>VZQC01005840.1:5397543-5642048 GCA_009823505.1 Rhizomys pruinosus
AAAAAAAAAAAAAAAAGATCCAAGGGGCTGGAGAGATGGCTCAGCAATTAAGAGCACTGGCTATTCTTGCAGAAGATCTTTGTTCTAATCACAACGCCCAGCTAACAACTGGCAGCTAACAACTCCTCCTAGCACTCAAGAGGTTAAGCAGGAGTCCTGCAAGTTCAAGGTCAACCTGTAGTCTACATGGCAAGATCCCATCTCACCTATACATTCTCCTGAAAAGAGATACAAGACCAGTGCTGGAGAGATGGCTCAGTGGTTAAGTACATTGGCTATTCTTGCAGAGGACTTGGGTTCAATTCCCAGTACCCACATGGCAACTAACAACTGCCCATAATTCCAGTTCCAGGGGAGGCCAATGCCTTCTTCTGATCTCTACAGGCACTGTACAACAAATATATATTTATATACATGCAGGCAATACACTCATAAAATAATAACAAAAAATAATTTAAAAAAAGACACAAGGCCCTCTAACATGACTTATATCTTAGTCTCAGTTTCTGAACCTGAGAGGTGGGGCCAGCATCCTGTCTCTTCCTCCTCTCCCAACATCTGAGCCTCTTGGCTGGAGAGGCAAGGAACTGTGACCCCCAAGTATGATGAGAGGACAGGAAACTGTACATTGATAGAAATAATCAGCATAAAATAAAACTGACAACATCTTGAAGCAGCCCAGAGGAAGACAAGGCAGGAAAAAGCAAAAAATGAAGAAAGAAAAAGGAAATCAGGAAAGAAAAAGTCTGTTGCTAGGAATAGCTGTCACCCGAAAGAAGACTGAAATGAAAAGTTAAAGGATAAGTTGTGCTGAGAATAATTTCAACAAAAATGTAAAAAACAGAGAAAATCAGCAACATCTGGAGCTGGTGGAGATTTGCCTCAGACATTGCACTTGCTTGGTGCCCTCAGATCACATCATTTAGGGGATGCCAGTGGTGCTGATGTGCTCCTGGTATCATGCCTCGCCAGCCTGCAATCAAAGCCTCCTGTGTTCAGCTGGGCCCAGCAGGCCCCATCTGGTTTTAACCAGAAGAGGTGAGGGCTGCCCAGGCAAGGGAGCCCACAGCAGCTGCATGGCAGACCCTGGGCCCTGGGCCCTGGGCCACTTACTGTAGTGATGAACCTGTAGAGCGGCTGTCTTCTCTCCGTGTACTTGACAGTGATGGGGCTGAGGTCATAGCGGAACCAGATGGCTGGGATGATGCGGCCCGTATGGCTGTAGGCGACGTACTCCTGGAGGAGAGGAAGAGACTGAGAACCGGAAGTAAAGTGGGGCCTCGAGCGGGTGGAGCTGGACTGCAGAGGGCTCCGGGCAGCCTCCCTTCACTCCTCCCGAGGCTGCCATTAGCATCTGACATGTGCACAGTGCAGGCATTTGGGGCCCCTTCAGCTGTGGGAAAAAGCATCTCATAACCTGGAAGCAGAGCCAGAATCGAAGTGCCCATCTGAAGGGTGAGATGTAAGAGGCAGGCGGATCTTTGTGAGTTCAAGGCCAGCCTGGTCTACAGAGTGAATTCCAGGACAGCTGGGGCTACTTTCGAGACCCTGTCTCGAAAAGACAAAAAAAAAAAAGGAAAGGGTTGGGGCTCAGTCTGAGGATGTCCTCCTGGTGGCTCCTGGGCCACTCATTTATTCTGTGGAGCACCTCTGCTCTTCTGAGATCTGGGGGAAGTTCCTTCTCTAGGAGTCACAGCCTGGTGGGCTGGAGAGCAAGGCAGACAGCACAGCATCACTAATGCTGCAACAATGAGCTTGGGCGATAGAGGGACTTCAGTGCTGAGGGACCACTAATGCTGTAACACTGAACTCGGGGGGGGGGGGGATAGAGGGACTCCAGTGCTGAGGGACCACTAACGCTGCAACACTGAGCTGGGGGATAGAGGGACTCCAGTGCTGAGGGACCACTAACGCCACAACACTGAACTCAGGCGATAGAGGGACTCCAGTGCTGAGGGACCACTAACGCCACAACACTGAACTCAGGCGATAGAGGGACTCCAGTGCTGAGGGACCACTAACGCCGCAACACTGAACTCAGGGGATAGAGGGACTCCAGTGCTGAGGGACCACTAACGCTGCAACACTGAACTCGGGGGATAGAGGGACTCCAGTGCTGAGGGACCACTAACGCTGCAACACTGAACTGGGGGATAGAGGGACTCCAGTGCTGAGGGACCACTAACGCTGCAACACTGAGCTGGGGGATAGAGGGACTCCAGTGCTGAGGGACCACTAACGCTGCAACACTGAACTGGGGGATAGAGGGACTCCAGTGCTGAGGGACCACTAACGCTGCAACACTGAGCTGGGGGATAGAGGGACTCCAGTGCTGAGGGACCACTAACGCTGCAACACTGAACTGGGGGATAGAGGGACTCCAGTGCTGAGGGACCACTAACGCTGCAACACTGAGCTGGGGGATAGAGGGACTCCAGTGCTGAGGGACCACTAACGCTGCAACACTGAACTGGGGGATAGAGGGACTCCAGTGCTGAGGGACCACTAACGCTGCAACACTGAGCTCGGGGGATAGAGGGACTCCAGTGCTGAGGGACCACTATCGCTGCAACACTGAACTGGGGGATAGAGGGACTCCAGTGCTGAGGGACCACTAACGCTGCAACACTGAACTGGGGGATAGAGGGACTCCAGTGCTGAGGGACCACTAACGCTGCAACACTGAACTGGGGGATAGAGGGACTCCAGTGCTGAGGGACCACTAACGCTGCAACACTGAACCGGGGGATAGAGGGACTCCAGTGCTGAGGGACCACTAACGCTGCAACACTGAGCTGGGGGATAGAGGGACTCCAGTGCTGAGGGACCACTAACGCCGCAACACTGAACTCGGGGGATAGAGGGACTCCAGTGCTGAGGGACCACTAACGCTGCAACACTGAACTCGGGGGATAGAGGGACTCCAGTGCTGAGGGACCACTAACGCTGCAACACTGAGCTGGGGGATAGAGGGACTCCAGGGCTGAGGGACCACTAACGCTGCAACACTGAACTCGGGGGATAGAGGGACTCCAGTGCTGAGGGACCACTAACGCTGCAACACTGAACTGGGGGATAGAGGGACTCCAGTGCTGAGGGACCACAGATAAATGTCCAGTTCTCCACAGGAGAATCTGGAAGGCTCACTGGGATGGAACCTTCTAAGCTACACATGATGGATAGGAAGGGCCTGCCTGATGTGTGAGTGTGAGAACAGAGACTCAGTGGGTGTGAGCTTGCTCACAGAGCAGGAACAGCACAGGGAACTGGAGAGCTCCCAGCCTGCCACAGCTCCTAAGATTGCACACAGCGAGGACTAGGCTGAAGCAGCAGGTGTCCTTGGGCTCGTCCCCCACCCCATAGGCCTTGGTTTCCCCATCTCGACCCTGGGGATCCGGGATGATGAACCATCAGATTTCTCCTTTGGGCCCCTCAGGATATTGAAAGACTTCAAGCTAGTCTTCTTGTTTATGGAGACTGAAGCTGGGGTACCCCTCAACCCTCCAGTACCAGGCTAGACCAGCCTGGCTGATGCCCAGGGACACTGCTGAGCCCTAACCTCCTTAATAGGCAGGCAGCTGCTTCCTTACAGGATAGGCTGGCGCCAAAGCCACAGAGAATGCTGAGCGAGCTGTGGCAGCCACCCAGCCCTTAGCCAAAGTCTTGGGGGAAGGAGCCTGGAGCAAAGGAAGCTTAGCTTTCCCTGGGGAGAGCTGAGAGTGCAGAGTGACTGACTGGGTCACAACCCAGAGCTGAGGGGTGAGGAAGAGTGAAGAAATAGTAGCAGTAGCACCAATTACCCAAGCCTTCTTCAAAACATTGTTTCAGTCGACAGTATTCTTACAAAGCACCACCACCATCTTACAAATGAAGATACAGGCAGAGTGTTGGCTGGTGGTGACTGAGTCGGGATGGGCAGTGTGGTCCAGAGCCTTCTTGCTTCCTGTTCAGGCCGCATCTGTATTCTACCATCGATTAGTTGTGGTAGCACTCAGGGTAGGGGGGTGGAGCTTACACGTACAATGATATACTGCTATGGTTTCAATGTACCCCCCAAAGTTGTATCTGTTTGTTACGGTGCCAGAGATTGAACCCGGAGCCTTGTGCATACTAAGCAAGTACTTAACCAGTGAGCTCCATCGGAATTTATTTGGTCCATTGTGTAGTTCTAGGGACTGAAACCCTAAGTCTGCATATTAATGGTATTTGGATGTGGGACCTTTGGGAGGTAAGTAGGTTAGATGAAGCCATGAAGGTGGGGTGCTGATGACAGCATTAGTGCTTCTGTAAGAAGAGGAAGAGCATCCTAAGCAGGCATGGGTGTTGTCCCTCCAGGTAATGTCCACCTCTGTGTTATGAATGAGGCGGCGAGAGGACTCCCCTGACGCTGGGGCCATTCTCCTGACTTTCTTGTCTCCAGACCCATGAGATGAATCAACTTCTAAACTTTATATATTACCTGGTCTTAGGATTTTGTTATAGCAACAGAACAGAGACAAAGATACCTTCTGTGAAGTAGTGAATGAAAGAAATAACACTCCCCTTAGAGAGTTATGTTGGAATAGCAATTGAGGTTGTTCAGAGCAGAGGGACCTGACTGATGGCACTGAGACAGCAGTTCAAGTGGGCAGATAGAGTGGGAGAGTGATCAGGAGGTCACGCTCTGGAGCCTGGTTCTAACCTCTACTCAGCCACCATATAGCTCTGTGACTATCTCTCAGTCCCTTGAAGAACAAATCTGTAAAATGAAGTTGAAATTCTCCAGTATCAAAGATTTGGTGTGCCTAGCCCATAAGTGTTCAATATGACACACTCCCCAATGCCCACCCTAACTATGGTTAGAGTTAATTGAGATAAACAGTATATCACTTACAAATGGTTAGGACGGCACTACAACACAGAAAGAGGAACGTTCTAGTGGTAAAGGCGGAAACCCATCTGTTGGCCTGGCAGCCAGTTCCATCTTCTGCACCAAACTTTTTTTTTTTCTCTTTTGGTGTTTTTGAGACAGGGTCTCCCTGTAGCCCCAGCTGTCCTGGAAGTCACTCTGTAGACCAGGTTGGCCTTGAACTCACAGAGATCCACCTGACTCTGCCTCCTGAGTGCTGGTATTAAAGGCATGCACAACCATGCCCAGCTTGCGCCAAGCTTTTATTCCAATTGGCAGGGCCATTTCTGGAGAGGTCCAAGTCATTAACTACTGGTTGTCCCATCCTTTTGGCTCTGAACACTCTCTGCTTCTCTCTCTCTTCCTCCCTCCCTCCCTTTTTCCCTCCCTCCCTCCCTCCCTCTTTTTTCTCTCTGCTTCTCATGAGACCTGATCATCTCTATGACTTGGGCTGTTGGTGTCCTGGGACAAACTTGTTATTCAAAGGACAGTTAAAATCCATAGTTATCCCCATGTGACTTCCTGGCCTTGTGGTTTTGGAGAAAGGGATTGTATCCCATGATCCCGAGTGTCCATCATGTGCTGGTCAATAGGAATCTGAAGGAACTAGGACAGAGATGCCACAGCTGGCACCCTCAGGGCAGCTCCTCTGTCTGCTGTCTCAAAAAGATCACTCCCTATCTCCTTGTTAGAGTTTGTCCCCTGGACTGAGGGCACCGTGATGACAAGAACTGAATAGCTCATCTTTACCTAGAGAATGAGTCTGGGCCCCTGCCCCACCCCACCCACTTTCAGCAGACTGCATGGGGCATTGTCAACTGTCACCTCTGCTCCATGCCAGCAGAGGGCGGAATTGCACATGTTCAGCCCAGCCACCATTCATTCGCTCACCTTGTTGGCCACTGTGTACTGGTAGGAGTACCGCTGCTTGCCATTCTTGTCCTCGTACACTGTGGGCACGATCTTCAAGATGTAGTCGTGGGAGGCCAGGGCTGCAGGAATTACACAGCAAGATGAAGTGGGAGGTGGGAGCTGCCAGGCAGGCAGCTGCTTTCATGTCATCCCAGCCTTCATCCCCAATCCTGGCAGGGTGCTTTTCTCCATGTTCACACCAACCGCCCCTCATCCCCTTCTCCCCTGGAATGCTGGGACCTGAGCAGTTCTATTTGCCGGGATCTGACCTTATCCATTACATAATATTAAAGTTCTGGAGGCAATCCAGATGTCCATCAACAGGGCGACATTAAAGAGGGAGAACCAGGATAGGATGCTCTCCAGCTCTTAGCCAGTGCGAACTGCCAAGTCACAGACCAGGGCATTCAGCAATATCTTTGTGAAGTAGGGGCTGAGGAACACATTCTCTTTAATGTGAATAAACATATAGAATTATCTAGAAAGATCTCCAGGAAACTGAGCAGCTTTAATCTCCAGCAAGGAAGACAGGATTTGAGAAAGGTCCCATTTCATGGTGGGTATTATTTAAATAGTTTTAAAATAATTTTCTTCCTGGGTTTCAGGAAGAAAAACAGCAAGAACAGACTAACCAGACCTATATCTGAAAAAACTGATTAACCCTTAAGGGCTGGAGATGCAGCTGTAGAGCACATGCCTCACTTACACAAAGCCCTGGCTTTGACTCCCCAGTGCTGTGCAAACAAAAAGCAGATCCATTTCTTTTCTTGCTCTCAGTAAGTGACTAATCATTCAGCCCTACAACATTCCAACATAACCCTCTTAACCCACTCTTTCCCAGCCTGATTGGGGGAGGCTGCTGAGGTCAGGGACAGTGCCTCACTTACATTCCAGCCCCCAGCCCCTGAACAGAGCCTGGTACAGAGCGGACAGTGGCGAATGCTTCCTGAATGAGTGAATGGATGGAAGGATGACTGGACAAAGACATTAATGAACTGATGAATCAGCTACTGATAAGCATGAGGTAACCCGATTCAAACATGAAGCTCTAGAAGGCTGACCCAGAACTGCGAGAACCGACCCAGGAAAGGACTGAATCCCATGGGCCTTTGGGATGCTGAGAGAGGCCTAAGGTCCATCTCTATTATTCCTTCTAGAACTTTAGGCTGGGAATCATGGGGGCTAAAATAACATGCAAATTTATTCCTATAGGTTCCAATCCTGGTCTTGCCAAGTCAGTTCTGTTTTCAAACTCATGTGTAAGAGTGGTGGGTGGGCTAGAGATATGGCTCAGCAGTTAAGAGCACGGACTGCTCTTGCAGAGAACCCGGGTTCGATTCCCAGCACCCACATGGTGGCTAAGAACCCTCTTAGGCCAGGCATGGTGGCTCACACCTTTAATCCTAGCACTTGGGAGGCAGAGGCAGGCAGATCTCTGAGTTCAAGGCCAGCCTGGTCTACATAGCGAGCTCCAGGCCAGCTGGAACTAAAGGGAGACCCTGTCTCAAAAAGACCAAAAAAAAAAAAAAAAAAGTGGTGGGTGTGGAGAGACCATTCCAGCCCAGACAGCTCACTCCGCCTCCTCCCGTCTGCATCTCCTCAGGAAACAACACCTTCTGGAATCAAGTTGATCCTTTGGAATTTAGGCAAAGCCCTGCAGCCTTTGAGCTAAGCCTAGGGGACCCCAACACCTCTTGTTCAGTGCCCCCAGTGGCTCTCAGAGTTTTGGGCACTATGGTTACTTGGGATTGAGGGCAGATCCTGGTTCTTACCCTGGAGATTCCCACATGATGGGCTAGGATGGGGCTCAGCATCTGTACTTAAATCAGGAGCCCAAGGACTAGCCTTGAAATCATGTCCCAAGTTCCCGTTACCCAGGATAAAACCTGAAAGAACGAATGAAAGGCTGAATGCCTTAACAAAAATCACAACTGTAAAATACGGACACCCTTATGTCAACCATGCACTGAAAACTGGCTCCTGTTCCCACTCAGGTATAAAGGGCCAGACGTATGCTGATGCCTAAGATCATGTCCTCATGGAATCACACTGGAGCTTCTTCTCGGGACTGGGCACCATAATCAGAAGAGAAGCTCTGCAGAGTCTGTTTCATCCATGTACCTCCATCTCTCTAGAACTTCACACTGTGCCTGATCAACACGAATTTGGTGTCTGATTCCCAAAAGCTCATGAGGCATCATGGCCAGCAGCTGCTCATGTCCTGAGATGTGGGTTCCTAGTACACACTCAACCAGCTTCCTAGGACTAACATGAATTCAGTCTTTCATTTCCATTCTTTTCTTATTTTTATGTGTATGAATGTACTGTCTACATGTAGGCTGGTGCACCCATGTCGTGCAATGCTCAGAAGAGGGTGTCGGATTCCCCTGTAACTGGAGTTAAAGACGGTTCCTAGCCATCATGTGGGTGCTGGCAATTGAACCTGGGTCCTCTGCAAGAACTCGGTGCTCTTAACCACTGAGCCATCTCGCCAGCCCCTCATTTCCATTCTTTTTTTTAATTTTTTTTTATTAATTTTATTTATTTCTGTATGTGTATGAATGTACTATCTGCATGCAAGTCTGTGCACCCGTGTCGTGCAACGCCGCGGAGTTCAGAAGAGGGTCTCGGATTCCCCTGGAACTGGAGTTCTCCTGGAATTGGAGCTTCAGACGGTTCTCAGCCGCCATGTGGGTGCTGGGGATCGAACCCGGGTCCTCTGCAAGAGCGGTCGGCGCTCCCAACCGCTAGGCCATCTCTCCAGCCCCATCATTTCCATTCTTATGAACAGCAATCTGGTGAACACTTTTTCCTTAGCTTATTCTTCATGTATAAAACTGACAACTGAACAGCAATGGCCAGACACAGTGCTGCGTTCCACCCACAGGGACCTCTGGTTAGCTGGCCATTCCTGGAGAATGTAGCCAGGTAGGCCCACGCGCCCTTCACGATCCTGTCTCCTGCTGGACACTGGGGATGGATCAGCAGGCAAGCCAGAGGCCCCAAGTTCATAGAGCTTTGAGTTCTAGTCAGACCAACAACCAAGAACAACAGAGAATGGAAATAGGTCACTTCCGAAAGTGGTGTGAGCCAGGAGCAGACACAGGCTTGCTAGTAGGATGGGGCTGCCCTGGATACACCTGGACCAGGTCCTCTCTGAGGTGGGGCTTATGAAGCAGCCGTCTGTGAGGACCTGAGAGCAGAGGGACCTATGAGGACAGAGGCCCAGTGGGGAGACAGAGCTTGTGAGCTATAGAATAAAAACCAATTCTGCCGGCTGGCTGCTGCCTCATCTCCTGCTGTTTTGTTCTTCCATGCCAGCTAGCCTGTGATGGCTTTCCTGCAGCATGTGCGGTTTCCTGGCCACATCCTCTAGCTGCCCCCACAATGTCTGGCCTGGTTTGAGCCTTTTCCAGGACAGGAGGCTGAGGGCTCCATCCTAGCTGAAAGTGCTTGACGACAGCCACCTGGAAACAGCACCATGCAGAACTTCATGGGCCTCTGCTGACCAGCATGACAGGAGAGGCCCTGCGAAGGGCCCAGAGCCACTGAGGGAAGTGAAAGCAATGGTCCTATAGGAGGAGGGGGTGCCACTACTATGGTATGAAACTGGCAACAGCTGCCATTTTGATGGACAAGACAGTGTCTTAGTGAGGTTGGCTGGGCTGCCAGTGGCCAAGTGTGTATCTCTGATAGGTGAGTGGTATAAAAAATGGCCGCTGTGGACTAACAGTAAGTACAGATCAGTAGGGAACTTGCCATGGAGAAATAAGAGACTTTGGTCGGTGATTTGCTGGGGCTCAGGTGGTGTTTCGCTTGCTTGTACTCTGACGGAGGAGAATAAATGAATCTTAGGTAGTTATGAGAAAAGCCATACAGGAAACCAGGACCACAGGGAAGGGACCAATGGCCAGGTAACTGGAAGGGGGGAGGGGGGAGGGGGAGGAGGAGGAGGAGGAGGGAGAAGGCAAGCAGGCAGATTGGGGTTCAATGGGTACCTCTGCTGTAGCCATCAGGCCCACTGGGCTGTACTAAGCAAGCAGCATAAGCCTCCTGTGTGTGTGTGTGTGTGTGTGTGTGTGTGTGTGTGTACATGCACATATGTGGCATGGATAAAGTGGTTAGGTATGTATATACATGTATGCAAACTCTTCTACTTTGAGTGACGATACTGCTGCTGCATTCTCTTAAAAAGGACTCTGGGGGCTGGAGAGATGGCTCAGTGGTTAGGGGCACCAACTACTCTTGCAGAGGACCCAGGTTCAATTCCCAGTACCCACATGGTGGCTAAGAACGTCTTATGCTGTTCCCTGTGGTCCTTCAGGAGACTTGTGGAAGACTCACATGCTCAGCACTATTCAGATCACAGTACCAGGAGCTACTGTAGGCAGCAGAGACCTACAAGCCTCCGTTCATAATCTGGAATCTTGATGGTATGGACATACGTGGTGTCCTCAGTCCACTCCATCCTAAAGTTGTTAATGTCTTATGGTGTTTCCATACTGAAATTTAATGGTAACTCTGGGCAGTTTCATTGAGGTTGCTAGAAATAGTCATTAGTTGAGATTCGTTTGAATTTCTTATAGGAACTAATAAAAATTTACCTGAAAATGTAAAAAAAAAAAAAAAGAGTATCTTTAAGCCGGCCATGGTGCTGCATGCCTTTAATCCCAGCACTTGGGAGGCAGAGGCAGGTGGATCTCTGTGAGTTCTAGGCCAGCTGGGGCTATAGGTGACCCTATAAATAAATAAATAAACACATAAATAAATATTAAGAAAAGGACTCTGGGAATAGCTGGGTGTGGAGGTGCACACCTTTAATCCCAGCACTGGGGAGGCAGAGGCAGGTGGATCTCTGTGAGTTCTAGGCCAGCTGGGGCTATAGGTGACCCTATAAATAAATAAATAAACACATAAATAAATATTAAGAAAAGGACTCTGGGAATAGCTGGGTGTGGAGGTGACACCTTTAATCTTAGAATTTGGGAGGCAGAGGCAGGAGGATCTCTGTGAGTTTAAGGCCAGCCTGGTCTACATAGTGAGTTCGAGGTCAGCTGGGGCTGTGGGGAGACCCTGTCTAGGAGAAGCCAGCTGGCTCCACCCAACTCGCCACCTACAGAGCTGTTTCCCATAGAATGGATTCGGCTGTGCCACCACCTCTGTGGGACGCTGGATGCTGACCTCCGCCAGGACAATGACAAGGCAGCGATCAATAACAGTGAAGCTGCTGGCCTCACGGGGCTCTACCATGCACCAAGGCGGCCATCGCCCTTCCCCAGGAACAGGCCAGCTGAGGAGGTGAATGGCGTAAGGACACAGCCTGGGCTTGCAGCGTGTACCCGGTAGGCATCTTGCCCACTCTTGTTCCCATGCTGCCTCCTGTGTGGGGACTCAGGACAGGGCTGCTGAGATACTCACGGTTGGAGGTAAGTCTGTCTGCTCCCCCAAGAGCATTGAAAGCTCCATGAACATTCTGGACCTGTGGAGAAACAGTGAGGGACCCTGAGAAGCTGCCACCTCAAGTCTGGCCTTGGCTGTGGGGACTGGCCAGGGAACATCTAGAGGGGGATCCATCAGAGACTGCCTCACAGAAGTTCTGGGAACAAGAGACAACAACACAGGCTGGGTACAAAGTAGACAGCAGCTCGCTTCTCATTTTAAGTGCCTGCTCTGTCCCAGTTACTTTGTGGTATCTCATTTAATGACCTTAAAGATAAAACTCTGGGGCCCATTTTACAGAAGGGCAAAGCAAAGCTTGGAGAAGTGCCCAGATTTATCAAGCATCTGGCAGCTGGTAAGTGTGAACTTGGTCTATGACCCTAGCTAAGAAACTGTAGAGAAAACCTAGACAAAAGTGCATTATGGGTCCTGGGACATTCCATGACCCTCCCAGCTCGCTGAAAGGCCCAGAGTGGGGTACAGAGCTGTAGCCTCCCACTGTGTCAGCTGTGAAAAGACTACTCCCCTTGGCACTGGGCAGACTTTCCACGGCAGGGAATGCTGGGGAGTAGGGTGTGAATGACACTCCACCTCTCCTTGGAGGATGAAACCAGGCCAGCTGCAGGGAGTGTCTGAACAGGAAGGACAAGGCAGCCAGCGCATGGGACACTGCTGGGCTCTGGAGAAGGCTTTGGAGCTAGATACACCGAGGGCTTCCTGGAGGAAGAACACTGATATTGATATGGAGGAAGGCACAAAGTGGGCCAGGCAAGCAAAGGCTGAGTGTAGAGATTGAGGGCCAGACCTAAGCCCAGGAAGAGGAGGGAAGATCTCAAAGTGGTTGGCGGGGTAGACTTCCGCAAAGAATACTCTGGAGCTATGGCCGCTTCATGCTGGCCCCAGGAAGCTGAGGCTTACTGATATCAGAACAGAACTTCCAGCAAACGGGCATGCCAGGCCAGTGCGGGCGGGGTAGGAAAGGGGAGTGTGTCCATTGGGACTGGAACTGTGAAACTTGGTTTCTGGTCCCCTAGGATAGAGATGTAGAGACCAGTGCTGAAGTGTGCCCCCAGTGACGCAGTGTACCCCCAGTGCTGCAGTGTGCCCTCAGTCAGTGCTGCAGTGTACCCTCAGTCAGTGCTGCAGTGTACCCCCAGTGCTGCAGTGTACCCCCAGTGCTGCAGTGTGCCCTCAGTCAGTGCTGCAGTGTACCCTCAGTCAGTGCTGCAGTGTGCCCTCAGTCAGTGCTGCAGTGTGCCCTCAGTCAGTGCTGCAGCGTGCCCTCAGTCAGTGCTGCAGCGTGCCCTCAGTCAGTGCTGCAGCATGCCCTCAGTCAGTGCTGCAGTGTGCCCTCAGTCAGTGCTGCAGTGTACCCTCAGTCAGTGCTGCAGTGTACCCCCAGTGCCACAGTGTGCCCTCAGTGCTGCAGTGTGCCCTCAGTCAGTGCTGCACTGTACCTTCAGTCAGTGCTGCAGTGTACACTCAGTCAATGCTGCAGTGTGCCCTCAGTCAGTGCTGCAGTGTGCCCTCAGTCAGTGCTGCAGTGTACCCCTAGTGCTACAGTGTTCCCTCAGTGCTGCAGTGTGCCCCCAGTCCTTCAGTGTACCGCAGTGCTGCAGTATGCTCTCAGTCAGTGCTGCAGTGTGCCCCCAGTGACACAGCGTACCCCCAGTGCTGCAGTGTGCCCTCAGTCAGTGCCGCAGTGTGCCCCCAGTGCTGCAGTGTGCCCTCAGTCAGGGCTGCAGTGCGCCCTCAGTCAGGGCTGCAAGGTGCCCTCAGTCAGGGCTGCAGTGTGCCCTCAGTCAGTGCTGCAGTGTACCCTCAGTCAGGGCTGCAGTGTGCCCTCAGTCAGAGCTGCAGGGTGCCCTCAGTCAGGGCTGCAGTGTGCCCTCAGTCAGTGCTGCAGTGTACCCTCAGTCAGGGCTGCAGGGTGCCCTCAGTCAGGGCTGCAGGGTGCCCTCTAGGCTGGAGGTGCCACACCAACAGGGCAAGTCCTCGCTTTCATTACAGACTCACTGTGTGATGATTTGGTGAAACTCCATCTTTCCTTCTAGGCTGCAGGCTCCACCTCAGCAGGGACCACCCTCATCTCACCAATGTGTGCAACTCCCAGCACACAGTAGGTGTTTGATAAATATGTCTCAGGTGGACAGATGGACTGGCTCTAAGTGAAGCTGTATACAGATTCCTGTACAGTAACATGGAGACAGGAGGCTGCTGTGCTCTGGTCCTGCATCTGCGTGCAGTGCCCTCTCACCTTCTCCCTCCTCCCCGCCTCAGTCTGGGCTCTGGTCCTCCTCATCCAGGCTACGGCCCTTCCTGAACGCCTTGTCTTCAGCCTTGCCTGTGTGTGTGACAGAGGCCTGATGCCTTCAGCATTCCCTTCATCAACCTAACACGGACCATTCCCACACATACTAAGTTTCTCACTCCCCTCCTTCAGACAGAACTACCTCCTGGGTGACTTGGGCCTTTGACATTTGTATAGATGTCATTCTGGGGTCACACACATTTGTGACATCTGTATAGATGTCATTTTGGGGTCACATACATGTGCTGACTGATTTTCCCAGAAGTCAGCTTGAGGGCCTATTGATACAAAATGATGGCACGGGTTGGACTTTCTTTGAGAGAGGGTAATGTATCAGATGTTCCTTTGCTTGGGACTTCTGATCCTGTCCTGAGCCTGGCCAAATCGCTTCTACCATCATGTCCTCTGGGATACTGGCCCTGATTGTCCAGGTTGTTCCCACCAGAACCCACATCCCAACCTCAGTGTTTAGAATCCTGTCTTCAATATTCCTTTATAATATATTAACATTTATTTCTATCCAATCTCTTTTTGTAAAGTTGACAGCCCTATATTCTTTTTCTTTTAATTAAAGATTTGTGTATGTGTGTGTGCACGTGTGCATGTGTGCCATGTGAGTGTGGGTGGCCCAAGAAGCCAAAAGAGGGCATCAATCCCCTGAAGCTGGAGTTACAGGTGGTTATGAGCCAGTGCTCTTAACCACTGAGCTATCTCTTCAGCTCCCAAGCCCTGTAGTATTCACTGCTATAACCTCAGTGCCTAGAAAAAGGCAGAAAACTTCCCTAGGGTCTGATGAAGACAGGACTATATGAGGTAAAGTTACAAAAGACTTGGAACCAGGCATATCTGGTGCCTTATAAGTTGGGTGACCTTGGACAAGTTATATAACTCTGATCCAATTTCTTCATCAGCAAAAACAAATCCCACATATCACCCTTCAGACAGTGTTGGTACAGAATAAATCAGGTGTCAACTAGGCATGGTGGTGCCCACCAGTAACCCCAGAACTTGAAGGCAAAAGGATCAAGAGTTCAAGGACATCCTTGGCTATCTAGAAAGTGTGAGGCCACAAGATGCAGTCTCAGAAAATGAAAGGTAATATCTGTAATGAAAGGTAATATCTATAATAAAAGGTAATATCTGTAATGCTGCTCTCCAAGTGAAAGAACAGCCAGAAGGCTGACCGTCTTAAGAGTCCCCCATGCCAAGATGCTACATAATTCCAGCATTTGGAAGTTGGGGGGGGGGACTGAGAGCTCCAGATCTATGTGGAACAGGTGTGGGGGCAAGTTCTGGTTATGCCACCAATGAGGTGCGTGGCCTTGGGCACGTGGCATCATGTGTCAAATTCCCCGGGTGGATACTGGACTTCACGGGACCTATATTCCAGAGCTGTTGTAAGGATGTGGTAAGCTGCTTGGAGCTTGCCGACACCCCGTACACAGAGCCCCCCAAGCCGCCTCCACCACGGCTTTGTTAGGACCCTGGGATTCCCATCCTAGGAATGTGGCCTTCCGGGGTGCCAGTCCTGTGTGAAATAGGTCACAACATGATTTGTCTGCAGGATTGCCATGCAGGTAGGAAGACTGAATCCCAGCAGAGGCCTGGCCTTTGTTCCTATACTGAGCTTATTTATTTATCTATTATTTACATTTTATGTGTATGTATGTTTTGCCTGGTTGTAAGTGTACCATGTATGCAATGACTGAAGAGGCCGGAAGAAGGTGTCAGATTCCTTGGAACTAGAATTAGAGATGGTTGTTAGGTGCCATGTGAGTGCAGGGAACTGAACCTAGGTCCTCTGCTAGAGTAGCCTGAGCCATCTCTCCAGCCCCTGTACTATGTTTAAAGCAAAGAATCTTGGCCCTGCTGCTGTGGGTAGGAAGCTGACAGCAAAGCTCTCTCCCCAAACAAGCCTTGATCTGAGTCCTCCAGTGCTCACCTCATCCCTGGTCTGTGAAGGTGTGCACTAAATAGCTAAGAAGAGACACTTGTCATGTGAGCAAGTCCTTCCATTTCATGTGTTGAAACTTGACCCCCAAAGTCCTAAACCAACCATATCTGAGAACTGGGACAAACTAATTACCACAATAGTGGATGAGCAGACTAACACGTTCTCCTGGGAGTGGCTCTGTTCTGAGAGCAGCTCGTTCTGCCTTGCCCTGTCTTGCCATGTGACATCCTCCACCATGTTAGGATGCTTTTGACTTCTGAGACTCCAGAGCTGTGAGATAAATGAAGTTCTATTCTTTCAGCACTACCCAGTCTGCTGCTCAGTTACAGCAACAAAAAAAATGGAGTTGAGACAGTTATGAGGAGACTAGGCCAGACTCCGGAGTCAGAACCACGAGACAAATTTCTGGGCTTAGCCTTCACGTCTGTAAAATGGGATACTATCCCCACCTCACAGAGCTGCAGCCACAAAGAAAGTGTTGATAGCATGTTCTCATTAAAACAATGTACCCGTCCTTCCCCCCACACTGGAGTCCCAGGTCCCGGCCTGAACCGCTGAGTCCAATGCATAGTTAATGGACTCTAGCCCTGCCCTCAGAAGACATGACAAAGAGGAGACGAGTGGAGTCGAGCCTCAAGCGGGTCACCCTCAGGGAGGCGCCCCAGGGCACTAGCTCATGGCCATGCCACCCTGTCCCCTGCTCACCTGTAGCGTGTCCCCAAAGGAGAGCTTGTGGATGATGTGCGTCATGTCGGGGTTCTGTGGCTGGGCGGTGGCACTGTGTGTGGACACGTGGAAGTTGCCAGGGACCTGGGGGAGAAACGCAGGTCTCAAGAATCTGTGTGACTGTGCCGGGGTGGACTGCCAGGGCTGCCTGATCCAGGCAGGGAATGGGCACCGGAGCCGGACATGATGGGCTGGGACTCGGCTTGTGTCATTTCTGAGTGACTTTGAAGAAGTTTGTGGACACTCACAGAGGCTCCTGGGAGGGGTCTAGGACAACCCAGGGCAAGAATGCACGTGAAGTGTTCACCTGGGCAATTGGCACAGAACGAATACTCAAAATGACAGCTGCCCCCAGCCACTCTGTGGAGTCTGGGCTGCTGGCCCCAGGGTGGGTGGTGCACTATGGCCTGCAGAGCAACAGGAGATTCTGGAACTCTGAAGTCAGCCCCATCAGCCTAGACAGGGAACTCCGCAGGACAAACTGGCGGTCTACCTTCTTTCTGTGCCGAGATTCCGTCATCTCTTCTCCAAGACCTCTGTATGGATGACCTTAGAGCAGCCTCTGCCCTGGCACCCAGCTTCCCCGCCCACCTCTGCCTGTCCCAGCACAGACCTTATCTTTTTGAAAGACATATTTTTATTTTAGTGTATTGCCTATATGTATCTCAGTGCACCTGTGTTGTGCAATGCCCTTGGAGGCCAGAAAACGGCATCGGATCCCCTGGAACTGGAGTTACAGATGACTGTTAGCCGCCATGAGGGTGCTGGCATTTGAACTGGGTTCTTAACTGCCGAGCCATCTCTCTAGCCCCCAGACCCTATGTCTGATCTTGCCATACATCTCCCTTAGAAGCTCCAAGTTCTGGGGGGGTCACCTCTGAATATGATTTGTTGTGCAAAGATTCCCATGTGGGGACGTGGCCCTCATCATGGCCAAAAACAAGGTGGCAGGACCTCTTCTGATGTGGAGCCTCATTGAATGGTGGTGGGAAGGAGAGAGAGAGGGTCCTAGGTCACTGAGGGGCATTGGTTCAGAAGGGATTAATATGGTTCTTCTGGGATATGGCTTAGTTCTTGACAGGAGATTATAAATAGCAAGACCGGCTCATCCACCAGCTTCCTGTCCCATCATTCGATCTTTCATGAAGGTGTGCCTGCCACTGTCATGTGTCTATCGCTGCGATACCATCCACCAAGGGGTCCTCAACAGAGGACATTTGACAGGCCACCTGATCCAAGGCTAAATGTCTTTTCTTCATCCATTGCCATCTCAGGTAGTTTATGACAGCAATGGAAAAACTGACTAGCAGCGGCGTCCGCGTGCTCTTGCAGTGTGCTCTGGCCACTGGCCATGCTCTCTGCCCTGCTCACTCTCTCCGCTCACCCAGAACACTCTTGCCTTTGCTCACCCGGTCTCCCGGCGGCACTGTGGACACTGTCCAGCACGGCCCCACCTTGGCGCTCTGTACCCCCACTTCTTCCTGGACTGCTCACCCACTAAGCTTTCCCCAACTCCCCAAGGCCTGTGAGCAGACGTCGCCTCTCTGTCCATCAGCCCTCGGCTGTGAAAGCTCTTTCCTCCTTATCTCATTCTTTCTGTCTTCTGCTACAATGGAGGGTGCCGGGCCTTTCATTGGCTTTATCCTTACTGTGTTCCCCAGATCCAGTACTCAATAAACATCGGATGAGCCCAGTACTTAATCCTGACTGAAATCTGGTATTTCCCACAGTAAAGATGCATGATAGTAAAGAAACTTGCTAAGGCCTCATGCTAAGAGCTGCATTTGGAATTCCTGGCTTTCAGACCTGTTCCTCCTTGTCACAGATGCCTGGATGCCTTTTAATTCAGCAGCCCTGAGCTGATGGCCATGTGGAACCAACCCTTTAGAAGGTGTCGTATTTTGGGAGAGGGACCCAGACATAAGCCTGACACTCCTCAAGCTAAGCCTCAGCTTGTGTGTGTGTGTGTGTGTGTGTGTGTGTGTGTGTGTGTCCTTAAGGACACCCTTGGGCTAAGGCTCTGAAGACAAAATGTGCATTTCTTAGGAAGACAGGGAAAGGACTTTGAGGAAAGGGACCAGCACGAGTAAGCAAGGCACGTGCCTAGAGCGTGGGAGAGCTGGAAACAGCCTTGAACAGAGGGGTTGGAGGAAGGGGAGCTGCAGCTACCTGGTAAAAAGCTCAACTGCCACACTGAAAAACCAGGGTCTATGCTGTTCTAACTGCAGGAAGGAGTATGGCGACAGCCAAGCATGTCGCGTCCATCAGTGTGCCTGTGTCTCTGCTCTGCTCCAGGGACAGAGCAGAAGACCTCCAGAGCAATCTGCATCTCCAGCAGATTCATGTGCTGTGAGCTATGGTAGAGGAGAGGCAGCCCAGGGGTCTGAGCTGAATGACAGGGTGACAGCTCGACAAGGTTGCTCTCCAGCAGCAGCAGCAGCAACAACCGCCGCCGCCTGCTTCAGGGACCCCAGGAACTGGCTCTGAGTCTACCCTTGGGCTCATATCCAGTTGCTAGCCTGTGCCTCAATTGTCCCATCATAAAACCGGGTAATGACCACAGAGGGTTCTGAGATTGGGAAGAAGAGTGGCTCAGGTTTGTGGGATAAACACACCCGTCTTTACAACCCGCAGAGAAGGGGCTTCGGATGAGCAAATGCTGTCCACACAGGGAGGGCATGGGGCGAAGCCGCTGCACGTAAAAGCAATTTCACACTTGCACAGGTGTAAGCAATAACTGGACTTGTTTTCATTACAAAGCCGGAAAGGGGCTGGCGGGGTGTAGCTCAGTGGGCTGTAGCCCAGGTGCCTGCGTCAGTGGTGGAACGCCTTCCTCACACGCACACAGCCTTGGGCTGCGTCCCGGCATGGGGAGCAGGGAGCCCTTTGCATTATACAATCAGAACTAACTCCTGTGGCTGACACCTACTGAAGCAAGAAACGCACAGGGCTGTTCTGCCAGGTTTTCTGGGCAGTGGGCTGGACCATACACACTGACAGCCTTGGGTCTAGGGTTTCTGCCCCAGGGTTGAGTGGGAAAGACCAGCTCCTGAGTAGCTACCACCCGCTGCCAGCCCTGTGAGGCTGTGACTCAGTAACCCGCTCTGCTCCACACCAAATCCATCACAGGAGGCTGAGTCACACTAGCACACGCTGAGCTGAAGAAAACACTTTTAGAGCCTGTGACTTAGGCACCTACGTCAGCGTCTCTGATGGGTTTTTAAAAATACATAGCCCAAGCCAGCCACCCTCTTCCCTTCTGCCCTTCTCCCAAGGGCTATGGAGATTAGTGAGCTACCTACCAGGTAGTCCCAGTCCAGGCTGCTGGGCTTCCAGGGCACCTGCAGGTGAACTCTGGAATCTGGTTGTAGGTTGATTTCCTATAGAGGCCTTGGGATAAGTCTAAACCTGAGGATGGGAGACAGGTGCGGGGCAGCTGCTGTCCTTGTCACCACGAGACTTTGTCCACTGGCTTCTTTATCTGAGTACCAGTGGCCGTCCTGATCGCAGTTCCTCAGAGACATAAGGCCTTAACAAGTGAGAGGTGTCGAAGGGTGTGAGAGTGGCCCAGGCTGTGACCTGGAGCACACGGCCACTCTAGTCAGAGCTTGTATAACATAGGTGTTTGAAAGGAGCAGTTGAAGCAGACAGGGCTTGGGGCTCAGGGTGCCCGAGTTCAGTTCCAGCTGTGGCCATGTGCAGACTACTTAACCTCTATGCTCCAGTTTCCTTAGGGCTCGTGTGGAAGTGGCCAGGTAAGAATCTAGTGAGCAGCGGCCATAGCGGTGTGCTGAATGTCCGTTCTATATATGCCTTCCCACCCCCCCACACCCCCACACCACCCCATGACCCCCCACACCCCCACACCCCAGGTAGGGAAGCTCCATTTCTTGTGTGCCTGTTGCTGTCTACATGCACTACACACACACACATTTGTACCAAGGTGAGTGTGAGCATAGGCTGGTCAGGACAGCACAGATGGCTCCATGGACAGACAATAAGGCAGGGAAGATGCTCATGCCTGTCTAGGCCTTGCTTTGTTAAGTACTTTATGTATGTGATTTGGCTGTGCCTGTAATTTGGTCATACAATGTTGGTATTAATACCCCTACTTTACAGATGATGAAACTGTGGTTTAGAAAAAACATAAATGCTTATAATCCTTAGTCAGAGGACACCAGAATTGGGAATTTTGAACATGAACTGGTCTGACCCCAAAGGGTAAGTTCTATTCACTATGAGCCAGCTGGAAGCCTGCCCACGGAGGGCGGAGGTCAGCCTTGGGTACGTCTGCCAAGAAGTGGGAGGTGTGGTGGCAAGCCATCGACAATCTGGGTGCTGGGCATGCAGAGCTGAAGAAACATCATCCTTTCTTGCTCAATTTGCAAAGCGAACATTTTGAGCACAGATAATCCCATCTGACAATTGGGAAGTGAGCGTGTGTACACGTGTGCCTGGTCATCCTCACCCAGCACGCGACATCTTTCCCCACAGCCCCAGCACGGGGGCTCACCTGTTCCTCAGCACAGCACCCGATGCATCGTCTGGCTGTGTTGTCAAAGTTCTATGCTGACTGTTTCGAGTACCCAGTTGTGTGTTGGGGTCACCCCATGCGACCACAAGTGTCTCCAAAGGTAGGAATCGTGTTTCCTTCTTCACTGCATCCAGCACTGAGCACTCAACAGCTGGATATGAGTAAATTAGTTGGGGAGGGGGCACCAAAGATCAAAAGCGGTCTAGAAACCCAAGCTTCAAGGAGAAAAAGTCACTAGGTGGACAGGAGACGGAAGCCTTCCCTAAAGCCGCAAGTCAATGGAGAAGTACATCAAGCAGTGGGTCCCTAGGGGAACATGGGCAGGCAGGAAAAGAGGTGGGGTCACCATGGGTTCCTTGGCCCACCTGTGCTGTGTGCCCCCTTCTGCCCTACCTCCTACCTCCCCTGCTCCAAGAACAGCCCCCTCTTGTGGCCTGGATCCCAACTGCTGTGTTCTCTCCCTTTATCAATTTGTCCTCTGCCGGAACAGGTGCGCACTCCTGCCCGGTTTCACCTTCAGTCTTGAAGCACCAGCTCGGAGCCTGCGCCTTGGCTGAAGGCTTTGAAAGTTTTAAGGCAAAGCTTCATGTGCTGGAGCACTGTCTCCAGGGTGGTGATGTGAAGAGATGGTGGTGACGTGAAGAGATGGTGGTGACGTGAAGAGATGGTGGTGACGTGAAGAGATGGTGGTGACGTGAAGAGATGGTGGTGACGTGAAGAGATGGTGGTGATGTGAAGAGATGGTGGTGATGTGAAGAGATGGTGGTGATGTGAAGAGATGGTGGGACCTTAGTTCTTTGTCTTCCCATTTCTCCTACACATGTTCCCACCACTGTGGTGGTGTCTGCCGCGAGGCCCTCACCAGAGCCAACCAATGCCTGTTCATGCCTCTGAACTGCCAGAACCATGAACTAAGTAAAACTCTTCTTTTTATAAAGTGCCCAGGTCTTGGTATTTCATTACAGCAACAGAAAACTAACACAACACTGTTCTCTAGATTCCAGAGCCCGCCTTCTCTTGTTTCCTCCTGTCTGACCTCTCCATTTACTTCCTATTTGTTACCCCCTTACTATCCCACTTCTCAACAGTGGGTGCCTCAGAAAACAGTTCTCAAACTATATTTCTTTCACAACCTTAAGTTCTTTCTAGGTTTGGTACCCTTGCCAGCATTAGGATGCCTGTGTTTTAAATGCTTAAAAGGTTTTAAATATGTTAAATATACAGGCCTTACAAAGGAAAATTTTATTTAAATAACAATAAAACATTAGAATATGCTTCTTTAGACATGCATCAAGTTACAAGACCTAAAGGTAGGCCAAATAGTTGCTGTACTTCTCAAAGTGGTGACCTATGTAGTGTCCTGAAATTCTTTACAATTGTAATGTAGTGTGACTATCAGCAATTTCTCCTAATAAAGTCATAGACACTGCCTACACTACTTTGGTTTACTGATTATATTGACTGTATTAGGAAGTGCTAAATTAGATGTAGAGCTTAGCAAAAGCAAACATGTAATTTAATGCACATTCTTTGGGGGTCTGCAGGTAAATCTGCACTCCTTAGGGATATTAGTGACCCCTAGTTTAGAACCAAGCTTTATATCCTCTGCCTAGGTGATCTTGGAACCCTCAGATTTTGATGGCATGAGTCTCAGGAAGACTTCAGGAGGTCGGAAGTGGAGCCCAATGCTCTGCCTTCCCAACACCCCCCAAGGCAATGGTGCTGGTGCAGGGGGTCTCCACTCTGAGTAGCCCCAACCCAAGGCTATGACTTCCCAACACCCCCCAAGGCAATGGTGCTGGTGCAGGGGGTCTCCACTCTGAGTAGCCCCAACCCAAGGCTATGACTTCCCAACACCCCCCAAGGCAATGGTGCTGGTGCAGGGGGTCTCCACTCTGAGTAGCCCCAACCCAAGGCTATGACTTCCCAACACCCCCCAAGGCAATGGTGCTGGTGCAGGGGGTCTCCACTCTGAGTAGCCCCAACCCAAGGCTATGACTTCCCAATCGTCTCCTCGCTGCTGACTCCCACAGCAACGGCTGTTGCCCAGAACTCTCCTTGAGCTCCAGAAACATGCCTCCAGCCTCCAACCTGACATTTCCCTGGAGACACTTGCTGGGAACAGATGTGCCAGAACTAAAGAATTGACTCCCAGCCCCCTCCCAGAGAATCCCTCCTTCCCAAGTGTCCACATTTACAAAACAAGTTATTAAGGCAGAAATGTAACAGGG
This sequence comes from Rhizomys pruinosus, assembly GCA_009823505.1. NCBI lineage: Eukaryota > Metazoa > Chordata > Mammalia > Rodentia > Spalacidae > Rhizomys > Rhizomys pruinosus. The sequence goes on from VZQC01005840.1 coordinate 5,420,539, forward strand.
TCTATGTGTGCCTTCACTTTGCAACACCAGCTCGTAGTTAAGCCCCATGGACTCTGTATCCTCAATCTGACCACGGTCCCCATCTCCACAACCATTGTCTTTCATTGCCACTCTTGACCTCCTACAGTCTGCATGGCTCCTGAAGGGGACTTTTTCAATGGGCTGACCAGCAGAATATACAGTAAGGATAGACAAGTTCTGGCCGGCCAACTCCACTGGAACCCAAGCTCCTCGGCCTTGGAACCCCTCCCTTCTGTTCCCTGTGCCACCAGAGCCTGTATCTGACCTTGAGCACAGAAGGTGTGCATGGTGTATGTTCACTCACTCACACCACATAAGCTTTGTGATAGGAATGGTGGCACGATGGCATTATTATCATGAGAGCGTCAACCTCAGGGTCACAAATCTTAAGGTCCTCTCATCACCCTTTGTGTCTTCCACTTGGGAGAGGGGCAGCTACCCCCCTGCCCACTTGTTTTTAAAGGCAGGGTCTTGCTATGTAGCAATGGCTAGCCTCAAACTCCCAGAGGGCCACCTGCCTCTGGGAGTGCTGGGATTAAACGCTTGCACTACTACACCAGGCCTAAGAGCTGCCCTGAACCTGCCACCAGGCACTTGAAACTCCAGGGAGTCTTGAACCCACCCAGTCTCAGGCAGGCAGGTGCTGATCCTCGGCTTGCCAGGGGTTCTGTTGGGATCAGGTGGAGTGGAGAGGAGGGAAAAGGCCCAGGCAGGTCTCCATACCTTGTTGATGCTGAACTGGCCCTCGAAGCGGCAGCCTACCCCATTGTTCAGCGGGATCTTCATGGAGTTATCGATGTGGCCCACTTCATGTCTGCCCATCTCATCCTGGATGTCAAGCCCGACCACTGTAGGGCCAAAGAGAGCCGTCACTCACACTCCACAGGACTGAGAACCAGCCCACCTCCCTAGAAGTCCCATTTAGCGCCACCACAGATACACTGCCTGGTGTTCTAGTTTGCTTCTCCATTGCTGAGACAAAACACTGACCAATACCAACTCGGGGAGGAAAGGGTTTTATTAACATCTTACATCTCCTGGGTCACAGTTCATCACTTAGGGAGCCAAAGGTAGGAACTCAGGCCAGGAACCTGGAGGCAGAAGCTAAAGCACAGGCCATGGAGGAATGCTGTTCACTGGCTTGCCCCCTGGCCCATGCTCAACCTGCTTGCTTATAATACACAATTTTCCCAGGGGTGGCACAGTCCATAACACTCAACAATCAAGAAAATACTCCATAGACATGGCCATAGGTCAATCCAATGGAGGCAATTCCCTAATTGAGGCTCCCTCAAGCCAAGTATGTCAATTTGGCATTAAACCTATCCAGCACACTTGGGGAACTCAAGGCCACACGGAAAGTCAGCTAGTACAGGGGAAGTGGCTGTTTGGCTAAGTAGAACTCCAAACATCTTCATTTCTCCAGAAAAGTCAGAGTGCTTCTGTCACTGCCTGAGGCTGGAGAGGATGGGGGAGTTAGGAGGCAGCAGTGGCTGACGGAGCTGAGGTTCTGGGATGGAGGGTGATTGCTAAACGAAAGGCCAAGGGAGGCTGTGGATGGAGCTCTGGGCAGGACAGGCCATGGGGAGGGGGTGTGGCATTCTGGTCACCTGGAACCTGGTTCTGCCTTTCACCAGTGTGACCATGGCTCAGGTACTTATTAACCTCAATGGCTCAGGTTATCTCTTGGAAAAGTGAGGTGATAAAAAGTTGAACTCTCAATAGAAGGGTATGTGAAAATAGGCATGGGAAATCCTCAGAGGAAGGTCTGACGAAGCCCGAGGAAAGGGTTTCATCAACAGCAGCACTCACTGAACCTCGCACTCTAGGGTCACCAGTTGAACAGGTTCAGGCACTCGTTTGTTCTTCGTTTATCTCCCATTCACACCTTCCTGTACCTCAGGGAAAGAGTGGGGAGGCTTCCCTCAGGACAGCAGTGCATTCGGTAGGTTCCTGAGCACACAGTGCTGGCCCTGACTTCAACATGGCTCCACTGCCTCATTGTGCCTCAGCTTCTGCATCTGTACAATGGGCAGGCCACTCTACTAGCTCCCTGAGATGGTCCGAGTGTGAGCAAGGTGAGGCTCTTTGGTGCACCATTGGAATGTACCCAGCTATCTGCAGGCAGAGCATAGAGGAAGCTCTTATACAGAGGAAGAGTAGCTGTAAGCTATTTCAAAGACAGCCACACATAAAGAGATGATCGGGCACAGCTGTGTTCCTCAATTGGCGTAGGGAAGTTATGAACCAGCCAGCAGAGCAGGGCACATGGTATGGTCGTCACAGATGATGCTCTGTAAGCTGAAGGCGAAAGAAACACAAGCAGTCCCTTGGCTGACTCACCAGTTCCACCTGAGATCAGCTTGCACATACACTTGTGACCAGACATGTGCACAAGGCCACTTCTGAAACTGACAATCAAGGGCTGGAGAGATGGCGCAGGGGTTAAGAGCACTGGCTGCTCTGGCAGGGGACCAGGGTTCAAATCGCAGCACCCACACGGTAGCTAACAACTGTCTGTAACTCCAGTTCCAGGGGATCTGACATCCTCTTTTGGCCTCTGTGGTCATTACACAACATGGGTACACTTACATACATGGTAGTAATATGCTCACATACATAAATACAAAATAATAATTAAAATATTTAAAAAGGAAGCAATCCAAATGCCTGTCAAAATGATGGCCAGTCGACCAGCTCCCCTCTGTGATATGGGGCAGCAGCTACAAAGGCATGAACAGCATGCATGGAGAGGGGGCTCCAAGTAGGGTAGTAGGTGCCCTTGGGCCCCACCTCACTTCTCCATGCCTCTGTTGCTTCCTCTGACACAGGCTCACTGTAAAGACTTAAGAAGCTTTAAAAAAGATAATTATTTTTCTTTTATGTGTGAGTGTTTTGTCTACCTGTATGTAAGTGTACCGTGAACATGCAATGCCCTCAGAGGCCAGAAGAGGGAGTCTGGATCCCCTGGAACTAGAGTCAGACAATTGTTTACTGCCATGTTCTTGCTGGGAACTGAACCCAGGTTCTCAACAACAGCAGCCAGTGCTCTTAATTGTTGAGCCATCTCTCCAGCCCCCAAGACTTAAGCAACTTAAAAGAACACTTACTATATATTGGACACTTGGCTCAGCAGCTTTGTGTAAGAACACAGCACCTGAACATTACTGTGGGAAAGATGATGTCATCAGCACCTGGCCAACATCTAGGGAAACCCAGGCACAAAGAGCTCATAACTGAGAAGCAACAGAGCTTGGACTGAAATCAGTGTCTTGCCTACCTCCTTCAGGCACTTTGCTAGTATGTGATATACTAAGTTAATGTGGTCAAATGAGTCAGAATGGGTCTGGCTGGAGAAATGGCCACTTCTTATTTCACCAACAGTGTAAGTAATTTAAGAACAGCTCCAAAATATTCAGTGAGGGAAAAATGAACTTCACAAAAGACCTATACTGCCATATATTTAGTTATCTAAAAAGAAAAAAAAGACACTAAATGCAACACCTGTCCCCCGTATGCATGAGGGATTTATTTATTCAACACTCCTGGGCAACCAAACTCTTCAGGTACTCAAACTACTCCTATAAAACGGAGCAGTATTTGAATCAAACCAGGCTATCTTTCCACTTAAGTTACATCACCTCTGGATTATTCATACAGCTCAATAATGCAAATGCTATAAACAGCTGTCATTCTGTGAAGCTAAGTTCCCCACAAAGGTCCACCCCATGGGGCACGGTCCCCAGCCTGTGGTGCTATAGAGAGGCAGTCAACTTTTTTTTTTTTTTTTTTTTTATTTCTGTATGTGTATGAATGTACTGTCTGCATGCAGGTCTGTGCACCCGTGTCGTGCAATGCCGCGGAGGTCAGAAGAGGGTCTCGGATTCCCCTGGAACTGGAGTTCTCCTGGAATTGGAGTTTCAGACGGTTCTCAGCCGCCATGTGGGTGCTGGGGATCGAACCCGGGTCCTCTGTAAGAGCGGTCAGCGCTCTTAACCGCTAGGCCATCTCTCCAGCCCCGAGGCAGTCAACTTTTAAGAGTGGGGCCTAGTAGGTCTTTACTGTTATCACTTCTACCTTTATAGGGGATAGTGGAATTTCTACCCTTGGCTCTCTCCTCTGCTTCCTTGACTTGAGGTGAACAGATTTGCCTATCCCATGATGCCCAACCACAGCCTGAAACTTCCCACACTGAGCCACTGCAAACCTTTTCCTTTCATATACTGATTGTCTTAGGCATTTTAGCCTAATACCAACACAGTTACTTCCCGTGCTGTATTGTTAGTAAATAATGACAAGGCAGAAAGGTCTGTACAAGTTCAGCGTGGATGCAATTCTTTCTTTTCCGAATGCTTTCAGTCTGTGGGTGGTTGGATCTAGGGGTGTGAAACTGCAGATATGAAGGCTGACTGTATGTTTACTGTATGTTTACAGACACGTGTGTATGTTTACTGTATGTTTACAGACACGTGTGGAAAGGGGCCTCCGCTGCCAGCACAGGCTACTCAGGAGACAATGACCAGGGGCCACAAAGCAAACAGAAAGGGTTACTTTGGTGTTTCTGAAAAACATGTCATAAAATATGTACTTAAGTAAAGTATGAAAATGTAAAAATGTTATATAATTTTTTTCCTTTTCTCTCTGCATTGAGGATCTGACTCAGAGCACTGTACATGCTGAACAAGTGCTCTACCACTGAACTATATTTTTTGTATTTTAAAGCTGTACCTTGGGAAAGAAAATTCTTATTAGTTGTATGATGAAGAATACTGTGATTAAAACTAGAAAGATGGCTTAGCAGTTAGGACCTTGTACCGCTCTTGGAGCAGACCCAAGTTTGGTTCCTAGCACCAATGTCGGGCAGCCTGTAAACTCCAGCTCCAGTGGATCTGATGTCCTCTTCCAGACTCCATGGGCACTTGTGCTCACATGTGTGTATACCTGCCCCCTGCTCCTGAAAATTGTTTGTTTGTTTTGTCATTTTAAAACAGGGTTTTCCTGTAGCCCCAGCTGGCCTAGAAGATGCTACATGGACCAGGCTGGCCTTGAACTGAGATCTATCTGCCTCTGCCTCTACCTCTGCCTCCTGAGTGCTGGGATTATAGGTGTGTGTTACCATGCCTGGCTATGAAAAAGTAAAATAAATCTAAAAAAAAAAAAAAAATCTGGAGCTGAAGAGATGGCTCAGCAATTAAGAGCACTGGTTGCTCTCACAGATGATCTGGGTTCGATTCCCAGCACCCACATGGTGGCTAACAACCATCCATAACTCTAGTTCTAGGAGATCCAATGTCCTCTTCTGACCACTACAAGCATTGGGTACACTTACATCCAGGTAGGCAAGGCAATACACTCATAAATAAAAATATACACATAAAATAAAAATAATAAAATATATATTTTTAAATGCTATTGGGGCTGGAGAGATGGCTCAGTGGGTAAGAGCGTCAACTGTTCTTTCAGAGGACCCAGATTCAATTCCCAGCACCCACATGGTGGCTAAGAACCGGGGTATGGTGGTGCATGCCTTCAATCCTAGCACTCAGGAAGCAGAGGCAGTCGGATCTCTGTGAGTTCAAGGCCAGCCTGGTCTACAAGAGTGAGTTCCAGGCCAGCTGGGACTATAGAGAGACCCTGTCCCCCCCCAAAAGAATGCTATAATAAAAACACATTTTTGACAATGTTGGAATGGAACCCAGGGCTGTACACATGTTAGGTAAGTGCTTTACTGGTGAGCTACCCATCTTCAGCGTAAGAATATTCACAAAAGAGAAGCCAAACTAGACAGAATGATGTCACAGTCTCCATAGACCTATCATCAGATGGTGGGATTACAGGTGATTTCCCTACTCTGCTACCCTGGGTTTTCCAGAGACACAATGATGAACATGCATTTTTGTGCATAAAGTTTTTGAAAGTCTGTGCGTGTGTGTGTGTGTGAGTGTGTGTGTGTGGGTGTGTGTGTGTTTTGTCAGAACCAGGACCTCCAGCTTGCTGTGCAAGCACTCCACTGAATTACACCCTGTCTTTGAAGGAAAAGCCACCATCCCAGGCTACAGTGGCTTCAAGTTACACAGGGTCCACGGCGAGCAGAACAGACAGGATAGCACAGCCAGTGACCAAGGAAGGACGCCTGGCCCATCCTAAGTCACTGCCTGACTCTGGATGGAGCCTAGAGCCACATCCCTCTGGCCCTGCTCTGCTGATACTGGTCCTGTGGCCTGACTAAGAACTTCCTTGTTTCAGAGATACAACCAGCTCCTGAAGGAGAAAGCTTCCAGATGAGCTATTTTCCTAAGAAGAAAAAAAATTAAAATTAAAAATAAATAAAATTGACCTATTTCAACAGGTTCCTTGGCCCTGGGCCACTGTGGATTCAAACCTGTGATGTCACTCTCGCCAAAGGCAGGCACAGGGCTGAATGTGTCCCTATGTCTGTCTGGAGCCCCTCCCAAAGTTCTCCCCTTTGCTCACTGTGGTCCTAAGCTATGTCCATCTTGTGATCGGAAGGGAGGGTTGGGAGGAGGCTGAGGAGGCTGCTTCAGGCTATGGGCCTTGTGGGGCTGAGGGAGGGCTAGAACCCTAGTCCAGAAGATAGCCCGTCACCAGTCAGGGCAGGGACCATCTTCAGATCCTCTGGTAGTAGGTATAAGGGGGACACTGAGGTCACCTTAGCCAAGGCTAAGGAGGGACAAAGGAGGAGGGGCCTGACTCCAAATCAGACTTTCATTGAGTTTGACAGAAATAATTTAGTCTTTTTTTTTTTTGGTCTTTTTGAGACAGGGTCTCCCTGTAGTTCCAGCTGTCCTGGAACTCGCTATGTAGACCAGGATGGCCTTGAACTCACAAAGATCCGCCTGCCTCTGCCTCCCAAGTGCTAGGATTAAAGGCGTGTGCCACCATGCCCAGCAATAATTTAGTCTTGATTAAAATAACAAAAAGCCTAGTGTGGAGGTGTACCCCTTTAATCCCAGTACTTTGGAGGTAGAAGAAGGAGGATCTCTGTGAGTTCGACCAGCTTGGTCCACAAAGTAAGTTCAACATTAACCAGGGCTGCATAGTAAGACCATGTCTCAAAACAAAACAAAACAAAACAAAACAAAACAAAACAAAACTAAACTAAACAAAATGCAGCTCTGAAGTAAAGGAAGATGCCAGAGCCTGGCTTTTCCTGACCGTGCTTCACTGAGCTTCTGTAGGTGTGGGCTGCTCAGACTAGGGTTCTGTCCATTGGAAATCTCACCTTAAATGCTTGAGAGGTCATGTGACTCCATGTGACCCACCCTGCAGCCATCAGCCACTGGTGTGGACAGTGACAGCCCTGTTCCACTGCTACCAGGTAGGATGACTCTGTGGTACCACTGTACTCCACAGCTCCCTGCGAAGTCAGTGTCGGACCAGACTTCAGTTGTACACATGGCTGGGCTTGTGCTCTTGCCAGCCTAGTCCCCCATTCCTTCCTTCCTTTCTTACAGCTTCCTCTTCACCACAAGCAAGCCACTTGCTCAAGAATATTAAGCTTTGTTCTAAGAAACAGACCAGAAAGACTCCGCTGCCCTCTGCTACCTGTGCCAGTGTGGCTGCTTAGTAGAATCACACAAAAAATACCTCTGTCTTTCATTGCAGAAAATCTCCAGCTACCTGCTCAATTATATTCTCCTTCCCTCAAAAGTTGGGGCTGTCATAGGCTGCATGCTGTTTGCAGCTGGCCATGCATGCTTAGCTCACCCTGGAGAGCTCACCGTACCTGCACACAGATCACCCACAGCTGTAGAAAAGAGGGCTATTTGGAATACTCACATTCGCAGTGCAAATTGGGTAAACTGATGTTCAGACTGACGTCAATTTTGCCTCCGCTGTCCTTGTCTGGGTCATCAACATAGAGCTCATTCACACTGAGAGAGAGAGACAAGTACACAAGCCTTTACTGAGATGCAAGCACTGGTCCCCACCACAGGGGGACAGCCAGCAGCCACCTTACTTGGTGACCAGTGCTCAGATGACCCCCATATGTTCCCCATATGTCCAGACTGAAGTTCCAATCCTGGCTTCAACACTTCCTGCATTCACCTCTGTAAACCCATCTGTTGAGTGGGCATAGTGCCGCTTGTTTCTAATGGGGCAATTAAACAGTAAAATGAGAAACGGGGTGCTGCTAGGACCTAAGGCCTGGCACCAACAGGCACATGGTACCTACAGCCTCCTCCTTTGAGTCTTCTCCCACAACTGGGAAGTCAGGAATCCCCCAGGAGCTCATTCTTATAAAACCCTAGGGGTGAAGCCCATGTTTCCAACAGGACCAAACAGATGTACTCCTTTTCTGGGCTGGCTGTAATAAATTATGATAGTAGTTCAAGCAGCCACAGCTCACCTCGTACTCACACAGCACTTACACCATCAAACAGGAATTGCTGTGATTTTATCTGGCCTATCTGGCTAGGCCAGGACACCTCTCATCTGCAGATACCTCACGTGATCCCACCTGTAATGTTCCCCCAGCACAGTCACAGGCTGCAGAGGCAAGGATGGGAGCACTCGGATCATTACTCTGTCGCCACACTGAGGGGGCAGTGGTCCAGACAGATCACATCATCTTGCTGACAGGGACAGTGGCAAGGCGCATGTATTCAATGAACAGTTTTAGGCATATCTACTACCTGTTAGGTGTCACAAATGGCGTCAAACTAGACAAAGTCTCTGCTTTCATCAAGATCACAGACAGGACTAGACATCAGTCACCTCCTAATAAATATGCTGCCACCAGCTATGATTGGTGGTTTGACAGAAAGCTGCAGAGTGCTCTGAGGAGGTCTGAGGGGCACCTGTCCTGCAAGGAGCAGCTCTGAGGGTGAAAAGGCACGGTCTCAGCAGTGGCCAATGCAGGACTGAATGAGGGTCATCATGGTAGGTGCAGAAAAGAAGTGTGGTACGTGACATAGCCGGGGTGCAGGTGGGGACGGCTCGGGCAGCTGACCTGATACTAAATACAGCGGCTCAGCAGGTTGGAGGACTGGAGAGCTCATCGTGTGTCAGGGAGACCAGATGATGGATGGTCACAGTGGTTCAGAAATCTTGGCAGCCTAGAGCAGGCTAGATGGGGGGGGGGGGAAGACAGGATACAGACAAGTGGGGCTTGCTGATGGCATATGGCTCCATTTGAGCCTCGATCTGTTCACTAAGCCAGGAGCTCTTGAGAGTGGATGAGACATAGAGGGGAGGGAGAGGCACTGAGCTTGGAGGACAGCTGTCCAGGTCATTCCCCATGTGATGGGAAATCCAGTCCCTAAGCCAGGCCTCAAGGGCTGCTGAAGGACACCAGGCCAGGGAAGGCGGGCTACGGCTGGGCTGAACCCTGGCCAGGATGGGAATCAGGGAGATACTGGTCAACAGGTATGAAGCTGCAGACGTTCTGCTTCCTATCCCAGAGGTAAGGTAACTATATTGATAATACTTGGTGTGTTCCAAATTAGCTACAAGACAAAATTTTAAGTGTTTTCTCCACAAAGAAATGGTAAATGTTTAAGGTGATAAGACATACCAACTAGCTGAACTGATAATTTCAGAAGGGATCACAGTATCACCTTGTACCCCATTGTGGCAATTAAAAATAAAATGTTAAAACACCCCACATGTTAGGTCCTGTCCACAGGCCATACTACAGGGAGACACTCTACTCTAGAATGTCAAGACAGCCCAGTGAATGGCTGTCTTGTTGGGAAAAATCATGGCAGGCCCAGCAAGGGAATTTGGCTTTTACTAAGACCACACTCAGTGCGACTGTCAGTGCTCAGGGAACAAGAACTGTATGGCTCAGGAAAACAGTCTGTGGGAATCACAAAGATATTTCAGGCTGCTAAAACCCAGCCCATTAAGCTGAGTAAGGAAGGGCCGGGGTCCCCTAATCTAGTAGGTCACATAGGTGGATTCGTGTTATCCTATCTGCTCCTGTGTCATGTTCTCGTTCCCATTTTCAGGGTTCAGAGTAGAGATGTTCCAACACCAAGGCCATACAGCAGGAAATGGCTGAGCTAGACTCTCAACCAAAGTCTGCCTTATGCATGAGCCCCAAGTTTTTGGGGTTCCCAGGGTCTTCCTCTCCCCCTCCTAAGTATCTAGGGGTCAAAGGCAAGAGCACAGGATGTGGGGAGGCAGGCAGGGGCTTATTCTAGGCACCACTCTGAGTAACACAGCTTTTGCACAGAACCAGTGGGCAAGGAGTGAATAGACCATGGAAGGTTCTCAGAGAATCCATTCTGCCCAGTCAGATTAACACCTCTGTCCCCTCAGTACCTGCTTCTACCTTAGCCTCAATTTGCACTCTAGAAAACTGCTGAGTAAGGAAACAGCTGTGTGAGTCCCAAAGCGTGGCTGAGAGAGAAGGCTTCCCTTCCCAGGGACTCTTCCTTGAAGCACTCACCTTTCCCACCTGGTGAGGTTGGCCCTTTGTGGATGGCTAGGGATTGTGGGATGAGATCATCCCTAGCCATTCTGGGAGATGATCTCAGCAGTCAGGCAAATCCCAGGTGTGGCCCAGGTGAGCTCACTGGGGCCCCAGGATGCTTCTCCCAGGCTTGGATCCCTGCTCCTTAGCCAGAAGAACTGGAGCCCAAGAACCAGCCGAAGCTGATAGGCCCACCCTGCACAAAGGGGCTGAGGTGCCAGCAGGGAGGGTAAATGCATGGCCTGTAGCACTCTGGGCCAGTGGTTATGTAAGGCCAGAACTGGCTGCTCCAGGCTACTTCCTGGAGGCCCTGGCTTGTGGGATGGACGTGGTTCAATCACCTGTGCCGCCAACCGATGAGGTCAGCACTAGGCTGCTTTCCACGTCCAAGGCAAATGTTCCAGGCCCGCTGGTTTCCTGGTACCCCAGGTGCAAACCCTCCTACACTACCCATGCCAAGGCTAACTGCTTCCACTGGCTGGGCCTGAGCTGGTTTTAAAAGGCCAGCGGGCTGCCACAAACCAGCCCACCTTGAAGAAAATAAATGCTTTTTGTAGATTCGCTGCAGCTTGCGGAATCTCGCTGGCCTGACACCTCGTAACTGGTACAGGGGGTGCTGACAGACAGATGTGGGCTAACCCTACCTCGGCCACTTAGAAGCTGAGGCACCTGGGGCAGTTCACTGCACTTCTCAGCCTCAGTTTCCCCATCAGAAAATTGGAGAAGCTCTGGGTGGAGCTTGAAAGAGGCAAACTTTAATCTAGGACAGTAAAAGTCAGAAGAATGATGGTGGATGGGGAGCACTGACTGGGAAGGGGTGCAAAGGAACCTTCCAGAAGTGTATACAGCTCAACTGAAATCATGACTACATTGGTGAAAATTCACTGACCCTGCCTTTCAGAAGTGTGCACTTGCTATAAGCTACACAAGCTTTTCCAAAAAGAAACCAAAGAGGGAAGGGAAAGGAGCAGACAGGAACCTCAACACTTCTTAGGGCTACTGAAGGGCTGGCTCAAGCTGTAGGTGGAGAGGGAGAGAGGGAAGGAGGGAGGCAGGAAGGGGAAAAAGAGAGAGGGAGAGGAAGAAGAAGAAGAGAGAGAGGGAGTGGGAGGGAGTGAGGAAAGAAGGGAGAGAGAGAGAGGGAGAGAGAGAGAGAGAAATTATGTGTATCAATTGCCAGGGTTCACCTCCTGCCTGTACAACCTCCTGGCTGATCGACCTCAGACAAAGAGCTTTGATTCTAACAGACTCAGTTTCCTCAGAAGTAAAAGGACAGCTGATCCCCTGTAAGCTGTCCATCCTTGGATTCAGTCCATTGCAGATTATACAGGACCATAACTATGTGCACAGCAGACACACGTGTGTGTGTGTGTGTGTGTGTGTGTGTGTGTGTGTGGTAGTATAAGTCAGTCACCTGGTGAGCTAAAAAGTAGATGGAGGTGGTACACAGGATGCATGTGAACACCACACTGCTCTATATAAGGGATTGGAGCATCCTGGTGTGGGGTCCCAGCAACTCCCCAATGATTCTATATGAATCATGGGGTTCCAGTAACCCTCCAATGATTCTGTATGTATCAATCATGGAATCCGAGCAATCCCCCAATAATTCTGTATGTATCAATCATGGGGTTCCAGCAATCCCCCAATAATTCTGTATGTATCAATCATGGAATCTGAGCAATCCCCCAATAATTCTGTATGTATCAATCATGGAATCCGAGCAATCCCCCAATAATTCTGTATGTATCAATCATGGAATCTGAGCAATCCCCCAATAATTCTGTATTTATCAATCATGGGGCTGCTGAGGTTAAGAGAACAAGAGGTGCTCTGTGGATTGTCTTAGTATGCACTCAGTGTTCAGTCCTTAGCCCCACTATTTTTATCATTAACATCAATGTTAATGAGCTGAAATAACAAGGGCACAGCAAAGTGTCATGGTGGGAACCAAATGTGTTACGCATGTAAAGGGATTAGCCTAGCTCTGACTCTAAGACTCCTGCTCACACTAGGAACAGTGCTGGGCTTTCTCCTGTGGCATCTCCTATAACACAGCAAGCTGGGAAAGGTTACTGCACCCTCAATGTGGAGATCACACGGGCAGGAAGAGGCAGGGGAGGCGGCAACCACAGGACTCAGTGCTTTGCCTTTCCCACTGTGACATTGTCCGCAGGGGACAGTGATCCCTGGAAACCAGAGCATGTGGTTCCCAGAGAGATGCATGATGCCGACATCACGACCTTTTCTGATAACCAGATGTGCCCCAGGGCCTATGGGATATGGAGATGCTCACATCTGCACTGGCTTCTGCCCCATAAATCTCATTCCCTCACCTCCATCGCCATTTGCCATACTCTAGAAATTGGCAGTGTCTGACCACCTATTAGGATGAGGACCCCTGAGCCTCTTCCATGGGATGAACATGAATGAAGTGGAGGGACAGTGTGTGTGTGTGTGTGTGTGTGTGTGACTGTGTGTGTGAGTGTGTGTACGTGTGTGTGTGTGTGTGTGTGTGTATTGGGTTTCTCAGAAGCCCCAGGAATCGGAAGGGTGTGTGCTGGTGGAGGAATGGGCACATTCCAGGTGGGGATAGCAGCCAGCACAGCACCGCAAGGTCTGAATGCGTGGGGAGGTGGGGAAGATCGGCCTTGTAAGGGAGAGAGGATGTAAGGGCTTGGGAGGTATTGGTGGGGGATGTAGGTGGAATGTAGCCCAAAGCCTTGAGATTCTAGGCTGAGTCTGATGACATCTATGGAAAACAATTTTATTTGCTTTTAGAAGAGCACTTGAATAGTTCAGATTCCTGCCCAAAGTTGCTGACTTCCATGCTTAACAATCTGATCAAATGGAAACTTCCATGCAGCCGGGAGGTCACAGTAAGAAGTGGAGCAGGGGTGGGAGGAGAGGGAGGTACGTTCACCAGCAAGCCTTGGGGACCTTGGCTTTGAAATCCTGACTTGTACAGTGGAAGTGTGAGAGTGTCTGGCAGGCGGACGCCCTGAGCAGAGGGCACCCCAGCTATCGGTTCACCCTTTGCCAGGCTGTGCTCATGGTCCCTTTCCTGAACCCACCCTTCAGAGGTGACCTTTCTGAACAATGGTCCTGTCACTCTGTGCCCAGGAGCCATCAGGCCTCCCATTGCTAAGGGAAAGTCCTTGTCCTATAGGGTGACATCGTAGCTCTCTATCAGTGCTGTCCACAGTCCAGACAGAGCTCCAGGGGGCAGGCAGGAGGGGGCCTCCTTTTCCTCCTTTTCCCCTTCCTTTTCCCCCTTCCCCCCCTTTTCCTCCTTTCGTTAGGCTCCTGGTCTTCCCCATCTGGGCACAGTGTGGGGGCTTGTCAGGACCTTGCTTCAGGTAACCTCCAAGCTTCTACTTCTGGGCGCCCTCTCTGCCTGCTTGCTGCCTCACCCTATGGGGGTGCACCTGAGGCGTCCAGACAATAGTTTAATTTTATTTATTATCATTATGATATGTCTGTATGATGTAGATGTGGTACCCACATGGAGGTCAGAAGATATTTGTGAACTCTGTTCTTTCCTTCCTTTACATAAGTTCCAGGATCCAAATCAGGTCATCAGCTTGTGTGGCAAGTGCTTTTGTCCCCTAGGCCATCTCTCTGACCCCCATTAGCCAGTATTTTTGGTCAATAATCCATGGCTCCCATGTACCTGAGGCTATAAAAATGCCCTGCAGAGATGGGTGGGATGATGGGATGGGGTGCCCAGGCAATGGGGTATTCAAAGTCCTGAGCTTAGATCCTGGCTCCCCCACTTTGTAACTTCATAGCCTCAGCCTCCTGGAGCCTCAGTTTCCCCAACCAATAGTGGTGTAGTAACTTCAAGAGCTTTTGTAACAAATTTGAGACAACCGTTATAAGATGCTAACCTGGGCATGTTAACCTAGCAGGTAGTCATTTATAAGAAACCATAGCTGGGGCTGGAGAGATGGCCTAGCGGTTAAGAGCGCCGACTGCTCTTGCAGAGGACCCGGGTTCTATCCCCAGCACCCACATGGCGGCTGAGAACCGTCTTTAACTCCAGTTCCAGGGGAATCCGACGCCCTCTTCTGACCTCCACGGCATTGCACCACACGGTGCACAAACCTACATGCAGACAGTATGTTCATACACATTAAAAAAAAAAAGTCATAGCTGGAAAGCAAAGCATATTATGCTAAAATTGCCCAGTGGAGGGTCTGGTTATTAGCTGTCAAGTGCTAGAACATTCCACAGTCAGCTTCTGAGAGGAGGGGGTTGCTCCCCTGGATACACCCACCCTCTGAACATCCCATGGCACCTCGTTCTTTGTCCCTAATCGCCAGCCTGCCCAAAGTCTAGGTTGGAAAGCAAGCACACAAACAAACCCACCTCCCTCTCTGCCAGCTGGTCAGAATAAGCGTCTCCCGTCACTGATAACCACAGGCCAAAGCTGCAGTCTTGCTCCAGCCAGTGCTCATTTCCTTGAATTACATACATTCCCATGGCAAGAGGGGGCTACTGACCCACTGTGCTCATAGAGCCACCAGAAAGGACCAGTGGGCGCCCCCCACGCCCCCCACTCCCCCCAAAGAGAACAAACAGTTGCTTTCAGTTTTTCCCCAACCTGCAGGCTTCCTGGGTCAGGAAGCTTCTATGAAAGAAAGAGCCCAAGGTGGCAGCCCTGTTTCCTGCTGCTGTGCTAAGTGCTGGGTGCCCCCGGCTCTGCTGCAAGTCCATTCCCTGCTAAGAACGCACAGGGAGGGAGAGACACTGGGCTCCCACTGAGCACTGGGTGGTGAGCGGGCCACAGGCAAAGGGGCCGCAGGTGGCCACAGAGATTTTGTGCTTCCTTATCCCTCCTGAGTCCTCCTGGGATCACAGCATCTAGAAGGCAGGAAGAGGAAGTCCCTGACAGGGCAGGGGAGGAGACAGCACTGGGAACACACTGTGCTTTGCCAGTAGTGGCCCTGCCCTGAGTAAACAATGGGCAAAGTCCACTGTCAGGACTTGCTGGAGCAGCCCTCGCAGACCCAAGCTCTGACGTCAAAAGTCACTTGTCTGTGGCCATGCCTCAGCACTGCCAGCACACCTAATTAGGCTGAGCTGGCTAAGGAACCCTCCAGTGTCACAAGAGGCTACGGAGGCCCCTTCTTCCCAGAGCAGGGGACAAGGAAATGAACAGGTCAGTACAGAGTGGCTTTCTAGAGTTAGATGAAGAACACATAGTCACTAAGACACGGGCTGAGTGACTGTGAAGCCCACGGGCCCTGGGTTAAGCCCTCTTCAGCCAGGTAATTTTGTTTGGTCCTCAGGAAACACCAGGTCCCCCAGCCCCTCTCTATCTCTACCCTGTGCTGTTGTTTCTTAGGAACACCTTTCACTTCTCCCCCCAAACACAGAACAACTATTTGCATAGCATTTATATTGTATTTTATGTTTAAGTAAAATGAAGATGGTTTACAGTAGACAGAAGGACTGGGCATGGTGCCATACAACTGTAATCCCAGCACTCGGAAGGCAGAGGCAGGACAACTGTGAGTTCAAGGACAACCTAGGTCACACAGTACAAGTGTCTTGGAAAATAGAACAACAACAACAACAACAACAAAATAAAATAAAAAAAAAAGCAAACCAGAGATAAAGAGAGGATAGAGGTTTTATGTAGTCTGTCACGTGTAGATTTCATGCAAATCTGTTATTGTACAGAAGGACTGAAGCATCTGAGGAATCTATTCTGAGGGTCCCAGAACCAGTCTCCTAAGGTCACCGTGGTTACAGCTGCAGGTCGGCTTGCATCCAGAACTGGCCTGGATGGCCTCACACAGCAGCGAGGGGAGCAAGCCTGGCCCAGGCTCCAGCGGCTTGAAGTCAAAGCCCAAGTCACACTAATTTGCCAATTACAGGGCTGTGGCTCCACCTCCTCAGGCATCTCTCTCCCTTGGGTACTCTGTGCAGCCATGTAAGCCTTTCTGTTCCTCAGAAACATCAAGCAATTCTTACCTCAGGGCCTTTGCACTTGCTGGTGCTCCTGCCCACAATACTGAAGCCACTTGCTTGTGTGCCTGTGTCTGGCTGCTGTCACAGCTGCGCTGCTCTCACCTATCTCAGAACATGACAATCTGCAGAGTGTCCTCCATCCCAGAGGGGTGCAGCCCAGAAAGGCCCACAAGTGCCTGCCTGGTCCACTGGCAATGCATTCCAGTGTCTTGATTTTTCTCTCTGCTCCCACCTCTGGCTGGTAACAGAGTGATCCCTGAGACACAGAGTGACCCAAATGTGCACAGGCAGGAAGATGCTTGCAGTGGTCTAGGTCACTGCCTATTTGCGGCCGTGGGGAACAAACCCTTTTTCTTTTTCTTTTTTTTCTGTAAGAGGTTTCTTTTTAAATTGCTGCTTGAATTTTTTTTAATTTTATTTAATTTTTTGTGTATGAATGTACTGTCTGCATGCAGGTTTGTGCACCTGTGTCATGCAATGCCATGGAGGTCAGAAGAGGGCATCCAACTCCCCTGGAACTGGAGTTAAAGACGGTTTTCAGCCGCCATGTGGGTGCTGGGGATCGAACCCAGGTCCTCTACAAGAGAAGTCAGCACTCTTAACCAATAGGCTATCTCTCCAGCCAACGAACCCTTTTTCTGAGTCCTGCATGGCTATGTGCTACGGAAAGCAGACTAAGCTTCTCAGAGCTAGAAGTAAAGTCTGAGTCCGACCTACTCTGGCCAGCAATACTGAGGTTCAGAAGTCCAATAACTTGTCCAAGGTCACACAGCAGTCTACGAGGTCCCTGAGTCAGAGTGACAAGGAGGCAAATGCTCATAACATAGGTGGGTGGAAGCTGTATCAGGAAAGGAGCTGAGAGGAGGTGAGGGAGAGGAGGTAAGGGAGCCAGTGACTTCCAGCAAGTTCCTCCGCCTCTCGGAGCCTCAGTTTCCTTTATAAAAAGGAGGCTGTTTGGGGATGAGGGGAGTGACAAAGCTGTGGCGGAGAAGCCTGTTTTTAGCTTCCTATTGTCTTGTGGCTATGGGGAAGGCAAAGGAAACCAAGACATTCCACGGGTAGAAAAAGAAAATTCCAGGGCTGGGCAGGAGAAGGGGGTGCCAGGGCCCAGCCCCATGACGGAGTCATAAACACAGCAACAAAGAGGCTTTGAAGCCTGAGGCCAGGGCCCAAGGCAGCAGGTTTACCAGGCTGTCAGAGGACAGATAATTCTGGAATTGGAGATGGATGACTGAGGTGTCACCAGCTGCCAGGAAACCCACAGTGACTCCTGAGTGTAGGCCTGAGAAATGAGAGGGGCTTCTAGAAGGGGCCAAGTCTGACGTCAGCTACCTCAGGCCTCTACAAGGAAGCCACCTGGATCCTCAGAGCACGTCTAGCTACAACAAACGACCCTCGCATGACTCAGAAAGAAAAGGCCTGTTGACCAACCTCAGGGCAGTAATGATGATGAGTGGGTGATTTTGATCCACCTGTGGACCTGGGACCCCAGGGAAAGGAACCAATGTGTGCTCTTTACTTGGAGAAGGTGAGGTGTGATTTTGCTTCAAGTTCAAAACCTTTTTACGAAACAGGAAAGCAACTGATGTGACAGGCTTAGAACCAGAAAGGAACCAATTGTAAGACGTCATTCCCTTTTAAAAACTCTTCCCTCTCCTCCTCTGGGTCCCAGATTACCCTAAGGAAGAATGACTTACACTTCTGTCGTGATGAATCCAGTCAGTTCTGACAGGAAGAGGAAGAGGATGAAGAGGCAGCAGCAGATGGAGACTGTGGGAAACAGAGTCATTGGTAAGAGTGCTGGCCACGTCACAGGGAGGCCAGGTCTCCCTGCCCCTCGTGCCACCCTGGAAGAAAGCTGCTTAGAGGCCCCAGGATACATACAGGGTGGGGCTCCCTTCCTAGAGACCCCAAAGCCCCTCGTTATTCATGTCCTCAGTATGAACCCCTGGAAAGTTGACACCGGCCAGATTCAGATCACATGAATGTTCCTATACAGCTAATTCCCTTGCAGCCCCTGGGCTTCCGATTCTTTAAGAGCTTTTAATGCAGAGGAGGAGCTGTGTACTGGTGGCCAACTAGGTGTTCTGTCTGGCTTGAGTAACAGGCATGTTACAATCCCGAGGTCACACTGAATATTTGGGCCACATCATGTGAACATCCTGATTTGACTCCCATGAAACACCTAGCCATACAGTGTTCGACACCATCTGTTTGCCACAATTCCCACCATTCTCCCTCCCCCCCTCCTGCAGGTCTGTCTGTCTGTCTATCTACAGATGGTCTGCTCATTGGAAGGACCCAACTTAGATCTTCCTACTCTCCAATGGGGTAAGAGTGATATGGACTCAGTAAGGGCTATGTGATGATGTTGACTTTCTTCCCAAGTTAACTATAACCAAAGCCCTGTCCTAATACAGGCCAATAGCAGCTCCCTGTCAGTCTGTAGTCATCAGGGGGACAGCCAGCACCCCCCAGAGAGCTGCCAGGCTGAGCTGAGGCATGTGGCCGAGTGGAGTAGAGCACAGCACGCCTTCCATTTATGCTATTTTGAACTTACGACAGGATTCCTAGGACATGACCTGCCCTACCGGAGGAGCATCTCCATCCACATCCATCGTTCTGCCATCTACCTAACGTCCTCCCTGTCTTCGGAACAGAGAGGAGAACTGAGCGCCTACTGCATGAGCCACGGTAGTGCGGTAACAAACCACCCTGCTTCATCATGCTGGCGCCAACCTGACGAAGGCTCTGGCCTAGCACAGGGTAGAGAAATGCAGGCTGAGAGAGAAGGGACTGGAATTCCTGTCCTCTACAGACAAGGCACTTAGAGAGAGTCCTGAGAACAGGGGCTGCTGGTGCGAGGGGACAGCCCCGAACGGCCTGCCAAGTCTGCAGCCACACAGAGAGGACTAGAATTCTCAGAAGCCCTGCACTGTGCACAAGTATTTAAGGGCTTTACTTTGTGGAAAAACAGGGAATATGTGTATATTACCATGTAAAAAGTTCCAGGAGGGCACACAACATATATAAATACTAATACATGTAAACAGCATTGTATTTCAATATGTTGCATGACATATATCATGTACCATACAATAATTTAAATAGTACATATAAATAAGTATGCATTGGCCAGGCCTGGTGGAACACACCTATACTCCTGGCACTCCGAAATAAAGGTGGCTGTCAAAATTCCAAGGCCAGCCTGGACTACATGGTAAGTTCCAGGCTAGCCAGGACTATATAGTGAGACTCTATCTCAAGAACAGAACAAAAGGACCAGAAAAGTGGCTCAGTGGTTATGAATACTTGGCTGCTCTCACAGAGGACCTGCATCTGGGTTCCAACACCCACGTCAGTCATCTCTGATGTCCTCTTCTGGCCCCTGAGGACACCTGCATTTATGTGTACATATCCCCACATAGAAGCACATATGCACACATGATTAAAAATAACCCAAAGATGGGGCTACAGAGATGGCTCAGTGGTTAAGAGCATTGGCTGTTGTTCTTACAGAAGACCTGGGTTCAAATCCCAGCACCCACATGGCAGCTGACAACCATCCGTAACTCCAGTTCCAGAGGATCTGATGGCCTCTTCTGACCTCTATGAACATTGTATGACATGGGTACACTTATATACATGGAAGTAATACACTCATACACATAAAAAAAAATCACAATACTTTTTTTTTTCTTTTGGTCTTTTTGAGACAGGGTCTCCCTTTAGTTCCAGCTGGTCTGGAGCTTGCTCTGTAGACCAGGCTGGCCTTGAACTCACAGAGATCTGCCTGCCTCTGCCTCCTGAGTGCTGGGATTACAGACATGTGCCACCACACCCAGCTACAAAAACTTTTTTTTTGGTCTTTTCTAAACAGGGTCTCCCTGTAGCCCCAGCTGTCCCGGAACTCACTCTGTAGACCAGGCTGGCCTGGAACTCACAAAGATCCGCCTGCCTCTGCCTCCCCGAGTGCTGGGATTAAAGGCGTACGTCACCACGCCCGGCCCAAAAACTTTTTAAAAAGTAAAAATTACCCAATGAATAAAGTGCACACACAAACACACACACACACACACACACACACACACTCTCTCTCTCTCTCTCTCTCTCTCTCTCTCTCTCTCTAACCCCATTTTCTCTCTACATAAATGGCAGTGACAGGCATGCCTTTCAACTGTGCTTTGGTCACTCTGTCATCTATAAACAGGTTCCAGTTCAGAAACTGCTTTTTCTTTTTCTTCTGTTTACAGCATGGAGATTAAGCCCAGATATCTTCTCTAGCTGTGGAACAAATCGGGAGTGGCTCAGCTACCAACCCAGGTCCTGGCTCTTGGACTTCCCATGAAAAAGACTCTGCCAGTAGGCTGAGCATCCTGAAAACTGGACACGTGGCTTGCTGGTCAGTGCCACCTGGGACCCACATTTTGGCATCACTGTTGCAACCCTGTCCCCAGCCCCACTAGAGGCTGCAGAATATGAAATAGCAGGGTTTTCTGAAGGTTAACAAAGACTTGGACGAACATAAATCTTTCCCCTGTCCTCCATGTTCCTTACCTGCAAATAGGCCTCAAAGTCCTAACTGTACCCACATGGGGTGGGGGTGGGCAATGGGGGGGGGGCTCTTTCTGAAATCTGTGTGCTTCCTCAAGGCTTGGTCTGAAGCTTGGTCAACCCAGCAGGTGGGCAGATAACTCAGCTGAGTCCAAGGTCACCCTTGTCCTACTGTGTAAGTACTCCTGACTGTCTCAGACTAGGTGAGCAAAGATGAGGTTTTATAGCACTGTGGCTACAGTACAGTGCTGGCTCAGAGAAGGTATAGGATAAATATTCATCCAATGAACAAATGGATGAAAAACCATGAAGACAGGTAGGAAGCATTTTGACAGAGGCCTTTGGATCCTGACAGCTAGATGAAGGCTTTCAATCCATGTTTGGGCAAGGCTCGGAGACTCTCTGACTCCAGACTTCTGAAACTGACTCAGGCCTTGGGCAGTTGGAATGCAACCCCAAGAGAATGCGTGCTAGTAGTAGTCCGGGTGCAGTCAAGATGAAGGGGCTACTGACATGAGACCCCATACCCTGCCAAAAGACCAGAGTCTATCCAAGGTCACATAGTTGTGTGAGGGAGGCAAAGTCCCAATTCTGACCTGCAAGCCCCCTGGACATCAGAGTCTCTTTCGGCTATTAATAGCCGTTACCCTAGCGTAACGAATGCGATGGTGTGAGCTTGAGTCAGCCTGCCTGTGTCTGCTGTGTGCCTCAAGGATGGAGACCAAAGCCCATTCATCAGCATGGTCCCTATGCCTGGCACAGAGCCCGGCCCCAAGTCCAGCTTAATAAATATTTGTCCACCAAATGGTAGCTAAGGGCTGGCTTCCCATGCCTCCTGCCTTCCTCTCATGTAAGGAAATGCTCACCAGACCACGTTCCCAAGGGCTGCCTGGCAGGGCTTTCTAAACAGCAAAAATGCACATCTCCTTTGACCCAGGGTTTCCTCACCAAGCAGAGCTCCCTTATAGGAATAGCCATAGAAGATAGAGAAGACCTGGGCAAGGCTGTCTCTAATGACAATAGGCTAGAATCAGGATGGCCACCCTCAGTGTCACATGCCAGCAGCAAGGAGATGGCTGAGACGCTGATGGGAGGTGGGGAAGGTGTCCAGGGTTCAGCAACAGAGACAGGACGGAGGAGGAATGTGGCAATGCTGGCCCCTTTGTGGGCAGGACAGAGGTGCAGGCACACCCCGGCATCTAGGAGGATACACATCTGACTGTTTGGCATGGTGGATAAGGGGCATCTGCAGGACTTGGCAGAGGAAAGGAAGCTGAGCTATGAGGAGGCAGCAGGAAGAGGGCAGGGGCCTCGTTTCTCGCAAGGTTCGAGCCAGGTGCTTGGCTTCTTGGGTCATATACCCTTACAGGCTGTTGTGGGCTCCTGGGAGTCACCCATGCACTGAGGGCTCATGTCCCATCCCATGCCCTAAACCGGCTCTATCTACCTTAGTTACTACATGGGGACACTGAGGCTCAAAGATGACTTTAAGGACGCATAGCTACTAAAGGAGAGAATGAACCTAGTTCTTCCTGATGGATGACTGAAAGCCAGCCTGGGACCTCGGAGACCCCCAAGGCCACTTATCTAACTGAATCCATGGACTCCAGGCTGGTTGCCTGATCTATGCTCAGAGAGCAGGGCTGGGGCATTCAGTGGTGAGGGTCTCTTTCCCTCTCTGAGCATCCAGGGAGGCCCATTCAAGCATTCATCCAGCTCCTCCTTTTGTAAGCAGTGACATTCAGGATGAGCCACTTACCCTCTTGAGCTCATTCTTACATCTGAAAAGTGAAGCTAAACTGTCCCCAATTGCAGGTGGCTTTGGTTTGTTTCTGAAGTCCATTTTCTATTGTAGCATGGTGACAGGTGCAAAGCCAGGACAGGTCAATGCTTTGCCCCGCTTCCCCTGTGCACATCTTGCATAACCATAATGCTCGGCCAACGTGGAGGACTCCACACTGCTGCACGCCTATCCCCTAGCTCAGCTATAGCCTTTTCTTGGGTTATCAGCCTTCCCAGAAAGGCTGTTTCTTTTCTAGGAACAGATCAGGATCCTACTCTGCATTTACTCATCTTGAGTTCCTCTCTCCATCTTCCCTCAGCTTTTCAAGGCTTTGTCCCTTTGGCAGCATACTGGTCAGGTGTCCTACAGAAGCTCCCCCTTCCTCTCTCCCCAGTCTGGGATTGTGACATTGTGATGCTTTGTCATGATCTGCCTCGGTTATAGCTTCATGGGGGAAGATCCCCAGAGGCAAGGCCCCCCATCTCCCATGTGACCAATCACAGTGATGTATCTCCAGGCTTCCCTACAGGAAAGCTAGTATTTAAAATTGTTATTCTCTTTTCTTTGGCAGTGAGTCGCTATATCCAACCCACACAGGTGGAGAGGGGAGGTAAACCCCTTTCCAGGGAGGGTATCCATAGGGGTTATCAGAATCTTTAGAGAGCTATCTCCTCCTCCCCATTCATTTATAGCAGAATAGAGTTCATGGTTTTGTACCCAGTTCTTTGAGTTCTAAGCACAGTATTTATTCATCGTAATGTCCAGCTTCTGTCATCCTCGGGTCTCTTCCTGGTTCTGCTGACTCTGCTGCTGGGCTCAGATTACACCTTCCCTCCCTAATGTGGGGAACAGCTGGTTCTGTAAGGAACCCTGATACCTTTAATTGAAGAATGGCCTGTTGAAACTGAGTCAGAGTGAGATTGTTATTTATTTATTTATTTATTTATTTATTTATTTATTTATTTATTTATTTTTGCCTTTTTTAAGGCAGGGTCTCCCTGTAGCCCCAGCTGGCCTGGGAACTCACTATGTAGACTAGGCTGGTCTTGAACTCAGAGAGATCCACCTGCCTCTGCCTCCACCTCTGGAGTGCTGGGATTAAAGGTATCTGACACCATGTCCAGCAGAGTTTGTGATTTTTTTTAAATGGATAAAACCATGCTTATATAAAAAATTGTAATGCAGGTTATGGTGGCACATGTCTTTAAACCCAGAACTCAGGAAACAAAGAAGCAGAACCTGAGGATGCTCTGGATTAATCAGATTATAGCCGCCTCCCAGGAACATGGCTTACAGTACTCAGTGTTCTGTGGTCAACTTAATTAAGTGCCAGGTGGGGCTCAACAGGAAGGCACTTGTGAACCAAGACTTTTACATCTTTGGCCAAGAGAAGGCGGCAGGAAGGATTTGCTGCTGACCTTGAGGGATGGAAAGGAGCCAGAGGCATCTTTTCCAGGTGGTGCAGTACCACTGAGGGCTTCCATGCTATGGAACTAATTATAAATAAAAGGACTGTCTAGTCACCAGTGAGCTGCATTTGTATTGGTTTACATTTCAGCAATAGGCCTGAGAGAATCAGGTGTTTTCTCAGTGGCACAGCCCCAGAAATGTCCTCTATCGGTGTCGTACAAATAAAGCCTTTGCAATGTTAAAAAAAGTTTTTAGTCATTATTATTAGTGTGCACATGTCACAGTGCACATGTGAAGTGTGGAGGACAACTTTGGGGGGGGGAGTCCGTTCTCTCCTTCTATCGTGCAATGCATGCCAGTGCTCAGAAAGCTTTGGATTTGGGGGCTGGAGACATAGCTTAGTGGTAGAGTGTTTGCCTAGCATGCATCAGGCTCTGTGTTCAATGCCTAGCACTGTAAGAAAAAAGTTCTGGGTTTTGGATGTTCAGATTAAGGATCCTTAACCTGTATTGAAAGCTTCTCCTGCATCCTTCTAGGAGCAGATGATGCTTCCACCTCAGGCATTACAGCCAGAATATCCTGTGAGGAAAGAAGTGAAGGGCCTAGAATGCTAGGCATGTTCGCTTCCGCCTGTCTTTCCTTCTGTTCTCTCTGCTCCGGAATGCAGCGCAGGGAGGAAGCCTGGCTTCCTAGGGTGCAGGTCTAGGGGTAGGGTGCAGTGATGAGGAGGGCAGTACTCACTAATGGCCCCCGTGTACGTTGGCTGCGTGAGGTCCTTGGGTACCTTCCTGTAGATGTCAAACCTGTGAAGAAAAAACAAAGGAGTGAGGAGGATGCTGCATGCAGGCCCGAGGTGGAGGCGAGGGACGCAGGCAGCTGGTCACCTGGGTCAGCAACCACAGTTCTTCCAACTTCCAAGAGGCCTTAGAAAGCCGTATGTGGACCCCTTTGCCCACACATCCCTCCATTGCATCCCATGGTCCTATCTCCTTCATGACACTTTCTACCTGGGATTCTGCCCACTCGTGTCTCCACTTGTGCGTATTTCTTGGTCAGTCTGCCCTCTGTCAGAATGTAACTTCCTTAGGACAGGGCTCTTGTTAGGTTTTTGCCCCCTAGCATGGTCTGGCAGGTAGTAGGCACTGGCCCGGCAACTGTGGACTGAACCAAATATGTGACTCGTGACGAGCAGGGAGAGTCTCTGTATCTCTTGGTTTATTTGACCGTTATTCTCACTCACTGCCGCCTCTCCCCTTCCCTGCCCCTACCTCCTCCTGGCCCATTGCCCTGTCCCCTCTGCCAGCTCTTGTCTACAGTATGAGGTGGGGTCAGATGGTCTGGTCAGAGCTGCTTGTTTCCTGTGGATTCTACCAGAGCCCAGGGGAAGTCCTGGGATGTGGTGAAAAATTTGGGGGCTTTGGAATCAGATAGACATGGGCTTAATTCTAGCCCCATCTTGACACTGGACCCTGGAATTAGATAGCCCTGGTTCAGATCTTGGATAATCCTCATCTTTACTTTGAGACTTTAGGCAAATGACTTTACTTGTGGGAGCCTCAGTTTCCTCATCTGTCAAAGTAGGGCTGTTCCTGCTAGATCCTGCAGGACTACCGAGGACTGAGGACATCCATGTCTCTGAGGAATCTGACTTAAGAGTCCCCAGGGAAGCTCTCATCCATTTGGCTTCTTCTCCTTCCCTTGATCACAAGCTGCAGACAGTCCTTTTACAGTCTGTCAACAGTACCCTCAGTCTACACACTCCTGGGCTCACAGGTGGAACCTGACTTTAGGGACAGCCCGTGTGGAGCCAGCCTGTGATTTCTCTTTGGTGATTGGGAAACCAAACGTGCTCTGATAAATGGGTGTCAAGTCGAGAATGGTGCTTGACTCTGTGCTGATTACACGTGAGCCATGCTGTCTCCTAATGCCTTGGGGGAGGGGGTGGGAAACATGTGCAGCCTGCCAAATTAAAGGGTGCCACTTTCTCTGGACTGTTCTGTGCTCAGCCCTTAGGCCTAGGGTGTGGCTGGGAGGGACAGGGGGGTCCACACAACTCAACTATCCAACCTCTTCTCATGGCACAGCTCTGTTATCCTTAACATGACCTTGACCTGGAAGGGCATATGGAGGTCTATATGTTCAACTGTCACCTCTAGCACTATATTACCTTGGGCATGTCATTTAACTTCTCTGGGCCTCAGCTACTTTACCTACAAAATGAGGACAGCAGTGGCAGGGAGGGTCAAATGACTTGGTGCACATAAAGGATGTAGAACCTTGCTTGGCACCCAGGAAGTGCTGAGTGTTTGCTGGTCCCACCACTAACCCTCATTTGATTGACATTCAGGAATATCTACTACATGCTGAGCCCTCTTAATCAGTCTGGCCTATAAACCTACAGGTTAGCATCAGAGACAATGGAGAATTCCCAGGGTGTCTGGGTAGCAGTTGTGGGATAAATAGAGACCCTGGATTTGCCACTGCACATCACGTGTCCCAATTCTCACGTGTGGCGTGATAGCACCCAGAACAAACAAGGAGCCCAGCGTGGGACCCAGTGGGCTGAGAAGCCCTGCAGAGCTGAAGGACATGGTCAGTCTACCTTATTAAGGCCTCCTGGGCAGGGTGGAGGCCACGTGGGGCTCCTGAGGAGATTGGACAAACAAGCTCAGGCAGCGATGTGGTGGACAGGCAGATGGTCTTGGAAAATCTCTAACCATTGCTGAGCCTCTGTTTCCCTGAGTGAAAAACAAGGAGGCGTGCAGGGGAAATGAATGGTCGCTTCCAGTTGAAAGGAGAGTTGGAAGCAGTGCCCTGCAGGGGCCACAGCCCAGTCCCCTGGCCATGTCACCATCAGGACCCCACAGGCAAAATCAGCCTCATCATTTCAAAACTGGAGTGTATGCTTAATTAGAGGCTACTGTTAGAGGTAGAAGGGGACAAGGTGTCAGAGTCACTATGGGAGTGAAGGGAGATGGCGGGGGAACTTATCAAGAATGCACAGATACTTGGGGCTGGAGAGATGGCTCAGTGGTTAAAAGCACTGACTGCTCTTGCAGAAGACCTGAGTTTGAATCCCAGCACCCACATGGCAGCTAATAAACATGGCAAAGCAACTTTGCTAGAGAGAAACTTGACAGGCATCACCTAAGCAGGCAAGGAATGTGAACACCACCAGGAGGAAGGCATGGCGTCCTGAGATGCCGCACTGCACGGAGCGGGCATCACCTCAGTGAGGATCTTGCCTACCATGAACGATTCAATATGATCATGAGGAAACCACCACAGGAATCCAGCGATAGCTGGCCAGCATTTGCCACAAGTGCAAAGTTACAAAGGTCACATAACGATGGAGGACCTGTCACAGATTAGAGACATGACAACTGAATTAGATGTGGGATTGCATTAAATCCTGTTTCCTGGCTGGATAAAGGGGACATCTGAGTAAGATCGGTAGCTTTTTCTTTATTTCTATTTTATGTGTATGAGTATATTGCCAGCATGTAAGTGCACCCATGTCATACAAAGCCCACCAAGGACAGAAGAGGGTGTTGGATCCCCTGGAACTGGAGTTGTGGACAGTTGTGGGTGTTGGGAACCAAACCCAGTCCTCTGCAAGAGCAGCCATGCTTTTAATCACTGAGCCATCTCTCCAGGGCCTCGGATCTGTATATCTTTTTTTTTTTTTTTTTTTTTGTTTTGTTTGTTTCGTTTTTGAGGCAGGGTCTCCCTGCAGCCCCAGCTGTCCTGGAACTCACTGTAGACCATGCTGGCCTTGAACTCACAGAGATCTGGCTGCCTCCCGAGTGCTGGGATTTGTCCTTGTTTTAGCAGTGGTGTTATGGTTAATATCTAACAGCTGTCCATAGCTGTGACAAAACACCTGAGAAAATCAACTCCAGGGAGGAAAGGTTTGTTTGGCTTAGGGTTTCAGAGACATCAGTCCCTGATTGGCCGGCTCTGCCGCTTTCCTCTGGTAGAGCACCACTTGGTCCCACAGTAGTGGGAACAGGTGGCAGAGGAGGCTGCTTGTCTCAAGATCATTAGATGGAGATGGGGATCGAAGGACCAGGGACAAGACACCCCTCAAGGACAAACCCCAGCATCTTGCTTCCTCCAGCTAAGTGCCGGCTCTTACACTTTCCACGATATCCCAACTGTCCATTGAGCTTGAACCTGTCAGTGGACTAATTCACTGATGAGTCTAATCTGCTCTGAACATTGCTGCCCTGGGGACAGAGCTTTTAGCACATAGCCTTGAGGACATTACAGATCCAACCCAGGACATGATGTAAAATGCTGACCCCTGAGGAAGCTTGGGTAAAGGGCAGATGGAAACTCTGCTATTTTTGCAATTTGGGGGTAAGTCTAAAGTTATTTCCAAATTAATAAAGATTGAAAATGGAAAAAAAAAACCTAAAAGGGGAACTGTCACTTAAAATCTCACTTAATTTGCTTTTTGCAGCTGCTTAGTCTTTGTAGGCACTAGCTTAACGAACGCTCACTGAGTGTGATGAGTCGCATGCTGAGCACATGGCTTGTCGG
Source organism: Rhizomys pruinosus (assembly GCA_009823505.1). Classification (NCBI taxonomy): domain Eukaryota; kingdom Metazoa; phylum Chordata; class Mammalia; order Rodentia; family Spalacidae; genus Rhizomys; species Rhizomys pruinosus. The sequence continues at coordinate 5,449,272 of VZQC01005840.1, forward strand.
GTGGGACCAGGGGAAAGAACAGGGCAAACAGAGCTGTAATAGGGAGCAGAGCACAGAGGCAATCAGAGGAGGAAACTTCTAGAAAGAACAATGCCAAACCATGGCCACTTTAAGACCAGGATGGGCCCTTTGACACACATATTTGCCTTTTACTGTCATGAAAACTCTGGTGGGTGCTGGTGTTCCGCTCTCCTGGGGAGAGAAACGAGGCTACTGTCCAGAGAACGTGCTCAAAGGCACCAGGTTCAAGAGAACCAGCCCTGGGGTTCAAAACCCTTTCCTGAGTTCTCAGCCTGTTGTCCTACTGCCCCATACACCCGTGGGAACCAGGTTAATGCTCACTTCCTTACAAATTAAGCTGAGGTCTCAAAGTTTCATTCACTTGAAAGTTTTGCCAAGGATGTGTCTATTGCATGTATGGCTGGGGGCAGGAGGAAATCTCCCAGAAATCCATCATTCATTCAACAGATATGTGTTAATCATGTACTGCATTCAGCAGTCTTCTAGTGAAGATAGGGAAATGGTAATGATCAAGGTAGATATGGCCCCTCCTGGAGAAGCTGCCAGCCTAGCAACACTTTTGGCTCCTCGGGAGGGGCTTCCTGACATCATGCACCATGAAGATTCATTCTCACACAACAGACCCAAGCTGGAGAGTGGCGGTGGGTAAAGGGTGAACAGAGAAAGAACCTGATTTCAGAGGTGACCACAAGACAAGTGAGTCAACAGTGAATGTCACTGGGAAACCGGGCCACCAGGAGGCTGATGACAACCCAGGCATGTGACGGATGAGGAAGTGAGGCGCGAATCCTCTCTGGCTCACATTAGTCAGTCCCTTGATGTAGTGATTCGATCAGTCTTGGCCGTTCTCCCTTGGAGAATGTGGAGGAGATGGGAGGGGGGGCTGAACCTGAGGCTGCTGTGTGCTAGGTCACCTGTGTTCTCATGGATGCCCCTCGCCGGCCTGAGTGAGGTGTTGTCCCATTTCACAGATGGGGATCAGAAAGGCTCATAGCTTGGCTAACTTCACACAGGAAGTACCTCAGCAGGAATCTGTCATTCAAGATCTGTCACTGCTCAGCCTCATACAGAGATAGCTCAAGGGTAGGCTCATTATTCCAGAAGTCAAATAATCAAACGTTTGTTCCCTGCCTTCCTCTTGGCCTGGAACTTTCTCAGCCCAGGCCTCAGCCTTTGCCCAGGCCTGGGGAGAACTCAGCCAAAGAACAGATAATACCAGAATGAAGCCCAGGGTGAGGGATGTAGCTTAGCTGGAAAGTGACTAACAGGCACAGAGCTCTGGGCTTGACTCCCAATACCACAGAAACCAAAGAGGATGGTGCATGTCTTTAAGCAGGAGAATCAGAAGTTCAAGGTCATCCTCAGGCAGCATGAGGCTCAGGGGTGCTCTAAGAGACCAGAGCAAAGTCATGGTGGCACAGACCTGTACACCCAGCATTCGGAGTCTCTGGAGGATTACAAGTTCCAGGGCAGCCTGGGCTACAGAGTATAGTCCTTTCTCAGAAAACAAGGAGGGGAGATAGCTCAGTGGGAACAGAGCTTACCTCACAAGTGACAGGATCTGAATCTGGACGCCCAGCATCCACATGAAAGCTGGACATGGCAGCCTGCCTCTCTAACCGCATCACAGGGGGCGGGGGGCAGAGACATAGGATCTGGGGTGCTGGCTGGCCAGTCTAGCCCAAATGGATAGCTCTAGATTCAGTGAGAAATCTTGACTCAAAAAATAAAGTGGTGTGGTGCATGCCTTGAATCCTGGTACTTAGGAGGCAGAGGCAGGCAGATATCTGTGAGATGGAGGCCAGCATGGTCTATATAGTGAGTTCTAGGCTGGCTGGGGTTACAGGGAGACTGGGTCTCCAAAAATAAAAATAAAAGTAAAAGTAAAAATAAGGTTGGGCTGGGGAGATGGTTCAGTGGTTAAAGTGCTTGCCACATAAGCAAGGAGACTGGAGTTTGGATCCTTAGAACCCACCCACAGAAATGCTCAGTGGACATGTGGCCCATCTGTAAATCCAGCCTCTGAAGGTGCAGAGATCAGGGATCCCCAGGACAAGCTGGCCGGTGAGACGAGCTGTATCGGTGAGCTCAGGGTTTCACTGACAGACCCTGCCTCAAGGAATGAAGCAGAAGAGTAACACAGGAAGACACTCAAGATCAACCTTGGGCCTCCAACGCACATACCTACACACACACACACACACACACACACACACACATCCACACATATGTACCCACATACATGAGAACATGCATACACCCGCATGTACCACACACACACACACACACACATTGTGGTGGTTTGAATGTGTGTCCCCCATAGGCTCTAGGTATTCAGACGTTTGTCTCCAGTTGGTGGCGCTGTTTTTGGAGGTCTTGGGGTGTGTGGCCATGCTGCAGGAAGTGTGTCACTGGGGGCAGGCTTAGTGAGCTTAACAAGCCTCGTGCTCTACAGTCGCTCCCTCTCTGCTTCTGTGCTCTTGCAAGATGTGACCTCTCGGTTTGCCTGTTTTCAGATCAGCTGCCACGCCTCCCCCCAAATGGACTACTTCCTGAAACGGCCAATCGTAAGCTCAAATTAAACTCTTCCTTTTATAAGTAGTTCTTGGTCTGGTGTTTTATCCAGCAACAGAAAACTGACATAATACACCATGCACCACACACATCTACACACAATGTAAAGAAGAAAAAAGAAAAAAGAAAACAAAGAAGATGATGTGATTGAATAAGACACTGAACATCAACCTCTGGCCTCAACACACTCTGCATGAAGTGCAGAACACCTGCAAACACACGTGCTTACCCGTCCACACACGTGCTTACCCGTCCACACACGTGCTTACCCGTCCACACACGTGCTTACCCGTCCACACACGTGCTTACCCGTCCACACACGTGCTTACCCGTCCACACAGTGCTTACCCGTCCACACAAGTGCTTACCCGTCCACACAAGTGCTTACCCGTCCACACACGTGCTTACCCGTCCACACACGTGCTTACCCGTCCACACACGTGCTTACCCGTCCACACACGTGCTTACCCGTCCACACAAGTGCTTACCCGTCCACACACGTGCTTACCCGTCCACACACGTGCTTACCCGTCCACACATGTGCTTACCCATCCACACACGTGCTTACCGGTTCATACACGTGCTTACCTGTCCACACATGTGCTTACCTGTCCACACATGTGCTTACCCATTCATACACGTGCTTACCCGTCCACACACGTGCTTACCCGTCCATACATGTGCTTACCCATCCACACACATGCTTACCCATCCATACATGTGCTTACCCATCCACACACGTGCTCCTCTGCATACACTTGTGCAGACACACACATACAGAGACAAAACAACCACAAGAGAAACTGAAAACAAAATTAAGTCAAGCAACTCTTAAAACATGATGGCGCCTTTAATCCCAGCACTTAGGAGGCAGAGGCAGGCGGATCTTTGAGAATTCAAGGCCTGCCTGGTCTACAGAGTGAGTTCCAGGACAGCTGGGGCTACAGGGAGACCCTGTCTCGAAAAGACCAAAAAAAAACCCAAAAACAAACAAACAAACAAAAAACAAATAACAAAAACCAAACCATGACGGGCAGGAGGAACAGACAGACAATGGCAATGACAGTCGCTACTCTGAAGGAGGGCCGGGAATTTTCAGCTAAGGAAAACATCAAAATAGGCTGAAATTAAAACAAGAGAACATTCCAGTAGAGTGTAGACAATCTATTCTGGATATAAATGCTAATGGGGCTAGAAAGATGGCTCAGTAGTTAAGAGCACTGGCTGCTCTTGCAGAGGACCCAGTTCGAATCTCAGCACCCACATAGCAGCTAACAACCATCCATAACTCCAGTACCAGGGGATCTGACACCCTCTTCTGACCTCGGTGGGCACTGTACAACATGGGTCTATTTACATACATTCAGGCAATTGTATTTACACACAAAAAATAAAAATAAATATTAAAAAATGCTAATGAGCTGGGAACAGGAACTAGAGCCAGGCAAGACATGGGAAAGGAGACAAATCACCACTGAGGTCCCCTGTCCCTGGCCCTCACCACTGTCAGCTCTGGAAATTTCCTTGAGTTACCCAATGTCATACGCTCAACTTACAGAAGAGAAAATAGAGGTCCAAGAAGAGTGACTTCTCCAGTCCAAGGCACAACTAAACTCACAAGTACTTAAAATGGAGCGTGGCATGGCAGCACACATCTGTAATCACGGCTCCTCGGGAGGACGAGGCAGGAGGATTGTTTGATGCAGGGTGTGCAGCACAGCAAAACTCTTGCCTCATTAAAAAAAAAAGAAAGGTGTTTATAATAAAAGAGTCATTTAAAAACAACCTGTAGCTGAGGATCATTGTTACTTTTCTGGTTGCTAAAAGCAACTAAAGAGAAGGGTTTATTCTGGCTCACAGTTCACAAGGGCACAGTCCACCGTGCAAGGAAGGCACAGTGGCGAGAGAATGAGCAGCTGGTCATATGGAGTCTGCGTCAGGAAGCAGAGAGAGATGGAGTCTGGTGCTCAGCTTTCTTTCTCTTTGTTATTCAGCCTAGGGTCAGCCCATGAGATGTTGCTGCCCACATTCAGGGTGGGTCTTCCCTGCTCAGTTAAACCTTTCTGGAAAGACTCTCATCAACATATCCAGAGGTATGTTTCCATGGCAAGTTTACTTTTTTTTTTGTCTTTTTGAGGCAGGGCCTCCCTGTAGCCCCAGCTGGCCTGGAACTCACTATGTACACAAGGCTGGCCTGAACTCACAGAGATCCACCTGCCTCTGCCTCCCCGAGTGCTGGGATTAAAGGCATGCGCCACCACAACCAGGTCCACAGTGATTCTAAAGCCCATCAAATTGACAATGAAGATTCATCATCACACCTTGGTAGATTTCATGTCCTTGAAAAGCTCTCTGCCAGGGGTTCTCAGTGAGGAGTAACTGTCTCCTGGGGACATGTGACACAGAGACACTGTGGTCGCCAAAATTGGGGCTGGGGTGCCATGGGGACCTAGTGAGTGGAGGTGGATGCTTCTGGCCTCTCACCTGCACAGGCATTCCGAGTCCACAGGGCTGTAGCCACGAAAGCCCATTCTTTGTGGAACAGAATGTCACCCAGGGGGGCTCATTTACCCCTCCCTCCCATGTCCTCTTCAAGAGGCCTCCAGCTCTGTTGCTGCTGGTCCCCTCCCCCGCCACGGATGCCATGAACCTGGAACTAAGCAGCCCTCTGCTCTCTAATGTCCCATATCCCAGAAGGCAGAGCTTGTGTGGAAAATAACTGGTCAAAAGAACCCATGGGGAAAAGGTCAAGTCCACCTGGATTCACCTTGAGACCCATTATCAGAGTGTAGAAAGTACATGCCACCATTTCACAGCCTCTAGTTCCGTCAGACCTTAGAATAAAACAGTACGCGAGAAACATACGTCAATGTAGGAAATCAGTGACAAACAGGATTTACTTCACAGAAAAGATCTCTGCAGGCCACCCCCAGCCTATAGCTGGAGGAGGGCCCCAGCCCAACCCCAAATAGACAGGCATGCCTTCCCTGCTCCCAAGCAAGGGGTGTGCCCTTGGAAAGCTCTGACTAACAGATTTCATCTGCTGTTTCCTTTCATAGCAGGCCTAAGCTGAGCTAATTTAACAGCATGCTTGGCCTCGCTTCTCTCTGTTCTATAGATGACTCTATTGCTCTGTGCTTCCCTGTATGTGGGCGGCTCCAGGGCAGGAGCCTAGATGTCACTGTTTCCGAAGCCTAATGAAATTAGACGCCATTTAGGAGCAAGTCATTGGAAGTAGAGGGTCATTCATCCCCCAAATAGCCATCAGGGTTCTCAGCTGAACCTTTGGCCCAGTCAGCCCCGCTCACCAGCCTGGCAAAGCCCTTGGTGCAGCGTCAGGGAGCGTGATGGAATATCCACTCATTTTTTCTTAGTCATTCTTCCACCTCACTGAGCAATCACAGCAGGGTAGGGATGTGCTGACACACGTGTGTATACATGCTGGGTGTGTGAGCCCTGGGTACACAACAAAGGTAAAGGCACACACCTGGTGTAGTGGGGACAGGCGAGGGTGAGCCCTAGGATCACTGTGGCCTCCTTCCCCTGGAAATCCTGATATTCTAACTGCTAATATGCACTTCTACTACTCTTCGCTGTAGGACGGAACGAAAGGCTGGCTGTCTCTAGCGCAGGCACTCTGAGTGAGAAGTGATGAGAAGACTCACAACAGCTGTGCCAGCCAACGCCCTCAAAGTGAGGCCTTACCTGCTCCGGGACTTAGACTCTGACTCATGACATGATCACTTTCATAACCTTGTATGGCAGGCCCTATCTCTCCTCCCATCTTACTTGCACCTCATTCAGGGCTAGAATCTGAACCCCGCTCCTGCTTCTGCCCAGGCTGCCACCTGCCTGCCTGCCTGGAGGTGAGGAAGGAAGTCCTAGGATTGAGGGAGTTGGTGTGCAGGCTCCCAGCACACACAGCTTCGGACACTGAAGTCACTAATGTAGATACAGTCTTCTCCCTCTCGTCTATGTTTTGAAGCTTTGTTCCCACGCCTGGTGCCCACACAGTGTCCCCTAGCCTCTGCATGGCCTCTAGGTCCATCCAGTAGCCTCTACTTCTCCATCACCCCGAATGTGACCTCCCCAGGCCCAGAACATAACTTTGTGACCACAGAGCCCTGGCCTTTCTCCTCTGCCTTCCCACAAAGACCAAGTCTGGCTAAAGAGGAAGAGGATGCATCCTAAGACAGCCCCGCATCTCCCTACAAGCCTCCCTCCAGCTGCACTGGGTAGGGTTAGGTTTCTCCCTGACTCTCCCCTGGGTCTTTCAAGGCCTGGTCCATTAATGACACCCAGTAAATTCCAGGTGAAAATGTGAAATGACGTCAGCATGAGGCTGTGTACTATAGTGCCAGCTGTAATAACATAGATGTCTGGAGCTGGGCCAAGCCCCCAGGAGGAAGAGATGGACCAACAAGATTCATGCTAGAGATCACCTATAAAGCAGAGGGCAACACAGCTGCCAAGGAAATGGGGAACCTCCTGACGCACGAAAGGAAAAGGCTAAGAACAAGTGGTGTGTTCTAGGAAATTGTATGTGTGTGCTGTATGGCCAGCAGTGGGGAGGAGTAATAAAACCAGACTTACGCTAAGGTGAAACTGGCACTGTATACAAATGGTTACACCTACAATTCTTAGATGTATAAATTATTAAATATTCAGGATAAATCTGATAGAAGTATAAGACACATCTACTGAAAAACTAGAAACCTTGCTGAGGGAAATGAAAGACATAAGCTGGGTGTGGTGGCGCACGCCTTTAATCCCAACACTGGAGAGGCAGAGGCAGGTGGATCTCTGTGAGTTGAAGGCCTGCCTGGTCTACATAGTTCCAGGCCAACTGGGACTAAAGGGAGACCCTGTCTCAAAAAGACCAAAAAATAAGTAAAAAAAATAATAAATAAAATGTATTTATTATTATTACCATGTTGTGTGCACGCCCATGGCATGCACCTTGAGGTCAGAGGACAACTGTGGGAAGCTAGTTTTCTTCCTCCTCCTTTACGTGTGTTCTGGGTATTGCCGAAGCTTGCGTGGCAAGCACTTTTACCCACTGAGCCATCTCACCAGCCCCCTAGGTGGAGCTTTTTTTTTTTTGGTCTTTTTGAGACAGGGTCTCCCTGTAGTCCCAGCTGTCCTGGAACTCACTCTGTAGACCAGGCTGGCCTTGAACTCACAAAGATCCGCCTGCCTCTGCCTCCCAAGTGTTAGGATTAAAGGCGTGCGCCACCACGCCCAGCTATAGGTGGAGCTTTTTTAAAGATAAGATATCAAAGTACATTTCTTAAAGTGTTGATGAATTGGGCTTCATCAAATTAGAAACTTCTGCTCTCCAAAAGGCACTGTTAAAAGGATGGGCAGACAAGCCACAGGCTGAGAAAAAAAAATATGTCTGATAAAGGAGTTAAGACTAGCGTAAAGAGTACTCAAAACTCAGTAAGAACAAACATTCCACGAAAAAAATGGGTAAAGAATTTGAAGAGAAATTTTCTCAAAGATATACTCAAGTTAGAAAACTACCTGAAGAGAGCTAAAATCAGAGTCATTAGAAGAAAGCAGTCAGGGGGCTGGAGAGATGGCTCAGTGGTTAAGAGCGCCAACTGCTCTTGCAGAGGATCCAGGTTCGAATCCCAGCACCCACATGGCGGTTAAGAACCGTCTTTAACTCCAGTTCCAGGGGAATCCAATGCCCGCTTCTGACCTCCGAGGCACTGCACGACATGGGTGCACCAACCTACATGCAGACAGTACACTCATACACATAAAAAATAATAAATTAAAAAACTTTTTTTTTAATTTTTATTTATTTCTGTATGTGTACGAATGTACTGTCTACATGCAAGTCTGTGCACCAGTGTCGTGCAATGCCGCGGAGGTCAGAAGAGGGTGTTGGATTCCCCTGGAACAGGAGTTCTCCTGGAATTGGAGTTTCAGACGGTTCTTGGCCGCCATGTGGGTGCTGGGGATCGAACCTGGGTCCTCTGCAAGAGCGGTCGGCGCTCTTAACCGCTAGGCCATCTCTCCAGCCCAATTTTTTTTTTAAAGAAGAAAGCAGTCAGAAGCCATACTGGGATGGTCCTACACCTATCACAACACTCGAAATACCTACCTATCACACCCAGAGCTGGTTGGGAAGTAGAGCAGACCAGAACCCCTACAGGGTGCCATCAAGAACAAAGTCGGCAGCTACTTTAGAAGAATTTGGCGAGTTCTTAAAAAGTTAAATATATATTGTCATAGTCCACTTTCTGTTGCTGGGAAATTTCTGAGGAGAAGAGGTATATTTTGGCTCACAATTCCATCCAAGACTGGGGGCATCTAGACCACTTCTGGTGGGCCTTATATTACATTATATTATGGTAGAGACATGGCAATGGGAAGTTTTCAGGTATGTGAGGGGCATGTAGAGAGGCTGGCAGAAGGTACGGAGCTCCTTTTATAAGCACCTTCTCTCCTAGTTCCTTCCAATTCATTCCCACGAAACAGCCTAAACCTCCAGACCTGATGGAGTCTCAAAAGAACTAACGCACTCTGCGCAGAGAGTCCCATAACCTAATCACCTGCCAGTCCATCTGACACCAACAAACTGAGGAATTAAGTCCTATAAGTTTGGGGCAGATAAATCATATTCAAACTGCAGCATATATCACCCTAGGACCCAGCCATCCCACTCTAGGCCTGTGCCCAAGAGAAGTGAAGAACTATGCTCACAAAGAGACAAGGACATGAATACTCCCGGAGCTTTATTAATACTGGCCATAAAATGTAAACACCCTAAACATCCATGGAATAGCCACAAAGTAGAAGACTCTGATAAAAAGCAATGCAGTACTGACACATGAAACATGGATGATTCTCAACAACTACAATGAATAAAGGCAACGATGGATCAGATGGTTTGACTCCATCCACATAGGATTCTAGAGAATGCAAAGTGATGTAGAGTGACAGAAGATCACTGGTGGAGGTGGGTACACAAGGAAGCTCTGGGGAGTAAAGGGCAAGTTCATTGTCCTGATGACATCATGGTGTGCACATATCAAATCCATCAAACTGTAGATTATAACTAGATGACATTTATTGTGTATCACTTAGAGGCTGATAAATTTAATAACAGTCATAATTGCAACATATGAAACATATAATATAACCCTGGCATTCCCAACGACACCCCGACACAACAACAGCTCTGTCAAACATGAGGCCACCAGCTTGGTAGTCTCAAAATTGGCGAGGAAAGGAAAACACTTTGAATCTCTTTTTACAACTTCTATTTCTAGGTAACCAAACAGCTGATGAGAACCAAGTTCTGCCTTATAGAAGAATTTCCACAAGTGCAGAAGGACAAGGCTCAGAAGACTGCCTTGTGTGTGTGCTCAGCAGCCAGATGGTCCCAGCAAGGCCAGAGATTTGCTCCCACGCCACACCCAGTAATCACTGCACATCCTAACCCTCTCAGGCACCCCGGTGCAAGGGGACAGCACCAGGAAGCATGCTTCCTGCCAAGAGAACTGAGCTCGGACCCAGGGTTCCGGAGCACTCAGAAAGTCACATCCATATTATGGTGAATCATACAGAAAATGATCCAATTTCCTTCATAAATCAAGAGGGGGGGTGGCGGTGGTCAGGTGTCTTCCTTGTTCCCTTTCCAGGAGCTCCAGGGATCCTTTGTCTCCAGCCTTGCATGCCATTGCTGATGTTACGGATGAATGCTGCTGGACCAAGATTTTATATGGGTGCTGGGGAGATCCTCGTGCTCGTATGCGAGCACGGTACTCACTGAACTATCTCCCCAGTTGTCCTAGAAGACATTTAAACAGAATAGTCTAGGATAGGGAACATCTGGTTTTAGAATCAAAGGGTTTGCCGGGCATGGTGGCGCATTCCTTTAATCCTAGAATCAAAGGGTCAGGCTTCCTGGCACTAACACCTCCATCTCTAGTCCACCCTTTCATCTAAGATGCAGATATATAATATGTGGAGCTGGGTAGCTCTTTGGGAACACAAAAGAAAGGTTTAACTAACAGCAGAGACCTCGGGATACTGGATCAAGATAAGCAACTGCCTACACCTCCGGGTGTGCACACTTCATGTTATGGGGGGGGGCAAACACTCTTATTTCCATCAGCCGCTCTTATTCAGATTTTCTGTTACTTCAGCTAAGAGCATTCCTTACAGAAAAAAATGTAAGAGATGATGAAAAGGAGGTAAAAGGTCTTGACTTCTATTTACCACCACAGGAACTTGAGTAAACTGCTTCCTCTCAGAGTCTCCCTTATCTGTGAGGAGTATGTTCCCAGATTCCTGGTGGATGCCTGAAACTAGATAGTTTTTTTTCCTAAGCATATCTATGATGACATCAATTTATAAAGCAGGCACAGGAAGAGATCAGCAATAACTAACAAAATTGAATAATTATAGTGCTATACTATAATAAAATTGCCAATGTCATTAGTCATGTGCATTAGGACCATTAAACAAGGGTTAACTAAGCACAAGGCTTGTGATACTGTGACAGTGGGCCTGATGGCCAGAACAACTACTGACTAACAGGAAGGCCGGGCCCACAACGTGGATACACTGAATTAAAGGTATTCACAATCCAGGGCCAACAGCGAAGGTGGCAGAAGAGTGCATGTTTGCTTAGAATGCCATACAATTTAAAACATGAACCATTTCTAGAATTTTCCGTTTAATATTTTTAAGCCAACAGTGACCACTGGTAACTAGAACTTCGCACAGTCTCTGCAACGTTCTTCCCACTCTAGCAGCATGGCTTGTTCAACTGTCACCTTGGCTCCATGCACACTGTCTCATAGCCTCAAGGAAACCATTAAATTCTCAGGTTCCTGGCCTGACTGCAGAATGAACCACTCCAGGGTAGGCTACGGCAGGGTCTGTGTCACTAGGAAGTGCAGTACAGGAAGGGCCCAGGCATGCTAGAACTTAGAGCATGCATTTATTTCTAATATCTTCCAATATCAGACTTTCTAAGACTTCAGCCTGGACCCACCTGAGTCAACTGAGTCAATCAAGGTGTGAGAAAAGGGACTGGTATATCTCGAGTCCTGTCCCCCAAGCCACATACTATATTTAGGCACGTGACCTTTGAATCCCACTGAATCCTCCCTATCACTCAGGGAACACTGTCATCGGATACAGACTGCAGCTTGGAGAGGCCAAGCCACCTGCCTAGGCTCACAGAGCCAAAATGAGGCGGAATTGGGATTGAGCCTGGTGGGGACCAAGGGGGAAGCATGCTGACCTTCCCTGACCACCTCCAGACTCCATGTTCACCCCTGGGGGCCTTTGCCAACCTGTGCCATGCATTGCCTTCATGTGTCTTGTAGGACCTGGTGCCAGCAATAGGCCATGGGCTAGTGGTGAGTGAGAGAAGGAGGAAGGGTGCCAGGGAGCTGCACCGATGTGCCGCCTGGGGGCCCTGGCAGCACAGAGCTGGTAAGGGGCCTCACCCCCACCTGTGTCTCCTACCCTGCAAGACCCAGATGAGCTCAGACATCGGAAGCAGAAAGATAGCTGTGGCTTGGCCTGGAGTCAGGTTTCCTGCTCTAGTCAAGGCCACAGGCAGCGCTGAGTGTGTGTGTGTGTGGGGGGGGGTGAACAGGGGCCCCCAAAGTGCTTCCAGCTCACTGGAAACAGGATGCACCTCCTAGCCCCACACAAAGCAGCCCTACACCTCGTGGACAGATGCTATAAATGGAAGTGTATTCTTAGAGGGAAGAACATGAGCAGGGGCTTTACAGTGACCCAACACGGGGTAAAATACAGTGACCCATCACGGGGTAAAATACAGTGACCCATCACGGGGTAAAATACAGTGACCCATCACGGGGTAAAATACAGTGACCCATCACGGGGTAAAATACAGTGACCCATCACGGGGTAAAATACAGTGACCCATCACGGGGTAAAATACAGTGACCCATCACGGGGTAAAATACAGTGACCCATCACGGGGTAAAATACAGTGACCCATCACGGGGTAAAATACAGTGACCCATCACGGGGTAAAATACAGTGACCCATCACGGGGTAAAATACAGTGACCCATCACGGGGTAAAATACAGTGACCCATCACGGGGTAAAATACAGTGACCCATCACGGGGTAAAATACAGTGACCCATCACGGGGTAAAATACAGTGACCCATCACGGGGTAAAATACAGTGACCCATCACGGGGTAAAATACAGTGACCCATCACGGGGTAAAATACAGTGACCCATCACGGGGTAAAATACAGTGACCCATCACGGGGTAAAATACAGTGACCCATCACGGGGTAAAATACAGTGACCCATCACGGGGTAAAATACAGTGACCCATCACGGGGTAAAATACAGTGACCCATCACGGGGTAAAATACAGTGACCCATCACGGGGTAAAATACAGTGACCCATCACGGGGTAAAATACAGTGACCCATCACGGGGTAAAATACAGTGACCCATCACGGGGTAAAATACAGTGACCCATCACGGGGTAAAATACAGTGACCCATCACGGGGTAAAATACAGTGACCCATCACGGGGTAAAATACAGTGACCCATCACGGGGTAAAATACAGTGACCCATCACGGGGTAAAATACAGTGACCCATCACGGGGTAAAATACAGTGACCCATCACGGGGTAAAATACAGTGACCCATCACGGGGTAAAATACAGTGACCCATCACGGGGTAAAATACAGTGACCCATCACGGGGTAAAATACAGTGACCCATCACGGGGTAAAATACAGTGACCCATCACGGGGTAAAATACAGTGACCCATCACGGGGTAAAATACAGTGACCCATCACGGGGTAAAATACAGTGACCCATCACGGGGTAAAATACAGTGACCCAACACGGGGTAAAATACAGTGACCCAACATGGAGTAAAATACAGTGACCCAACACGGGGTAAGATACAGTGACCCAACATGGGGTAAAATACAGTGACCCATCATGGGGTAAAAACACAGTGACCCATCATGGGGTAAAATACAGTGACCCATCACGGGGTAAAAATACAGTGACCCATCACAGGGTCATACAGTGACCCAACACAGGGTAAAATACAGGTGGCATTTAAATGCTCAGTAGCAGGAGCTATTCCAGGACTGGATTCTCACTTGGAGCTTGTGGCTCCTTGCCAGGGGTGGCCCTCAATGAAGTTTCAAAGTAATAAATCATGGGGGTCAGTGTTTCTTACTCGGGAAGGTTCTAGGGAGGATGGCATGCAGAGATACATGGAAGGTGCCCCTACATAGACTCCAAATGTCACTTGGGCCAGTCATTTGGTTCAGTGTTCCTCAAAACACTGGGGAACGAATACCTTCCAACAATATTCTTGGTGAATTGGAGAACAAGTCAAGGTCAAGTTCTGGCTAGGTCTAGACTAAAAGGGCAGACTGAAGGTTTTAACAAGAGAAAAAAAGACATTTATTTACTTAGCCTACACCTTAGTATAGCTTCATCTGATCTTCGAAATGGACTGGAAATTCAAGGCACAAAATTTGGGTTTATCTTTATTTTTACAGAAAAAAAATAAGGCTCAGAAAAATCTGACAAAGCAGTGACTCTGCGATGGTGACCTTGATTCTAGAAAGACACAAAAAACTAAGTTGTAGGAAAGGCTGGGAGGAGTTGGGGGCATGGGGCAGTTCTTGCAAAGGCTCACGTCTCCAAAGCCCCCAAATCATTCGATGAACTGGTGTCAAGGTGGGACCTGCAGCCTCATGTTCTGCAGAGGACAGCTGGTGCACCTACCTCCATCTATATCAGCTTTTTAAAGGGCTCTACAGAAAGCAAGATCCACCTGTCACATTACAGGGGGATACTTCTCACAGTCCTGTGTGCAGGGGCACAGGGTAGGCTGGCCTGGCTACTGATTACCAAGATCCATTTCCTGTGGAGACCCCTAACACTGACAGTTTCCCATAACAAGCTCATTATTAGTGAGAAAATGGCTAGCTAGCCAGCCCCGGCTCGGTCTCTCTGCCCCATGCTACCATTAACATTCTTGGAAGGCCCACTGTGTCCCTGTCAGGTGTCGGCTCAGGACCTTTCTACACCTGCTAAGCCCTTTGTACACCTCATCCAATGCTCCCTCGCCACCTGCTCCACAGTTCCTTATTGAGTAGCTGCTGTGGACCAAGCACTGGTTTAGGTGCTGGAAATACAACAGTGTTGTAGCCCAACCTTCCTGTCTACCTCCTTTATACCCCGGTGAGAAAAACTATACTCAGTGAAGGAACACTGATAAGTGCCTGAAGAAAAAGAGAACAGTACCTCATGGGGACTGTTTTAGGTAGGAACCAAGACAGACCGGAATTAATCAAGATAGCAATCAAGTGGATATCTAGGAAGAACATTCTAGGCAGCAGGGGCACAGGTCTGTGGCTGGAGGAAAGCTGGCAGATTCCTGGGACAGCAGGGAGGCTAATACAGGTAGAGTGGGAAGGGAAGTCTGGGGCTACATCCCTTCATCTAAGCACAGGCCCTGCCATACCTGGTCCTGACCCTGAGGAGAACATGGGAAATAGAAACTTAGAGTCAGTTCCCCAGGGAGGCATTTCTAGGCGGGAACGACCTATTCAGAAGCATCCGTCAGGCCTCACAAGTCTCCAAAGTAGAAAATGTGGAATGAGGCTCAGCAGGTCCTGGAAATAGCAGAAATGGGTCAAGCAGGCCCTGCACGGTCAACCAGGGAGGCCCCAGAAAGAGCCCAGCTTGGTTCACAGCTGGAGTAAAGGGTGGCCAGGTATGGGGAACCCAGAAAACTGGGAGTCTTATGTGAATCATCAATTTAAAAAAGGTTGCCAACTACTTAAAAATATATATATATATATGCCAAGCAAATAATCAATGGGTCAGATTTGTCCTGGGGACAATGGTCTCGTGAGCCTGGCTTTCCATCTTCACAATGAAGCACAGTTGTACCAACACGGGTAGAACTCCAGACAGCTGGGGGGCAGAGATACGAAAGCTGCAGGGGACTTTGAGACCAGGGATTCCCCTATGGCCCAGAGGAATTTCCATCAAAGGGATAATGTCTACAGCTCTAGGGGCCCTGCTGCTGACTGAGTTTCCACCCGGCATATGTGTGCTGAGATGCATTAGTAATGTCTGCCAAGGACACGAGCCTAGGAACATGTTTGCACCTTCCGGGCATTCACTGAGGCAGATTCAGCCCAGACATGCGTACATACATGCATCTGTTTGTTTACTTTCATTTTTGAGGCAGCCCCCACTGCCCCAACGACGTAGCCAGACTGCCCTTGAACCCCCCGTCCTCCTGCCTCAGCCTTCTAGTGCTGGGACTACAGGTGTACACTGCCCTTGAACCCCCATCCTCCTGCCTCAGCCTTCTAGTGCTGGGACTACAGGTGTACACTGCCCTTGAACCCCCCATCCTCCTGCCTCAGCCTTCTAGTGCTGGGACTACGGGTGTACACTGCCCTTGAACCCCCCGTCCTCCTGCCTCAGCCTTCTAGTGCTGGGGCTTAGAGGTGTACACTGCCCTTGAACCCCCCCCTCCTCCTGCCTCAGCCTTCTAGTGCTGGGACTACAGGTGTCCACTGCCCCTGAACCCCCTGTCCTCCTGCCTCAGCCTTCCCAGGACTGGGACTACAGGTGTCCTCCTGCCTCAGCCTTCCCAGGACAGGGACTACAGGTGTCCACCACTATGCCCCACTCAGACCCATCTTAAAGGGAGGAAAATGGTGCCCAGAAAGCTGTTAACAAATCCTAAAGTCACAAGAAGGGCTGGAGAGCCATCCGCGGCTCTTCCCAGGGCATCCAGATACCCCTAAATCTCTGGGCTTTTGGAGTGTTTTTCTACCCAAGACTCATCTCAGAGAGACCCAATCTCTAAGCCAATAATGCAAGTCAGTAAGAAAATTTAATTTTTACAGTGATTCATTTTGTCCATGACTCCTCAGAAACAACATATTTTTTTAAACAGCAAGGACTGTCTGAACCCTTACAAAACCATTGGCTCCTACTACCTACACACACGAGCTGCCCTCTTCCCCCCAAGGAGGGCCTGGGGATGGCCAAGGGGCCTGGCACAGATGGTGCCTGGGCTCATTTGCAGCCCACCTCTAGCTCAGCCTGCCCCTCCCATAGGTGACTCATGCCTGCAACTTCAGTGTGTTGGCTACCCAGGCTCCAGTTTAACTTGGCTCTTGAGCAAAATGTACTTTTCCAAAGGACATTAACTCAGCCTTAATTTTGCAATGCCCTGGCAGAAGTGAGGCCAGCCTCCTTAGGGAACATGCTGTCCTGGGGAGAGGGGACCACAGAGCACAGCATCACCTCCCTCCTCCACAGGGGATCAGTCAGTCCTTCCCCTGGAAGGGCTCTGTCCCTCATGCCAACCATCACCTGAGGTACCCACTGCCTCCCTCTAGCCGTCATGCACTGCACGCTGCTGGACTGGCTTTCAAATGACACCACAAAGCAAGCCTAGAAGGAGAATTGGCCAAAACAGGTCTCAGCTAATCTGGCCAGGGAACCCCGATCCCCACAGAGCCAGGCCATCCTATGTAGTGTTGCTGTGTGTGCAGAAGGAGCACAGGTTGTCAGCAGCTCAAGTACTAACCTGTGTATCAAGGGCTTGCTCTTTTTGAGACAGGGTCTCCCTG
Organism: Rhizomys pruinosus; assembly: GCA_009823505.1. Lineage (NCBI taxonomy): Eukaryota > Metazoa > Chordata > Mammalia > Rodentia > Spalacidae > Rhizomys > Rhizomys pruinosus. The sequence goes on from VZQC01005840.1 coordinate 5,466,529, forward strand.
TAGTCCCAGCTGGCCTGGAACTCACTATGGAAACCAGGCTGACCTCTGTCTCGGAAGTGCTGGGATTAAAGGCATGCACCTTGGCTTGGGCCTGTTCTTTTTAAAAATAGATTATCAGGGGCTGTAAAGATGGCTCAGTGGTTAAGAACACTGGCTGCTCTTGCAGAGGATCCAGGTTAGGTTCCTGCTACCTAGATGGCAGCTAACAACTGGTTACAACTACAGTACCGGGGATCCAACGCCCTCTTCTGACCTTCAAAGGCATCAAGCACACAAGTGCTACACATACATACCTGCAGGCAAATTTGAATAAACAAAAATAATTCTTAAAATATCTTAAAAAATTATTTAGGGGGGGATTGGTATTGGGGATCAAACCTGGGGCCTCACACATGCTTAGGCTAATATTCTACCATGGAGCTATGCCAGCCTCTAAGATAGGTCATGCTTTAGGCAATTTTAGGTTCATAGCAAAACCAAGTGGCAGGCAGTAAGTTCCCATGTGTTCCTGCTCCCACACACCCATAGTCTCCCCCACTGTCGGCACCCCAACTAGAGACCACTTACTACAGCCAGCCGGACACAGGATCACCCAGAGGCCAGGCTTGACATCACACTCAGGCTCGCATTCTGCATTTGCGTTGCCTTCAAAACCCTCTGTGCTGTTCCTAACCATCTTTCCTCCCCGACTTCAGTAAGCTGCTCATGTCACTGTCACCCTGGCTTTGCCTTTCCTGGAATATCATCGCATGGAATCCACGGTTCTGAAGCCTTTGCAGCTTCTCGAACTCAGTGATCCCCCTTGTCTTCTGCCAGTTTGGCGGCTCACTGCTTTTTTAGTACTGAATAATACTATGTTGTCTGGACACATCACCTGGCTTTTGCAGCACCATGCATCTTCAGGGCTGCCTCCACCAAGAGCTGGTACCCAAGGAGCCAGGAAAGGGGCAGGCTGTGCTCCCTGTGACTCCAAGGCCAGGCAGGGCACCCAGGATACCTCCACAAGGCTTCGGGTCCCTCCTGCACACCTCCCTCCCTTCGCCTTCCCTGCTGCTTGCCAAGCGGCCTTTCCTTCTCAGCCTTGCTCTAACTCGTTTGATCTCAGTAGTATAGAACAAAGGTTCAGGATCCCCCAAAGACTCAAGAGCCAAAACTCCCTGGCAGGCCTAGGAAGGATTTGCAATACATCAATCAGGACCAGCTCTGCTGGGCTTGGGTAGAGATAGGCAGAAGAATGTGGGGAGGGGAAGGGGATTATTTTCTAAGAGATGGATACATATTATTCTCTGGGTGATTTTACATGCCGAAGATAATCTATGAAGGTGGCACACACCTTTAATCCTAGCACTTGGGAGGCAGAGGCACGAGGATCTTTGTGAGTTCAAGGCCAGCCTGGTCTACAGAGTAAGTTCCAGGACAGCTGGGGCTACAGAGACACCCTGTCTCGAGAAAACAAAACAAAACAAGTTGAAGCACTATAAAGAATATCAGATACCATGACAACACCAAAAAAGCTTGAATGAATCCCTGAGACATACAACCACATGGGTGACATCCATAGATCTGTCATGTAAAGGATGAAGTCTGAAGTTCAGATTGTGTGATTCTGTGTATTTGACCCCACAGGACTCATAGCATAAACACAGTGAGGAAGTCAGTAGATGGTCTCTCTTGGGCTGACTAGGGGGATGAAGGAGCCTGTGAGGTGGTGGACATTGTGTCACCTCTGACCAGGGTGCTCACCAATGATCTGGATGCATGTGTACTTTCTGGTGAGCCATACCTTGATTTAAAAAAAAAAAAAAATTAAAAGAGGCTGAGAGATGGCTCAGGGGTTAAAAGGACTGGTTGCTCTTTCAGAGGACCTGGGTTCAATTCTTAGCACCCACATGGTGAACAACTGTCCATAACTCTAATTCCAGGGGAATCTGACACCTTCTTCTGACTCCATGGGCACTGTGTGACACAGGTACATTTACATACATGCAGACCATACACTCACAGATATAAAATAAAAATAATAAATAATATATATATATATTTTGAGACAGGGTCTCCCTTTTTAGCCTCAGCTGGCCTGGAACTTTCTCTGTAGACCAGGCTGGCCTTGAACTCACAGAGATTCCCCCTGCCTCTGCCTCCTGAGAGCTGGGATTAAAGGGGTGAGTGCTCCAACTTTCCCCTGATTACAGGGTTGGAGACACAGAGCATTTCTTTTTTTTTTTTTAATTTTTATTTTCTTTTATTTATTTCTGTATGTATATCAATTTACTGTCTGCGAATGCAGGTTTGTGCACCCGTGTCGGCAGTGCTGTGGGAGGTCAGAAGAGGGCATGGATTCCTGGAACTGGAGTTCTCCTGAATTGGATTTTCAGACGGTTCTCATCCGCCCATGTGGGTGCTGGGGATCGAACCCGGGTCCTCTGTAAGAGCGGTCGGCGCTCTTAACCGCTAGGCCATCTCTCCAGCCTGACACAGAGCATTTCTGAGGGAGAGATGTCATACTCCATCAGCCCCTTGTGGGGCTGCCTCCGCCAAGAGCTGGTACCACCATACCCGGCTTAAATAAAATATTTTTAAAAAATCATTTAAGGGGCTGGAGAGATGGCCTAGCAGTTAAGAGCACTGACTGCTCTTGCAGAGGACCCGAGTTCAATCCCCAGCACCCACATGGCGGCTGAGAACCGTCTGTGACTCCAATTCTAGGAGAGCTCCAGTTCCAGGGGAATCCAAGACCCTCTTCTGACCTCCACGGCATTGCACAATATGGATGCACAAACCTACATGCAGACAATACATTTGTACAAATAAATAAATAAATAAATAAATAAATAAATAAATAAATTTAAAAATAAATCTAAGCCGGGCGTGGTGGTGCATGCCTTTAATCCTAGCACTCAGGAGGCAGAGGCAGGCAGATCTTTGTGAGTTCAAGGCCAGCCTGGTCTACAGAGTAAGTTCCAGGACAGCTGGGGCTATAGGGAGACCCTGTCTCAAAAAGACTAAATAAATAAATAAATCTAAAAAAGAAAGATAAATTATCAGATGGAATCTGTCCTCAGTTGCTGTGTAAGCTGGGCAAAGTAAACCCTGGTGTCCTGCTGTACAAATGTGGCCAGGACTAAATGGAACAGTGGGCGGTGCCGTGCCTACCACATGGTAGGTAGTCCAAACAAATGGGCCTTGCTTACATGGTTCTTTTGTTGTTGTTGTTGTTTGCTTGTTTTTTGGTTTTAAAAAGTTATTGATTTTTTAAAATTTTTATTTATTTTTGTATGTGTATGAGTGTACTGTCTGCATGCAGGTCTGTGCACCCGTGTCGTGCAATGCCGCGGAGGTCAGAAGAGGGTCTTGGATTCCCCTGGAACTGGAGTTCTCCTGGAATTGGAGTTACAGATGGTTCTTAGCCGCCATGTGGGTGCTGGGGATCAAACCTGGGTCCTCTGCAAGAGCAGTCAGTGCTCTTAACCGCTAGGCTATCTCTCCAGCCCCACGTGGTTCTTTTTTAAAGAAAATTATGTGTGTGTCAGGCGTGAAGGCATATGCCTTTAATCCCAGCACTTGGGAGGCAGAGGCAAGCAGATCTCTGTGAATTCAAGGCTAGCCTGGGCTACATAGCTTGTTCCAGGACAGCTGGGGGTACAACAGGGAGACTGTCTCAAAAGGACCAAAAAAGAAAAAAAAAAATCGTGTGTATACGTACATGTGAGTGCAGGTACCCACAGAGAGTATCACACCCCCTGGAGCTGGAGTGACATGTGGTTGTTAGCTGCTTCATGCGGGTGCTGGGAACTGAAGCAGGTCCTCTGCAAGAGCAGTATGCATTTCTTAACCACTGAGCCATTCTTCAGCCCCAGGAAGGATGCTTTCCCAACCTCGGGGTCTGACAATTAGTGGGGTAAGAAATCAAGTTGATGAGTTGTAATCAACAGAAAAAAAAAAAGAGTGAAATAAAACAGACAAGGTCAGGAAAGGTCTGTTATATTGAGGTTTGATGTTCTTTTGTTTGTTTGTTTGAGACAGTCTAACTAGGTAGCCTAGGCTGGCCTCAAACTTGTGATCCTCCTATCTCAGCCTCCCAAGTGCCAGGATTATAGGCATGACAACACACAGCTGTGATACAGATGGCACCAGCTCAGAATGCCAACGTCTTATTCCCAGAATTAAGTAGAAACATTAATGTAATTCCAATGTTTCCAAGAAGACCATGCATCTTAATTTTTTTTCAAGAAATACTATGAAATTGTGGAAGAAAAGGACAGCTGCCAGGAGGCGGTGGCTCCAGACCCACACCTCTAAGAAATGCTGGCCTTGAATTTCTAAGAGGTAGAGCAGGCTATGTGAGGACCACAGCTCCCCGGCTCCACAGTGCAGACCTCTGTGCTCGTGCACGGGGTCCTTGCTTTCCATGAGGACCACAGCTCCCGGGCTCCACAGTGCAGACCTCTGTGCTCATGCACGGGGTCCTGGCTTTCCATGAGGACCACAGCTCCCCGGCTCCACAGCGCAGACCTCTGTGCTCATGCAAGGGGTCCTTGCTTTCCATGAGGACCACAGCTCCCCGGCTCCACAGCGCAGACCTCTGTGCTCGTGCACGGGGTCCTGGCTTTCCATGAGGACCACAGCTCCCCGGCTCCACAGTGCAGACCTCTGTGCTCGTGCAAGGGGTCCTGGCTTTCCATGAGGACCACAGCTCCCTGGCTCCACAGTGCAGACCTCTGTGCTCGTGCACGGGGTCCTTGCTTTCCATGAGGACCACAGCTCCCCGGCTCCACGGTGCAGACCTCTGTGCTCGTGCACGGGGTCCTTGCTTTCCGATCCCTCAGGAAGGAGGAGGAGGCTCTGGTAAGTGCTTCTCCCCAAGATGGTGTTATGGAAAAGCCCAGGAAGGGCAGCAAATAATACAAGCTGCCGCTGAGGAACTTGCTCCCTTCCCATTTCTCTCTCCAGTTTCCTGATGAGTCTAAAAGAGCATCTCATCTGGCTGCAGTAGGCCTTTGAACATCTAATAAATCTCACTATGGCAGGAAGGTGCTGGGGAGAAGGAGACCCTGGGACGCATACGTAGTAGGCAAGTGCTTTATGCTGTGCTACGCCACCAGCCCCACTTTCTTGGTTTTTTTTTTTTTTTGTCTTTTCAAGACAGGGTCTCCCTGTAGTCCCCAGCTGTCCTGGAACTCACTCTGTAGACCAGGCTGGCCTTGAACTCACAAAGATCCGCCTGCCTCTGCCTCTGCCTCCCAAGTGCTAGGATTAAAGACGTGCACCACCACGCCCGGCTCCCACTTTCTTTTTGAACATGTGTCTCGTGTGTGTGTGTGTGGTGGGGGTATGTAGTTGAGGGGGGTGTAGTGTAGGGTATGTGGGGTGTGGGAAGTGTGTGTGGTATGTGTGGGTTGGGTGTTTGGGGTGTGCAAGATGTGTGGGGTGTGGGATGTGGGGTGTGTGTGTGTGTGAGTACTGAGGCCAGAGGAGGGTGTTGGGTGTCCTGTTCTAACACTCTTCACCTTATTCCCTTGAATTAGATATCTCATTGATGGGGAGCCTGGCTGGCAGCCAGCAACCCCCAGTGACCCTCCTGTCTGTGAGCCTGCCCTCCTCCTCACCCACACCCAGTGCTGGAGTTACAGGTAAAGTCACAACTAGCTTTTCATGTGGGTTCCAGGGATTTGAACTCAGATCCTCATGCAAATGCACCAAGCACTCTTACCTGCTGAGCCATTTTTCCAGCCCCTGAACATGTATATTAAAAAAATTCTTGTGTTAGTTGTGTCATTAAAAACATTGGGGACTGGAGAGATGGCTCAGTTGTAAAAGCACTGGCTGTTCTTGCTGTTCTTGCACAGGACCCAGGTTCAGTTCCCAGCACCCACATGGCAGTAACAACTGTCCATAACTCCAGTTCCAGGGGATCCAACACCCTCTACTACCCTTCCTAGGCACTGAATGACATGGGTGTACTTACATACAAGCAGACAATACACTCATACACATAGAAAATAAATAAAGAGAATATTATGTGTTATTACAGTTCTCTGGACGGAACCTGAACTTTACACACGCTAGGCACCCACGGCACCACGGAACTCCCTCCACCTCCAATAATTTCACATTTAGTAAAAAAGAAGAGCAGGCTTCAGCACAGAGCCTTCTACCAGCAACAGTTCTTGACGAGAACATTCTTGTTGCATCTTACAGATGTCTTAGATTCACTGCTGGTGATGATTTTCCATTTCCGGGGATGAAGTCAATGTTTGCCTTTAAAAATTTATCCATTCAAGCTTTAAAAATGAATCCACTTAGGTAAAATATGCTGTATGCACTGGGTCCTGGATGCAGACGCACTCGCAACTATGCTGCCAGTGTTCCAGAGTGTCTGGCAAGGATTCACAGGACAAATTCTTTCTCCTGGCATCGGGGAGGGCAGTGAGGGGCACATACCCCAGCTCAGGAGGGACAACTCAGGCCCCATAAGGAGAAGTCAAGGTTGTGCTGTACTGGCAGGAATGAAGATACTCTAAAGAGACACTTGTGGCCTTCCTGTGGCCATCGGCATACTGAGAACATGCAGCCCAAGGAACTGGAATTTTCCCAGGGAATCTCATGCTGGGAGAAGGAAAGGACTTGTGAGACCACCTTGCAGGAAAGAAGAACCAAGACAATGACTGGGGAACCATGCTTTGACTAGGACTGCTTAGATATGCATGCCTCTGGTCCTCTACTTAAACCCAAACCTCATGTCAGGAGTCCAAGATCTACCTGGGGGTCACTGAACCTCCTTACTGGTTCCTTTTCCCAAGGAACCAGTTCAATTGGACTACTGAAAAAGGTAGCCAGGCTTGGCTTGTTAGTTACTGACCCCAGCTCTGGTAATAAGGTCAACCACTGCTGAGGAGAATTCATAGCAAGTCTGACAGTTGGAAAATGTCTGCCCTTGTCTGTAGAACATCCCTCCATATCTTCCACTATGCCTTTCTCTAAACATGTATGGCTATCCCCTAACATCTACAGAGGCCTGGCTTCAGGACTTCCCCAGAAACTCCAGGGATGCTGGTGTCTTATATAGAATGGTGCAAGGTCTAAAGAAGGCATGCATCCTCCAGTTTACTTGAAATCACCTCCAGCTGACATACAGTATCCAAGACAATGCAATGTTGGTAAGTACCTGTCAGACTGTAGTAGTTGGACAAGAAACGGACAAGAAAGGAAAGTCTATGCATCATCTGGACATTTTTTTTAAAGAAATGAGTATTAGCTGGGGGTGTTGGCACACGCCTTTAATCCCAGCACTCAGGAGGCAGAGGCAGGCCAGCCTGGTCTACATAGTGAGTTCCAGGCCAGCTGGGGCTACATGGAAACCCTGTGTCAAAAAAGAAATGAGTATTTCCTGTGGTTGTCTGAACCCATGAGTGTGGAGCCCATGGGTTCAGAGCACCCACTGCAAGCACTCTACTATAGTAATAGGTCAACAGACCTCAATATACTTTTTATCTTAAGACAGGGTCTCACTAAGTAGCCCAGGCTGGCTGTAAACTTGCTCCATAGCCCAAATAGGCCTTCAACTTGGGATATTCCTGCCTCAGCCTCTCAAGTAGCTGGGATGACAAACCTGTGCCACCACCATGACCCCCCCCTCCCCGCTTAGATTTTTCCTCTCCCTTCTTTCTTTTCCTTTATCTTTCTCAGCACACACTATACATTTTAGATTATTTTTGTCTCACAGAGGCTTAAGTTATATGACTAGAACTACAAACATGTAGTTTGTAGTTCTAGTCATATAACTTCCATCCAGCTTCTCTAGTGAGATGTTACTGTCTCATAGTTGCACTTTTCTCAAGACTAAGGAATTAACCTTGGCGTGATCCTGTCAACTAGGCTGCAAAGTTTCTCAGGATTTCACCAGTTTTTTCATTGCTGTCCTTTTTGTTGCTGCTATTATTTAATTGTGTGTGTGTGTGTGTGTGTGTGTGAGTGTGTGTGTGTTGCCTGAGTGTATATAAATGTACAATATGCATGCAATGCAATGCCTGCAGAAGTCAGAAGAGGGCACTGGATCCTCTGGAACTGGAGCTACAAGCTGGGTTGTTAGCTGCCATGTATGCTGAACACTGAACCTGCATCTTCTGTGAGAGCACAGCTAAGCACTGAGCATCTTTACAGCCCTACTTCTGTTCTTTTAACAGGCTGGGGTACCACACGCACTAAGCCGTTTGGTCCCCTCCAATTTGTGACGTGTCCTCAATCTTTCTGAGGCAGGATAAAAGACAGGGAAAATTATGAAGACTTGGGAAGGAAAAAGAGCTCCTCATTCTGGAATCTTGTTGAAGCTCCTCACCAGCTGAGAATCCCAGCACAGGTGATGGAGAGAAAGCTCCGTGGTTAAGAACACTGGCTGCTCTTGCAAAGGACCTGGGTTCAGTTCCCAAGTTAACAACCATAAACATTAACTTCAATTCTTGGGGGAACACTCACACCGAGGGACATCTGGGGACACAAACTTGACTCTACAGGCTTTAACCAGTATGACAAAATGCATGGAACCCTGTGGGTGGGTAATGGGGGTGCAGATAGGGGAGGAAGTCTAGATATGATGTAGTGTATGAAATGTACAAAATTTCAATAAAAATACACATTGAGAAAAACAAACAAAAGAAGCGGAGCCATAGAGAGCCAACAGCCATGCCCTCCTAGAGCCCACAGCCATGCCCTCCTAGAGAGCCCACAGCCATGCCCTCCTAGAGAGCCCACAGCCATGCCCTCCTAGAGCCCACAGCCACGCCCTCCTAGAGCCCACAGCCATGCCCTCCTAGAGAGCCCACAGCCATGCCCTCCTAGAGAGCCCATAGCCACGCCCTCCTAGAGCCCACAGCCATGCCCTCCTAGAGCCCACAGCCACGCCCTCCTAGAGCCCACAGCCATGCCCTCCTAGAGCCCACAGCCATGCCCTCTGATGCTTCGTCTTACTTTCTTCCCAAGTGCCTCTCTTCCTCTTAACACTTGTTTAAATTTTATTAAAATCTCATTGAATAAGCTCCAACCCTGCTAGCTCATCTCTGAGGTGGAGCCAGGAATCCTGGGTTTGCTTGAGGCAGGGAGTCTCTGAAAAGTGCTCCCTGAGCTGCTGCAGGGCACACCACAGAGCCGTGTCTGTCCTGGGCTGCTGCAGGGCACACCATGGAGCCGTGTCTGTCCTGAGCTCCTGCAGGGCACACCATGGAACTGTGTCTGTCCTGACAATTCCTTGGTTTTGAAGACTAAAGGTGAGGTTGAAGGGTAGTTGTCGATTAGTTTGTAGAAATATCCCCAGACTGGGTTTGTCTGATCTTGTCGGGTGTGTGTTCATTATGTGGCTATTAACAGAATACTGAAGACTAAGTAACTTATGAAGAGGTTTATTTGGCTCATAGTTCTGAGGCCTGGGAGACTCCAAGAGCCCTGCGCCAGCAACACTCAGCCTTGAGGCTCTGCGCTGCTTCAGTTTAAAAGTGAAAGGAAGGTGAGTACGTGGAATACATACCAAGTATAGGGTAACGATGCTCTGTTACAATCCTTTCTCATGAGCAGGGGAGAACTCCCCAGGAACAATTTTAGCACCTACTCACCTCTCATAGGCCCCACTTCTCCATGGGGCCACAGCAGCCATCAAATTTCAACATGAGTTTAGGAAGAAGCAAATGGCAACGAACTCACAGCAGCATGGCTATGGAGCAGCCCACGAGTGTGTGCCCTCCAGGAAGGTGATGCTGCCCTAGCCCTCACTGGCTGTGGTCTCTGTTAGTGGCTCAGGGGACCTGCCCAGATCCTCCACTCCAGGGCTACCATGCCTCTGCAGTCACTAGACAGCTGGGGGAGAAGCTTGGAGAATGAGCAAGTGTCTCCTATTTGTGCAATAATTTTAGCACCGGATTTTAATTGAAGCAATCACATTCATTTCCCATTATTCTCCCTACATTTCTTCATTGGAATACATGTCCTTTGGGTCTTTAAAAAAAAAGTCCTTGGCAGGAATTTACAAACTTGGCTGTGGTCCAAACTGAACCTCAAATCAACTGTTATCTTATGTTTCCACTGAAACACGGTTCCTTGCATCTCTTGGCTTTTCCTCTTTCCTTTGTTCACCTTATTCCTTATCCATCACAGAGTTTTACAGCTAGTGAGTACCTCCCAGTATAACCACATTGAAAAATTAAACCTTAATTAAATCTAAAACACAGCACCAGCTTCTGTGGTTCAGCCTGATTCTCCTCATTTTAAGGATGAGGAAACAGGTTTGATCATTTATTTATTTATAGGTCTTTTTGAGAGACCCATAGACTGGCCTGGAAATCACTATGTAGATCTCACAGAGATCCACCTGCCTCTGCCTCCCAAGTACTGGGATTAAAGCTGTTTGCAACCACACCCGGCAGGTTTGTTCATTTAGACATCAAATACATAGTGCTCACAAATACCAGGGCCCAGAGATGGGGGGTGCAGAGTGAGTGAGTGAGCCAGGTAAAAGTCAGATCTTTGAGAACAGGTTTTCTGTCTTGGTCTCCATGGTGGACTTGAAGCAGATGAGTGAGTTCCTGATGACTGTTACCCAGAATGACCCCAGTGGTCAGTGACAGAGCTGGGCTTCAGCAGAACTGCCTCACCTATGTCCGTTCTGGCCCAGCTCTTCCTTCCTCACGGCACTGACCAGCCCAGGTACTTTGGAACTTTCGGTCCCAGAATGGCTCATGCCCTGGACACTTCTCTCTTCCCCCCAAATGGCTGCAGATCTCTGACTCTGAAATGACCAGTACTTCTCTTTGTCCTGATCCCAAGACCCTTGCTTGGCACCACCCCAGACGTAGCTTCTTCTCAGGTGCCCACCGGCCCGGGTTTTGCCATATATGGCCTATTTCATGCACAGTTGAGAGGGCAGAGTTGTAAATGGTACAGCAGCTGTCAGCACAGACCTAGGAGCCAGGATGCCTGAGGTTAGATCTAGTGACAAGTTCAGCCAGGGCAAGTCAGTTCCCCTTGGTGTGCCTCAGTTCCCCTGTGTATTTTCACCTCTTTAACATGACGGTCAAGGTTCAATGAATTAATAGTTGTAAGGGAGCGGCATGTGGTGTTGCCGCAGGCTTTTTGTCTGGGGCTGGAGGATGCTGGGATGGGACCCAGGGCCTCACACGTAGGAAGCCACCCTTCACCAATGAGCTACATCCGCAGTCCACTGTTGGCCTTAGCATTATCACCATCATCAGTCCTTCAAAGGTTGCCAGTCCCACCCTGCCAACACCATGGTGTGGCTCTCCAACCAGTGCAGGGAGCCCACCACCTCAAGAACTGGGCTCTCTGGGGTTGGGGTAATGCTGTATTCACCTCCAACTCTGGCATGGGCTTGGTGCTGAATAAACACTGTTGAAAGTAAGGTTAAGTATTTAACAAGTGTGCAGGTATATGGGCTTGTTAAATGGGTGTCAAGGCCTGGGTGAAAGCTTTAATAATTCAGGACAAAGACTTTCAACAAAAGACCCTGGAGAAGCTGAGTGATTAAAGAAAGGCCTACGGGCCCGGCACAGTTGAGGGCCAAGAACGTGGCAGGTTGAAAAGCACCCAAACTCCAGGCAACAGACAGCCCAGGACCCCGCTGCACCTGCTTCAGTGTCTGGTATTAGAAGCTTCATTTTCATATCCCAAAGTTACCACGTACTGGCCATGCTGTCATCTTGACAAAGCCACCATACACAACTGAGCAAGCTGTCCCCAGGCGAAAGGCACCTGACCCAGGCTGAAATCTAGCCCTGCTCAGCTCCAGGGGGTACAAGGGCTGCTAGGTGTTTGGGAACCCTGAAGAAAGGTGATTCCCACTACCCCCAAGGCTGGAGATGGGGCTCAGTAATAGAGTGCTGGCCTAGTGTTCATGAGGCCCTGGGTTCTCCCCCTAACACTGCACCAAAAAAACAAACATATTGAAAGACCACCATAAAGTGATCCCTCAAAGGTAACGGAGACGTGACCAGCAGCACAACAAACCTACCCCCAGGCTCTAAACCTCAGTTTAACCCACAATAGGGAGCAGCCACTCTCCACAGGCTGAGGCTGTGCTACCTGCGATCTATCTTATAATGCTTACTGCTTCTATGCCCAGTGCCTGGCACACAGCAGGAGCTCTGTGCATCCTTCAAATGAACTAACAGGTGAAGTGACAGATGAGAGGGATATGGCTCAGGCATCACCCTGTCCCTGCAGACAGTTGGCCACTCAGGTCCCATGTGGAGGGCTCCTGCACCAGGCCATGAACTCTAGTACACCCTCCTGCCTGAGTCTGGAGGAAAACAGAAAGGGGGGAGGGCGAGTAAATTTCACCCTGGAATGTGGCCTTTTTCAGTCAGCTGGGGAGAGTGATAAGGATGTGGCCATGGGAACTGTGGGATGGGGAAGGCCAACCCCATTCACACAGAGCAGGAGGTGCTGGCCCGGGTGGAATGTGCTGGGTGTGGGGCGCCAGGAAGCAGAATTCCTGAATGACTGGCTAGGGTTGGGCCTCAGGACCGCAGTCCCCTCGGGAACCTGTGTGGCCAAGGGCAGTGTCTCATCAAAACAGGAAAATCATAGAGGAAAAATGCACATGTAAGTGGACTGGTATTTACAGGGACCGGCCCCACTGTGACCTGAGGAGCAGGAGGATGGGGGGCACAAAGAGGCACCTAGGGTCTGCCTACAGGCACCTAGGGTCTGCCTAGAGGCACCCAGGGTCTGCCTAGAGGCACCTAGTGTCTACCTAGCTGCCAAGCATGAGCTGTTTCTGCTGTGATGACTAGAAGACTTGGTGGAGGTTGACAGTGCACAGCCCTCTATGTGGGTCACCCACTGCCTCTCAGCCTTGGGGTCCCAGGAAGCTTTAAGCGGGAAGAGTCTGGACTGAGCACCCTAATTAGACCATGAAAACCTCAGAAATCAGGCTCAGGAGAGGGTCCCTGGGTTGGCTTGAGGCTGCCTACAAAGCCTCTGCCTGGATCGCTGCCATCTAGAAGGTTTCAGGCCCCCAGAAGTGCCCCCTGGCACCTGAAGTTCAAGCAAGTTGGGGCTTTGGCACTAAACACTTGTCGGGCAGCAGCCTTGGGCCCTTCAGCACTCTCCTGCCTTCTGTGTTTGGGCAGTGGGCACAGTATGCACACGGCAGGACCAGTGTGGGCAGCTATTCTGGCTTCTGAGCTGGGTTGGTATCATCACACACTGTGATCCCAGGACACTTGGCTAACGTGCGTCTGGTGCATTCTACCCTGAACGCCTGGGACATCTAGGTCCGCATCTGTGACTCTTCTGTGAGGCTGTTCTTCCAGGATTCCACTCTGCCCGGGAGGACACTGTAGGTGGGCTTTCAGCCCCCTCCTCCCTTTTAGTCCAGGGTGAATTTCACTTGAGGGTCTGCTCATAACACTGCAAGGGTCCAAGGCTTCCTAGGATAAGGGGCAGACAACTTCCTTACCATGTCCTCCAAGGTCTCACTGCCAGCCTAGCAGACTCCCCCAGCCTACATACTCCCTTGGCCATCGTACAGACACCACTCTGCCTCACCTCACGGCTTTCGCCTGGGCCTCTTCTTGGTGACTCCTGGACAGCCACTCTGGGAGACCCCACTATCATGCATATGTGTGTCATTCCTTCTGAGTCCTCATAACAACTGGTAATCATGAATGTACCTGGATGCTTGGTCATATTGCAGAAACCTTGGACCAGCAGGGTCATTCCTAAGTGAGTCTGAGTGTGCCAGTCAATGACCCAACGACTGAGGAGAAGGAAGAGTGGCCAGGAGGTAATGCAGACAGCAGGCAGGAGACAGAGATCTACTGTTCCCATCTAGAATGACCATGGAAGGAACAGAGTCCTATAATGGGTGTGGGGGACACACAGTAGTAGCAGAACCCTTACTGGCAATTTTTGTGTGCTATCCTGTTTTGCCCTTACCCAATGCTAGGGGCAAGGGACACCACGATGAGCCCACTGCTACAGCTGAAGAAAACAGCCCCACAGGGTTCATCCCTCCCAAGTTCCCATAGCCAGGAAGGGGTAGAGTCTAGGCTGTGAGCATTTCCTCCTTCACATATGTCTGGCTGAGCATTCCAGACTCACAGGGAGATGTCTCCAGGCTGGAGTCTCTGCAAGGAAGTGACATGAACAGGCAGCGTCCTAAAACTTCTGGAGCAGAAATGCTGACACTTCCACTGATTGGACTGGAAGCGAACTGGACCATTCCAAGGACCCAGCCAAGTGCACTCCCACGCCCTTTACCAGCAACAACGCAACATAAGAGTCCTATTGCATGCACTGCTTTAATGAACTTCAACGCATACCGAGATGTCCCTAAACTCTACTAGTGGCCTTGGGGTCCCAATATAATTTTTCCAAAAAGCCTTTAAATTTCCCTGCTGGGGCGTCTTGCTGGGGCTTCTCTGGCCCTTGGGACACTTCTGCAGCACTCCTGGTGTTTCGTATGTACAGCACTTGGCTCTCCCCATGTTCCTGGGGCAGAATGCTCTTCCCATTGGTAAATGGACTAGAGAGGTATGGGGGTAATGAGGCAAGCTAGAATTCAGTCTCAGTCGGATCTCTGTCCTGTCTCCATGAACAGGGCTAGCACGAGCGGTCACTGTAGATGGGAGGACGCATCCTCGTCAGCTTCGGGAACTGTACTCACCCACGCCAAGGGGCCTTCATCTCCTTTTCTTCTCGCCTACAGATTCCACATGCACTTGCTCCTAGTGTTCCTCAGAATGACTCCTCGAGAACCTGCTGTGGCTCCCACTGTCTGAAGCAGCATGTGCAGATCCCCCCCAGCTGCCCTTTGTGCCCCTCACTGTCATCCACATCTCCCAACTTCTCACTGGGTGGAGAGCTCTCCACTACAGTACCATCCTTCTCCTCTGATGACCCCACTCCCAATGTTCTCCCGGGTGTCATTCCACGAATACGTACTACCTGCCTTACACATCCTGCCCTGTGCTTCTCTTCTGGTCAAACCTAAGCACACACGTGGCCTTAACTCCTCCAGGCCCATGTGAATGAACCTCACCTTTCCAATTGGGCTCTGCTTCTCCAGAGTCAGGTTCCTAGCTGAACGCTCAGCAAAGCCCTGCTCATGCTGCCCAGCCCAGTGCCTCACAGCAGTGACAAGCCACCTGCCTTGGGATACCAGCTCACCAGGCCAGATCTTCTCTGGCTTAATGCTTAGGTTCCTTCCTGCCAAGACTCCACGGATTGAGTCACCCGCCCATTGTCTTTTTGTTAATTGGCTGGATTGACCTACAGTTTAATAAGGGACATTTGATGAATTGAAGGCCATCATTTTCAAAACAACCCTTGATGTGGAAAATGTGAATCAAAGAGAGGTTTTTGGCAGTCAGACAGGCCACTGCCAGAGCCAGCTATTGCCCGGCAGCCTTGGCTGGCACTGTGGTTCAGCCTGTGCAGGCACCTGTCCCTGGAAGCCCTTGCCTGCAGGAAGGGGTCCTGGCTATGTGAAAGGCCAAGGGCATGCTCCTGCCCAGGTCCTGGGGCTCTGCATGCCCACACGGCTTCTGGTCAGTCAGTGTGCTGACCACTCATACCTGCTTCAGCCTCTGGTCCACCCTGGATGCTTCACTCCAGCACCAAACCAGTTTTGATCACCATTATGTTCTCAGGATGAGAATCATGATAGAACCTTCTAGAATCCTGAACAAACGTGGAGCCAAACATCCCTTGAGTTCTCTGGACATTCCGCCATTTGGACTGTTAAGCATCATAAGAGTGGGTACCATGTCCATGGAGGTCACCCTAACGCCCCAGCCTTTGCACAGCTGGTGACACACGACTGGTGCTCAGTACACAGCTGTCACCGTAGGAATGAGCAAAAAAGTCAACAGGGCTGACCAGGATCGAGGTCATCTCAGTAGATTTGGTTTGCATGGAACTTTTGGCCAAGCCACCAGCAGAGAAGTGCTGGTGTCAGAGTGAACCTGAGAGGATAAGGAGCTGCCATCGCCCATGGAGGAGGCTGAAGGCAGGCAGAGGGAGGGCCAGTGGAGTCAGCCCCACTGAGCAGACAGCAGGGCTCGGATCCAGACTTCCTGCTTGCCACTCTCACTCTCGGTGTGCAGGAGCTAAAAACCCAGAGGCCCAAGCCATGTCCAATCCCCACGTCCATGTGGGGTCCAAAGCCAGTGGCTCCCCAGCAGATACTCCCCAGCCCGTGGGGCGCTGGAATGCTGGGTTTCTTTCGTTTGTTTTTGTTTTTTTTGAGACAGGGTCTCATGTAGCCCAGGTTAGCCTGGAACTTGCTATACAACCCAAGATGACCTTGAACTGCTAACCCTTTCAAGTACTGTGATTACAAGTGTTCTCTACCATGTCCAGTAGGTTTTTGTTTTGTTTTGTTTTTTGAGAACAGGTCTCATTCTAGCCCAGGCTGGCCTGGAACACATTATGTAAGGTACCTCATTCCCTCCCATTCCCCAGAGCACTGACAGTAAAGGACATCAAAAGCCAGCACACACATAGCCTCCTCTGCATGCTTCTCCCTGGGCAGGAGAAGACCCTCGGGCCATCTTCAAGTCATAAGGACATCTGGCCCCACACCTTGTCCGCTAGCTTCTCTGCATAGTTTCAGAGCAATTTATATCTGAGTGACAGCAACCTTCGGCAAGCCAGGCATACATGGTGAGAGAAGGGCAAAACCTGGCTCCATGCCCCTATGCTGTGGAGCCTCAAGGGCAACACACCTGGAGTACAGATAGGCATAGGTAGGCCGGCAGCAAGACACAAACAGCCTCACACATGCACAAACCCCTATGTGCATGCACACATACATATATATACATAGGTAGGCCGGAAGCAAGACACAAACAGCCTCACACATGCACACACCCCTATGTGCATGCACACACACATATGTACACATAGGCACTTTCAGGTCAGACTCCCCCAGAGGTCCTCTCCTTTGTACAGACCCATGCACCTCTCTTCTCTACACCAGGAAGTAGGAAAATTCTAAAAGGACAGTTGTACTTCGTCACCCACAGAGCTAGAGTCCCATATGGAAGTGTACACAGGGGTCCAGATGCAAACACCCCAGCTAACCCGTACTGATCCAGCCCCTCATGTTGAGTTGACCACGGCTAAGCGTCAGGCTGAGTGACTTCCATACGCCATCTCATCAAAACTCCACTGTCTTCTGGAAGAAGGAACCATTTACTACAAATCAGAGGCTGTGGGCAGCAGAGCCCAGATTCATGGCCAAGACAGGCCTCACTCACTCTCTCAGCCACACTCTTCTCAGAGCTCTCAGTGTGCTTAGCACTGCCCTAGGCCCCAGGGACCCGGCAGTGAAGAAGGCAGTGGGGCCCCTGGTCCTGAGGACTCCGAGGACTCACTGATTAGTCTGTACTAGTTCCCAGAGGCTCCTGGCTCCTTTCATAGAGAGACCTGGCCCTGTTGGCTCTTCTGAGAAGGTAGGCTAAGGTCTCTTAACATCAGCTGGCAAAAAAACCAGGTCTCACAGGCAAATCAGCCACCAAAGGACAACAGATAGACCACATCTGTGTTTGGAAAATCAGAAGCCATCTTGTGTCACTCTCTTCATTCTGCCCCACGCCCTTCCCATGGAGTCTCTCAGCACTGTGCTGGCATAAAGAGATAACCCACTCTCCCACACACCCGGGCAGCAAATGGACAAGCAGATGCTCCGCCACTGCCCTTCAGCTGGCTCACTACTGGGAGGTCAGACATGCTCACACTAAGTTGTCCATGAGGTCACTGGATACTCTGGCAAGGAACCTTCGAGTGCACCTGTTAGTCTCCAGCTGGGGGTGTGGCTGGGGGTAAAGGAGAATCTGGATTCCATCTCTAGCACCGATGGGAGGTGGGTACCTGGCAAATCCCCTGATTGGGGATGGAATCCAATAAGCTACTGACACTGAGAGAGTGCTTACTGTGTGTCAGGGCTCAAACATTAATGATGTATGATGTTCATTTAGCAAGTGAGAAACATGAGGCATGGAAAAGTTGAATAACTTGCCTTGGGTCACAGAACAGGTAAGGAGAATACTTTTACCCAGTCTGCCTCAGGTGTCTGGGCTCTTAACCACTGGCAATTCATCTAGGCTTGACATCCAGAGATCCTTGCAGCAACTGATGCCCCACAATCGGCCACTCGCCTTGCTGTCTTGGTCCTGGGCCTCTGTCTCCAGCCACTACAGCTCCTTGCTTTCAGAGTCCCAAGGCTCTGCCTAGCCCCACCGTTGCCTGTGCTCTGTTTCCACTGAGATTCCATCATCCCTGCTAACTGGCCTGTTAGGACCTGGGGTGCAAGTCTCTGAAGCAAGGGGGTAGGTGGATGTGGGGATGCTGCAGGGCATGGTGGGAGCTGGGAAACACAGGCTTCTCCTCAGTCAGCCTCAGCTGAGGGCTGCCTAGTGCTCAGTGGTTGGCAATGCCCACTTCCCCACACGTGTGAGAAATTCAGACTTTTATGTGAAATCCTCTTGTCCTAGTTTGGTTTTCCATTGCTGCAATAAAACACTGGCAAAAGCAACGGACTGAAGCAGGGACCACCGAGTGCTGCTCAGCGGCTGGCTGCTTCTGGCTTGCTCAGCTGCCTTTCTTGTGCAGCTCAGGCCTCCTGCTCAGGATGGCACTGCCCACAGGCCTGGGCCCTCCTCCATCAATTAGCAATCCAGAAAATGCCCCCATAGACATGCCCACAGGCAGGTGTGATAGGAGAGATCCCTCAACTGAGGGTTCCTTTTTCCCAGGTGGGATCACCATCCTGAGACCCAGGTCTGGGAGGCTACAAAACCCTGGCTCTCTCCATCCTCCACTCCGGCCCACCTGTGTCGCCCGAAGCCTCCTGCACAGGTCTCTGGTACGTCTAGCAGCCCTGAGGCCTGCCTGGCTGGCTCACCATGTTGAGGCGAGAGTGGGCAGGCAAGTGAATGATATTCACTATGGCCCAGGTGGGGTGGTGGCAAAGCTTCTCACGTCCTCCTTGATTCAGGGTTAACTCAGCTCCAACAAACCAGATGGCCTCAAACATGACCCAGTTTTGTAGCTGACGTGGAGCTGAGGAAGGCCAGAGATAGCGGCTGCCACCTGCTTGCTGATGAATTCAGACAGGATGAATCTGCTTCCAGAAACTTGCTCCTTCTGCTCCACAACAAGGGCTGGCCAGTATATCCCATCTCTGGCTTCCGTATCTACTGAGTCTCATGAGCCCGGGACTGGATGTGCAATCTTACCTGGAGAAACAGCAGCGAGACCCCCTGGGCCCACCAGTAAGGCAGGGACAAGACGGCACCTTGACTCTGTGTCTCATCAGCTGCTCAGGCCCGCAGAGTGATGGCATTGCTGCGGCCTCCCTCCCCACCTTTCAGAAACACAGTGGAGTCAAGACTCAGGGCCTGCCACTGAGAGGTCTGAGGACCCAACAGCAGCTAGCTGCAAGGGCCTCCTGCAGGGTACTGTGCTGCTTCTGTGTCTTCTCCTTCCTGACCTCCCTTATCCAGATTCTGGGGCCTGACGTGCCATGTCAAGGGGAGCCTGTGCACAGAGGGTAGAGGGTGGAGTATACCTGGTAAACTATCAGGACAGGAGTAGGCCCCCTGCCCCTCCTTAGGGTAGAGCCTGAGGAACTTGGTGTCCCTTTTCCTCAGGACACCAGTGAAATAAGTTCCTTCCTGTGTGCTTACATCCTTAGAACACCAGGAATGTTTACCAGGCTTGGTAAACAGACATGGCCACAGAGCACCCAATCCCTGATGAGATGGAGCCTCTGTCACATTGTAGGGACCTCTTGGGGTTCAGAGCTAGGTTTTCCCTCTCTTTTCCTTCCACGTGGACAGAGATCTTGCAGGTGCAGAGCCCAAGTCTAACACCACGTCCCGCCACAGCCAAGTGGACATGGCTGTGTTCTCAGGCTGTGCTCTCTATCAGGGCAGGCAGGTATGTAATATAATAAAATAATATTAACAGGCAAGTGAACCATTGCTCAGCACCAAGTAACTGCTGAGTGATCCCTAGAGCCCAGTGGGGTGAGGGAGGGCAAGCTGCACGCACTCAAACCAGCCCAGCAGAGGCCTCCTGCCAGCTCCTCTGAGGAAAAGGCCTAGTTACCCACGTCGTCATCGTCATCGTCGTCGTCAGCTCCCTCCCTGTACCCTTTTATCACCACCTGCTCTTCCTCTCTTTAAGACTGGCATGGAGAACACCCACTTTCTCTGTGGTTTCGCAGTGCTCCTGGAGCCTGAAGCAGCTGATAGCTGGGGGACAGCGGCAGTCCTGTCTCCTCAGGAGAATGAAGGACTGATTGGGGTTGGAGTGAAGGAATGATGGGGGTTGGAGGTAGGTGGATAGAGAGGGAAGAGAAAGAAGGAAGTGAGGACTTCCACTTCCCTAGGCCTCATTCTCCTCATGACCACAGTGGGAATCCCAACACTTCTAGCTGGCAGATTGTTGCCTGTGAGCCAAGCACACCACTAAGTCCTGGTTTTTAGATTGACTGTTGAGGAATCACAGGCCCTGTGCTCTAGAAACCCTGCTTCACTGGATGACAACCCCAAAGCTCAATCTTGTAGGCAGAATATCACCACCATTATTGTATCACTGGTCACTCTTCTTGACCTTTACTGTCCCTAACTTAGAAACTGAGCTAACACAGATGTATGTACACATATGCGTATGGGATTTGGTATGTGTCAGCTCAGGTGTGCACTGGGTGGGGGGGGGTATCTAGGACTGGATCCAGGTCTAGGAAGAGCCCTGAATCCCCTTGAGTAGAGCAGGACCTTGGCAGGCATCTGAACACTGTGGCAGCTATGTTTGCATCCGTTTACAGGGGTGATTCTGCTTTTCCACTTTCAGGTGTTAAGAAGTTACCTTTCACTATGGAAAGTGTTAAGTTCAAACACCAAGTGAATTAAACGACAGTTATAAGTAACACATATTGCTCAGGGATATGCCCCAGATGAGGCAAATGGCAGGAGAAGCAACACTGTGAGTCTGCGAGGCAGAGAGGAGAGCATCTTTTCTCTCTCAGGCCCAGGGCCAGACTGCATTTCTCCACCTGTCCAGCAGGCTGGCTGTGTGCTCTGTGCAAGCAGAAGGGACAGTACTACATTCTGTCTGCTACTTCCTGTGAACTCTCAAGGGAAAGAACTCGGTCTCTGAGCACCCAGGGAAGCTGAGCGTTCACTCCACTGGGACTTCACATGAGGGGAAAGCGAACTTGTGTGGCATGAAGACACTGGGCTTGTTGGCTTCTACAATCAGCTGACACGGGTGAACGCAAAGGAGGCATCTTTGAGGGTTTCCTGCTATCCTCCATCCTCTGTAACAGCCTGACATGCTTCCTCAGGAACAGGCTCCCAGCACCTGAGAGGTGCCAGGTCCAGTTCTAAGGGCTTTACAGAGACAAGCTCACCAGCTCCTCAGGACAGTCCTGGGAGTGGGCCTGGGGTTATCAGGTCTATCCTTTCATGTGGTCTCAGAAGCACAGAGGGGTGCAGCATGCTACCCAAGGCCACATGGTAAGGAAACACTGGCATCAAGACCTAAGCCCAATGGGCAGCCTTGCAGTGCCACACACCTCTACTCAGCACATCACCTGGGGGAAACACTACTTGGTTATGTGCAAAGCCCTGGAGCCCTGAGAGTGAGGGCCACTGTGGTCAGGGTCCGGGAGGATGTGGGACAGCACAGTATGGGGGAGGGACACTGGCCACTCTGGAGGTACAGGATGACCTTCCTGGAAGAGGAGGTGCTTGAGGCCAGCAGCAGTGCTGGGGAGATTTCACCAGGTACAGGCAGTCGGGAGATAGTTCCAACTGGAGCTGAGCACCACCTCCCAATCCTCAGAATGAGCTCAGACAAGCCCACTACCCTGTCTGGAGGAAGGACCTGCAAGGACCCAGATAAAACAGGGGGAAGTAGGAATGAAAAAACTCTCAACAAAGAAAAGCCCCAGGCCAGACAGCTGCACAGCTGAAGTCTACCAAACTCTGAAGAGGGAATCAATGCCAATCTAATACTTCTCCAACACTTCCAAAAATAAGGCTGGCGGGAACACTTCCGAACATATTTTATGAGGCTGACATCACCTTAATACCTAAGCCAAAGACACCACAAGAAAAGAAACAACAGGCCTGTGTGTCTAGTAAACATGGATGCACACATCCTCAATAAAGTTCTGGCAGAATCCAACCGCACACGAGGAAGACTGAACATGATGCAGCAGGTTCTGCAATGGCCTGCACGGCTGCTCTGCCCCCACAGCTGATGAGAGGCACTGCACCAACAGAGAAGCGAACCACACAATCCTATCAGCTGACGCAAAAAGCTCTGGATGATGTTCAGTATTTGGCATCCACTGTTGAAAACACTCTGAGCAGTTTGGGTGTAGAGGGAAAGTTCCTTAATAATAAGAGTCATCTATGAAAACTCAACAGCTAATACGACCCATGTGGAAAGAGAGCGTTCCCGTAAGATCCAGCAGAAGGGAAGGTGCCGCTCTAAGCGCCTCCAGCCCACTTGGTACCAACAAAAGCCACCAGACAAAAAAAAGAAACAAAAGGAGTTTATATTTGAAAGTACAACCACCTCTACCTGCAGACTGCAGGATTCTGTCTTCACCAACCCAGGATTTTACCAGCAAGCTCTTATGCCTAATAGACAGATTGGGTAATAGCTGCAGGATACAGAATCAACGTGTCCAGACTCCAGGGCATTTCTATGCACAAATCATGATCTACCTAAAAGAAATCAAGAAAATAGCCTCATTTATGATAGCAAAACATCAACAACTTAGGAATAAACTTAACACTGAGAACTTTAAAAAATACAGATGGAAGGCTGGAGAGATGGCCTAGCGGTTAAGAGCGCCGACCGCTCTTGCAGAGGACCCGGGATCGATCCCCAGCACCCACATGGCGGCCTAGAACCGTCTGAAACTCCAATTCCAGAACTCCAGTTCCAGGGGAATCCGACGCCCTCTTCTGACTTCCGCGGCATTGCACGACACGGGTGCACAAACTTGCATGCAGACAGTACATTCACACATACAGAAATAAATAAAATTAATTAAAAAAATTTAAAAAAAATTAGAAAAAAAATACAGATGGAAAAAAATCAAAGAGGACACAAATGCATGATAGTCTATGCTCATGGATTATAAGATTTGACATTGATTAAATGTCCTTAACTACCTAAAGTAATATGTAGATTCCATGCAACCCCATCACAATTGCAGTAACATTCTTCACAGAAATAAGAAGAAAATCTAAAATTGGTATGAAACTACAAAATATCCCAAATACCTTGGGCAATTTTAAAGGAAAAAGATGGAGATATCATACTTCATGGTATGAAATTACATTATAAAGCTACAGTAATGCAATCAGTATGACACTTAATACAGAAACAAACACATAGACCTATGGAAAAGAAAAAGAATCAAACATGGTCAACTCATTTTTTACAAGGGCATCAAGAAGACACAATGGAGAAAGATAAACTCGTCAATAAATGGTGTCCAGAAACCTGCATTTCTACCCATAGAAAAATAAAATTGGACCCTTTTCTTATTCCATATAAAAATTATCTCGGGGCTGGAGAGATGGCTCAGTGGTTAAGAGTGCTGACTGCTCTTGCAGAGGACCCAGGTTTGATTCCCAGCACCCGCATGGTGGCTGGGAACCGTCTTTAACTCCAGTTCCAGGGGAATCTGACGCCCACTTCTGACCTTCGAGGCATTGCATGACATGCGTGCACCAACCTACATGCAGACAGTACACTCATACACATAAAAAAATTCATCTCAGCCGGGCGTGGTGGTGCATGCCTTTAATCCTAGCACTTGGGAGGCAGAGGCAGGCGGATCTTTGTGAGTTCAAGGCCAGCCTGGTCTACAGAGTGAGTTCCAGGACAGCTGGGACTACAGGGAGACCCTGTCTCGAAAAGACCAAAAAAAACAAAAAAAAGTCATCTCAAAGTAGACTTTAAATAAAAATCCATTCTAAATGTTAGACCAGAAGCTAAAAATCTCCTGGAAGAAATCACTGGCATTGGAAAGTTATTTACTGGACATCACACCAAAATAGCAGACAAATAGATAGTAACAAATAGATCAATAAGACCACAGCAAACTAAAAGCTTTTGTACAGAAAAGGAAAGAATTTTTTAAATGAAAAGTCAGTGTATAAATTTGGATAAATATTTGTAAATCATATATCTGATTAAGGGGTTAAAGGGGAGAGAGAGAGAGAGAGAGAGAGAGAGAGAGAGAGAGAGAGAGAGAGAATATTGCAGAAGCACATATACAATCCGATCAAAAAGTGGGCAAAGACAGAAACACTTCGCCAAAATATGCAAACATGATCAGGTGCTCAACACCGCTAATTACCAGGGAAATCCAGACACTCTAAGATATGCCTCACAGCCCTTCGGAAGGGTGCCATCCGAACCAAATTATTAGAAGTGTTGGTGAAGGTGTGACAAGAAAACCCTGGTACAGTGTTGGTGCAGCCATTATGAAAACCACAAAACCAGAAATAGAATGACAGCTGGACCTGGCACATGCCTTTAATACCAGCACTTAGGAGGCAGAGGGGGGGCTGGAGAGATGGCCTAGCGGTTAAGAGTGCTGACCACTCTTACAGAGGACCCGGGTTCAATCCCCACCCACATGGCGGCCAAGAACCGTCTGAAACTCCAATTCCAGGAGAACTCCGGTTCCAGGGGAATCCAAGACCCTCTTCTGACCTCCGCGGCATTGCACAACACGGGTGCACAAACCTGCATGCAGACAGTACATTGATACACATACCGAAATAAATAAAATAAAATAAAAATAAAAATAAAAACATGGAGCAAATAAACCTTTTTTTAAAAAAAATCAGCCCAGCTTTAGGTATTTCATTACATCGAGGGAGAACAGTTTGAGAGATGACAGACATCTACTTTGTCCCATTATATAATCATTTTGCTGTATGTGTATGTATGTATGTGTCTCATAACATCATGTTTTATACCTTAAATAAACAAGAGAAAACTTATTTTTTAAAAAGAAAATCTCTGAGACAAGTTTCATGTCCCTTAAAACACTTCCCAGTGCTGAGTAAAACACCCAGTTCCCGAATGCTTTGAGACAGGGTCTCGCTCTTTAGCTTAGGCTGACCTCATATTAGTGACAATCGCCTTGTCTCAGCCTTCCAAAGCTAGGTTCGCAGGCACTGAGTCACACTCCTGGAGTGCAAGTTTCTGTTATAACTTCATTCCTATACCACTTGTTCTTGGGTCCTTCCCACCCTAAGCCCTGGTAGTACCTTGCACCCCGAAGGCGTATGATGAAGGGAAACTAGATCATGACAGACCCCACATTTCACAAGCACCCCTCACCTGTGCCATTTTATCTGCACAGTTGGAAAATGACCCAGAGGCCCACTGCTGCAGGGCCCACAGACACAGTAGCAAGGGTGCTGTTCAGTCATGTGACTCACACAGGGGGTTGTAGGTACTAGTGGTCTACTTCCCAAGAGAGGGTCCATCTGTAGCAAGGGGGGAAAGAGGAAGGGACGAGATGGAAGGTCAGCATCCTCAAGGTGCCATGTGGTTCTAACATACTGTGAAAGGATGTTTCAAGAAGGGTCTGTCACTTGGGCTGCCCGCCCCCTCCACACACAGGCCAGTGTACTATCACACAGGCTCAGGGGCAGATGCTATGGGACACTTGCACAGCCCTTAAGACTGTCAAGGTCAGGAAAGCCAAGGACTGAGCAACTAACCCCAACCAGAGAGGAAGCACAGTCTGAATGCAATGTGGGCTCCCACATGGGAGACTGAGCTCTCAAGAGACACTGGTGGAGGCTGGTAAAGACCCAGCAAAGTTTGGCATCGCATTAGCAAGCACATGCCAGCATCACTTCCTGATGACGCCATGTTGGCAATGGACAGTGTGAGCAGCGGGCATAGGATGGAGCAGACGGCAGCTCTGTCCTACCTATAACTTCTTGAAAGCCTAAAGTTCTTTCAAAATTCAAAATGAAAGTTCACTAGGCTTTTTAAAATGAAAAGCAAAATGTCAAAATGAAAATGCAAGTCCCAGGGCTGGAGAGATGGCGGCTCAGTGGTTAAGAGCACTGACTACTCTTGCAGAGGACCTGGGTTTGATTCCCAACACCCACATGGCAGCTAAGAACCCTCTTTAGTGCCAGGTGTGGTGACACACGCCTTTAATCCCAGCACTTGGGAGGCAGAGGCAGGTGGATCTACAGAGTGAGGTCCAGGCCAGTTGGGACTAAAGGGAGACCCTGTCTCAAAAATACCAAAAAAAAAAAAAAAGGAAGAAAAGAAAAGAAAACGCAAGTCTCATGAGGCTAGTGTTGTGGCTTATCTGTGCCCCAGCTTCTAGATCTGAACCTGGCATATAGCCCAGAGAGAAGTTATTCAACACACCCAGTTGCTCCGGCCTATGGATGGGGCTGTGAAAGACACGTTGCCTCCTGCTCGACACAGGAAGAACTGCACCCCCCCTTTGCAGCACCCCAGAGCAGCTCAGTTGGTAACTTCCTGCCCACAGATACCTACAGTGACAGGAAATGGTCACCGGGCTTCACCACTGGTCCAGACCCTGCCCGCCCCTGAGCTTCCATGGCAATAAGCTATAAACACAACAAAGTAAATACTGGCTGCCACTGGGATTTCTGTGGGGTGACCACAAGAAAGGTGATAACGCACCCTCCAGAGCATGACATCGTGTTGACAAGGTCAACTCTGACATCATAGACACATGTGCAACTGTTGTGTCACCTGCCACTGCGGGACCTTGGTTCAGTCCTGTCCCCTTTCTACATGGAGTGTCCTTCTAGAGCACATGGGAATAAAGGACTCTCCCCTGACTGTGAACTGAGGAGATTGATTCATGGTGAGCCTTTGACCTAGCCCTAGATACAAGCTGCCCACTGGGTACACTTTCAGTGCCAATGCAGCAACAGCCCCAGGGTGGCTGAGGATGATGCCCAAGCGCTGCTAGTAGTTACAGACCCAGAGAAAGGGCACATTCCTTAGGAGAGAGTTGAAGGCCCTGGCAGCGTCCTCCAGTGCTGCTCAGCGGGGAGCCCTCATCCCGTCACCCCTGCTTGGGCCAGGCAAACTGCATCCTCCCTGCCTCTACCTCTGGCCAGAGGCCAAGAGTCCAGAGGTCCTGCTCATCAGCAAGCGCACAGCAGTCACACTGGCTGGAGACTGTGTGTGTGTGACACAGGACTGCACACTG
The DNA here is from genome assembly GCA_009823505.1 of Rhizomys pruinosus. NCBI lineage: Eukaryota > Metazoa > Chordata > Mammalia > Rodentia > Spalacidae > Rhizomys > Rhizomys pruinosus. The sequence goes on from VZQC01005840.1 coordinate 5,493,803, forward strand.
CCAGCCAAGCTATCATGGTCCCCAGAGGTCTGTCTGACCCACCATGGTTAACAGAAATAAAACTGAAGTCAGCTGCCATCACTTACACATCATTTATAAGATTTTCATCATCTCTTGAAAGATGAGGGGATCTAGGAGCCACACTGAGGTTTCCTTTCCCTGGGGAACGTTACGGTCCAGCTGGCCACAGCTGCCACCTGCCTGAACCACTGGAGGTGGGCACCAGCTCGATGCCTGGAGTATTTCTGGGTCCTGCTTCCTCTTGGGTGAACACACTGGTGCCTGACATGTGTGTCCTTGCGGTACCAGGTCCAATCTGACCACACCCCAGGGTCTCTCAGAGGTGTGTGTCACTGGCCTTGCAGAGTAACAGCCTTTGTTTTCCCTTGATCGCCCACCGCTACATGCCCCGCCACTGCAGTCAACGGCCGGTGTGGCTGCAGGAGCTAGGTTTCAGGGTAAGGGCAGCAGGACAGAAACGGGCTCAACCCACAGGAGCTCAGCTCGGCCTGGGGAGGAGGAGGAGCACCCAGCTGCAGACGAGGATCGTCGAGGCCAGTACTTTGTCCACAGTCCCCTCACTTCTGAACAGTGAGGAGGGAAATATGAATCCTGAGAGATGCCCTGAGGAGGGCTGATCCCAGGGCAGCTGGGTCATCCTCTGCAGCATTTGCAATAGAGAAGAGCATCCTGGGAGGGTGATCAGGTTCAGGTCACTGTTATGTCACATTCCTGGAAGGTCTGACACTATCCATATACCTCGAATGGACACTGGAATCCAGAAAACCACGAGAGTGGGCCAAACAGCACTGGGACTGGAAAACTCTCAGGGAATATTTTGGTTAAATTCTACACACCAGTAGCTTCTGACATGAATTGGGGATTCACGAGAATCAGCAGGTCAAGGTGTCTGGGAGGCAGGGCGGCCTTGTGGTGAAGTGCTGGGCTCTGGAATTGTAGCCTTGCTCCTCACTGGCTGTGTGTCTGGCCAGTCACTCCCAGCTGAGCCCTGGCTTCCTATGCTAAAACCGAATCAGTAGAGAGAACAGTTACCAGAGTGAAAAGGCAACCTAGGGAATGGGAGAGAACATTCGCACACCACAGGCTTCATAAGGAGTCAATACCCAAAACAATATATAGGAAAGTCCTTCAACTCAATAGCAGAAGAACACACAATTCCATTAAAAGTACACAAAAGGCCCGTGTTGAACACCTTTAGTGTCAACTTGACATACCTCAGTTGAAGGAGCTTCAATTGGGGAATTTCCTCCATTGGATTGGCCTGTGGCCATGTCTGTGGGGGTGTTTTCTTGAATGTTGCCTGATATGGGAGGGCCCAGCCCACTGTGCACAGTGCCACCCCTGCAGATTGTTCTATATTGTTTAAGAAAGCAGGCTGAGCCAGGCGTGGTGCACGCCTTTAATCTCAGCATTCGGGAGGCAGCAGGATCTCTCTGAGTTCAAGGCCAGCCTGGTCTACATAGTGAGTTCTACATAGGACAGCTGGGGCTACAGGGAGATCCTGTATCAAAAAGACAAAAGCAAACAAACAAACAAAAAAGAAAGAATGAAAGAAAGAAAGCAGGATGAGCACAGGTCAGGGGAGCAAGCCAGTAGGCAGCGTTCCTCCATGGCCTGTGCATCAGCTCCTGCTTCCAGGTTCCTGCCCTAAATTCCTAACTTGAGCTCCATAAGTGATGAACTGTGACCCAGGAGACATAAGATGAATAAACCCTTTCCTCCCCAAGTAGGTATTGGTCAGAGTGTTTTGTCACAGCAATGGAGAAGCGAACTAGACAAGGCCTAAATAGACACTTCTCAACGCAAGGCAAACAAGCGGCCAATTTATGAAAAGACGCTCAGCATGGCTTATCAGTAGGGAGATGCAAGTCAAAGCCATCTCACCCCTGCTGGCAAACAAGACACTCAAGTGCTGGAGAGGACGTGGAAATAGGCAGCCCTCACATGTGACCGCTAGCACTGTCAAATGGTATGCCCACGGTGGAAATTCAAAATAGACCTACCATATGACCCATTACTTGGCATTTATCCTTCCAAAATTGAAATCAAGTACTCCCAGACATCTGCATGTACATACGTACAAACATACAGTCAATAAGCTCATACACATAAAATAAAAATAATAAATAAAAAATTTAAAGGAGGAGACCTTGTCATTTGTGCCTAGACAGATGAACCTAGAAGCCACAGAACAGAGACAGCATGATTCTACTACATAAACTCTAAAAAATAGACAACCTCAGGGAAGCAGAGGAGATCAGGGGTTGCTGAGGACTGGACACAGGATTTAGTTACAAAAGATGAGTACCATCTGTAGGCCTGCTATTAGACATGGTGCCCATAGGGAACAATGCTATATTATGCAGTAAAATCTCTTAGGAGGGCAGATCTCAAGTGATCTTCCTGCAGTTCTAATTCGAATTCATATAGGCCAACTATAAAGTGGTAGAGTAAGAGTCCGCTAAGATGCAGGACCTGTTCTGTATCTGATGTTGCTCATGACTTCAAAAGAAACGTGTCATTTAATTTCATTGTAAGTACAGCAAGAGTCAGTATTGCTGTATGATAGGTAATCAAAACAAAATAAACAAAATTGGGGCTGGAGAGATGGCTCAGCAGTTAAGAGCAGTGACTGCTCTTACAGAAGTCCTGGGTTTGGTTCCCAGTACCACATGGTGGCTAACAACCATCTGTAACTCCAGTTCCAGGGGATCCACCAACCTTGTCTAGCCTCTGTGGGCACTGCACACATGCGGTAGGCAAAACAGTCATACACATAAAATAAAAAACAAACAAAGCAATGAAAGTAAAGTACTATTGACCAAATATATCTCGAGACCAGTTTTCAAGTAGCTGATGTACATGGCATGGTGTTCAACACATTGGGCTTAAGCAGTGTCTGGCAGTGCCAACAATGTCAGCATGACTTCCTTCCTTCCAAAGAGATCCAAGGCCCAGCCTCAAGTGGAGTAAGAAGGGACCCTGCAGGGGCCACTGCAATTCAGCAATCACGGGCAGCAGACACGGCTGTCAGGTGCAAGGAGCCGGCTCACGCTGGTTTCCATGTACATTTCCCAGCGCTGGTGTTGAGCATCTTCTCAAAACCCCACGCCCCTGGTCTGCGTTCTTTGAGAGCTATATATTCAGGCCCTTTGTGCATTTTTTTAAACTGAGTAATGTGGAGTTCCAAATATAAACACATATTATACACACATATCTAAGGTCTGTGCATCACTTAATTCTTCTGAAGTTTAACCACTGCCGGACCTTTCATCTTGGACAGTGTTTCCACCATTTGGATAAACAGAACAGCTAGTCCATTGCAAACAGCTCTTGCTTCCTGTCCAGCTGGGCTTCACGCAGGTTCCAGGCTGGTGTTCAAGGACAGCGAGATTATACTGTCAGATGTGCCCAGTCCCCGGGGGCTCCTCCATGCACCAGCTGTGAGACCCAGAATTTCTGGTCAATCTCCATAGATATAAAACAGGTCTAGTACTGCCTGCTCCAAGGGTGCGCATGCCCTGTAATCCCTGCTCTGGGTATCGCAGGAGTTCCGCCTGCTCCTCCCAGGGGCCACAAATTTGAAGAACAAATCCATTGCAGTGGTGGAGGGTTTTTCCCAGCCTCTACTTTTCCTTCATATATAACCAATATAATTAGGTTAGTGGACCTACAAGTGTAAAGTCGACAACAGACAATTAAGCTAATTACCACTTCCTTAAAGGATCAATTAGGGCTGTGTTTCCCAAACTGTGATCTGAGAAATGGCACCAAGCATTCCACAGCAGGACTCCCTAGACATACATCTGGCACAAGCTGGGCTAACCCAAGAGACTCTGGCTCTTTCTATGCAGGACTTTGCAGAGCCTTGAGAAAGGCAGCTAGGGCAGAGAGCTACAGGATCCAGTCACTCCCTCAGAGAGGAGGGCTCTGTAGAACTCAGCATGTCGGGCAGTCGCTGAGGAGCATGTCAAAGTACAAACTTCTGTCAGGTTCAGGGTGGGTATGGAAACCCTGTATGTCCCCCAGGCTCCCCAAAACACTGTTGGTCTAGGGATTGCACTTTGAAGAACAGGGATATTAGTAGAAAGGACAGCTCCGGGGCTGGAGAGATGGCTCAGCAGTTAAGAGTGCCAACTGCTCTTGCAGAGGACCAGGGTTTCATTCCCAGCATCCACATGGCAGCTAAGAACCGTCTTTAAAGTCAGGTGTGGTGGTGAATGCCTTTAATCCTAGCACTCAGGAAGCAGAGAGGCAGGTGGATCTCTGTGAGTTCAAGCCCAGCCTGGTCTACAGACTGAGTTCCAGGCCTGTTGGAGCTATGGGGAGATCCTGTCTCAAATCCAAAGAAGGCCAGCTCCAACCCAGGTGCAGCAGACTGCTCCTATAAAACCACCGGCTGAGAGCTAGGGTGGGAGGATCTCAACGCCAAGGCCAGTCTGCTCAACTTAATGTGATCCTGTCTCAAAAATAAAACAAATGACCCAGGCGAGGTGGCACCTTTAAGCTCAGCACTCAGGACACAGAGGTATTTGGATCCTGTGGGACTGAGGTCACCCTGGTCTCCATAGTGAGTTCCAGCCCACTGTCTTGAAAAGCACCCGAGCTCCAAATAAGAACACTGGACTGCTCAAAGCCCTGAGTTTGATACCTAGTATTACAAAACTACAGAAAGAAGAGAGGGAGGGAGGGAGGGAGGGAGGGAACACATTTCTGGGCCCCTGTAGAAGTTGGGAAACAAGCTACTTAGGATCACACAGGAGAGCTGGGTGGGGCTAGAACTCCAGCCTCCAGTCCTGCCCACCAGAGCTCTACCCAACCCCTGCTTCCCTGGGGATTTAGCTCACTTTTTCTTGGCTCAGCTTGAGTTGAGCATCAGAACCATTTGCCTGGCTCTAGCACGGCCCCACAGCTGGTGCATGCGCTCATCTCTTTAAATGATGCCCGTGTAGCCAAGGTCTAAGGTCATTAATTTAAAGGTACAGGGAAAGCCTCTTCCCAAATACCTTCCTCACTGAAATCAACAAAATCCAATTGTCATGGGAGGAGGGATTTTCCAAGAAACCAGGTGGACATAGCTGTGAGCTCCAAAGCCCCAGGGGTCAACATGAAAAAGCCTAGGCCCTCCAGGTGCCAGGAAAGCAGTGTGGAGATGTTAGCAAAAAGGAATTACAGGGTCAGGTGTGGTGGGGCATGCCCTGAATCCCAGCCTGGGAAGGGAGCAGAGGCAGGCAGATCTCTGTGAGATCAAGGCCAGCCTGGTCTCCAGGACAGCTGGGGGCTACAGGGAGACCCTGTATCCAAAAAAAGAAAAAGCAATGCAGGTAATTGCACTGTTCACTCTGCTGAGTGACAGCTCTGTGCTCCGTTCCCCTGTGGAGCCTGAGATAAGCCTGCCATAGGTCCGCAGGGCTCATCAGCCAGTCCACATAGACAACTGAGAAAACCAGGCTTGATTCACAGAGCAATGACAGTCGTTTGGAGACTGAAAGTGATGTGTGAGAAACAACTGGGGCTGGATGGTTAAAAGCACTGGCTGCTCTTACAAGGACTCAGGTTCAATTCCCAGCACCCACATGGCAGCTAACAACAGTCTATAACTCCAGTTCCAGAGGAATCGGTACCTTGTTCTGATCTCTGAAGGCACTGCATGACACAAGTGCACTTACATACATGTAGGCAATACAGTCATACACATAAAATAAAAATAAGGAAAGGAAAGGAAAGGAATGGAAAGGGGAAAGGAAAGGGGAAAGGAAAGGAAAGGAAAGGAAAAAGGAAAGGAAAGGAAAGGAAAGGAAAGGAAAAAGGAAAGGAAAAAGGAAAGGAAAGGAAAGGAAAAAGGAAAGGAAAGGAAAAAGGAAAGGAAAGGAAGGGACTGTTATAGGGACCAGCACCATAGACAAGTAACCCATGCTGTCACACCAGGTCACATGTTCACAGGAATCCAAATTTGGCTCAGTGTTCTGCTGTCCCCATCCTGGAAGTATCCTTTCTCAACAGAGTTCACCTTTAATTTCACACTGGGCCCCAGGAATCCATGTCTGGAACACTTCATGCAGGACATCTCTCTTGCCCAACTGCCCCACCAAGAAGGCAGCAGAGGTTGAAATGTACATGCAGAGGCCCCAAGAGGCGAAGTCAAGTGTCCCAGGGCACACCTGACCAGTGGCAGGGGAGCGGTGTCCCCAGGTTGGGGTTTCAACTTGGGGTCTGCCACTGTGGGAGAACCAATCACTATACCTCTTTCCTGAAAGAAGGGCTCAGGCTCCAGGGTACCTGGGGCCAGGGACTGTCCCAAGATGCTCTTCTCTCCCCTGGACTGGGTGGCCATCCCCTGGAGTGGGAAGTGACGAGGGCTGCTGCCAGTGGCCAGCCCGGAACTGGGGACGACACCCACGGATCTAGGTCATAAAGCCAGTTCCACAAGTGCAATGTTCAGTTTAACAGGAGCAAAGCAAACACAGTAATCTCTAAAGGCTTGGGGTTCCCCTCCTCCACACCAGATACATGAAGCCTCTTCTCTCAACCCCTAATACTTAGAAAGGGCCAATTCAAGCATGAAGAGAGGGGGCTTTGGGATATGGCTCAGTGGTAGAGAACTTGCTTAGCATGCATGAGGCTCTAGGTTCCATTCCTAACACCAAAGAGAAATAAGGATGCAGACTTCTCCACCAAAGGCTGACGTAGGCAATCCCATTATCCTTTTGGCTCCCTTGACAAACTGGAAAGGCATGTCCAAGGGGCAACTCTAGCCAATGGCATTCTAGACAACCTGCAGATACAAATCCTTGCCTTTGGGAGATCAGATACCAAGGGGAGGGAAGAGAACAGCTTAACATTAGCGAATTACAGAGTAGTAGGAGACCACAGGTGCCTCAATGGAAGAGTACAAATAATGGCCAGAACTTCCTGGTGCTCATTCTGTGTCTAATGCTTTCCACACACCACCGGGTTCCCCGTATGCAGACACTGATGGTGCCCATTTCACAGACTGGAAAACACACCAAGTTAAGTAAGTTGCATTTTTACAGAAGAGAGACAGGAAGCCTGGTTTCTCCTTGGTCTTGAACTGGCAGCCACAGGAAATGTCCTAATCACTGTACGCTCTTCTGCCCTCCCCACCAACCATTAAAAGACCTGACAGGAGGTGGGACCCTCCAAGATTTCCTCTTTCCTCCAAAGCTAAGGCTTCAGGTCTAACAGCCCAAGGCCCAATCCTAACTTCACCTGTTCAAAGGGCAAAGCGCCTCCTCTAGTCAGGTCTCCCTTCCTGTGATTTAAAAGGAAGACTTGCACTCCCTCTTAGGTGACAAGGGGATGGTTGACAAGGTTGCATGTATCATGGTGGATGCTCCCTGCATGCTGGCTCCTGAGATCCAGCCATCTGACCCCTACTTCTCCTGGAATGCTAATAACCTTGCCCTGTCCCATCCATCTCCCAACAGTAGAGCAAGTGGCAGAGGGTTGGCCATGGTGCAACACTCAGCAAACTGATAAGTGGACCCGGAAGAGGGGAAGGTATGTGGAATGATGGAACCTTCCTTCACACGGAGTCCTGGAGCACTGCTGTGTCACAATCTGAAAGAAGACAGGTTTGCTGAGTGCATAGCTCACCTCCACAGGGCAACCGGACAGGTGAATGCATCCTTACTGCTGACAAGCGAGCCCAAGCAAGCGAGAAACTTACTAAATATATATATATATTAATATGTATTAAATATTAATGTCTTAAACTGGCTAGTGACAGGTAGCCTCTGCCAAGGCCAAAGGCAGGATCTGGCTAGCAGCTTCTATTTGCCTTATTTCACCTTACCTGCCCCCTAACTTCCAACTGGAATCCAGGCTTGTCCTGTCCTCTCATGAAGGGTGGAAGGAAAGGAAAGGACCAAGTGGCCAGAGCAGTGATTTCTCCAACAAACTCAAAATCACTAGAACTTACAAAGCACGTGAAGGAGAGCGTCAGGAACCTTTTCTGTCAGCCCTGGGTGAGGAGGTTTGGGGAGCCTGGGAGGGGATGTCCCTACTGCAGCTTTCTGCCAGGAACACACTGCAGTACTAGGACTGCCCCTGAACTCTATCACGGCAGCTTTGCTGTCAAAGCTGCCCTTGCACCTGCATGCACTTGTCTCAGGACCCAGGGGCCAACCTTAAGGCTCCCTTAGGGGAGCGGGAAGCTGGCAGACATTTTCCAGATGGTACCAGTGTTCAGGACAGGCTGAAAAAAACCATGTCAAGTGGTCGAGTGGTCTGAGGCCAATACCCTCTCTAGGCTAGACCTCAGCTTGCCCAGGTACCATGAGATGATAGCAAGCTTGGGTACCTTCTAGGTCGACTATCACTTCATCACCAGTAAGAGGGCACAACGCAACCCTGTGACAGGTGGCAGAATCCCTGTTGTCTGCCTGTGGAGAGCACTCAGTGCCCTGCTAATGTGTTCCAGGCTGTGCAGACAGGGCTGTGGACGCCACCTGGAAGGACAGGACCTTATTTTTAGCTCCAATTTGCAAGAGGTGAAACTGAGATTTGGAAAGCCTACAGACACCTGCTGAGGGCAGCCAGCTTCGAGGCAAGGGGGCTGCAAGCTAAGCCTTTGCTCCTGACTTCTAGAATATACCAAAGGCCTGGGTGCAGAAGCAGAGTCAGGACTCTATCCCAGGTCTTCCAAAGCACCTTTCTACCTTCCCAGCCCCGTCCAGGATATCCATAGAGCTTTTTATCTTTAAAAAAAAAAAATTGCCTGATGGGGACCCACTTCCTAGGCAGGCTTCCAGAACACCTGCCCCTGCACAACAACGTACCAGGAGGTAGCAGCACCCCACAAAGGCACCCACTGTGGTGACTGCAGAAAGCCTGGCCCCTCTGCAGAGCCCTGCCCTAGGCTCCCAGCCTGGTCCCCTTCACACACTGTCCCCATACCCAGAGCACAGGGCCAAGGCTGGGGGTCAAGCCTCTATATCTGGTGGGCAGGGATGCCACAGGCTCTGAGCACCAAACACTCTCCAGCTGCTCCCAGACTGGATGGGGCTGCACTCCCTGAGATCCTACGGTGCAAGGCCAGGCCCGAGCCCCACCTGTTAGCTTGGGGTGGGGTCCACTGAGATGGCTCCGGAAAGAGCGGGTGGATGGTAGTGGTTCCCATCTGGAGTTGGGAGGAAATCTGGTTCTCAGGCTGGGGGGAAGGAAATGCAAGGTATGGGGGGCAGGGGCTCCGCCCCTCGGAGGCTCCAGGGAAGGCCGCGGTGTCCGGGGGGCCTGCCGAGGAGCGCACCGGGACTCTGCATGCAGCGGGAGGGTCCACGGCCGCAGAGACGGCCTCGGGGCCCGGTCACACTCACCTCCTGAAGTCAAAGGGCATCGTGCCGCCGCGCGGATGGGAGCGTTGCAGGCCAGGCGGGCCGCAGCGCCGCGTGGGTCCCGCTGCCAACGCCTCCTCGGCCGCCCCGCCCCCGCCAGCCGGCCCGACACTCGCCACTCGCCTCCCGCCGCCGGGAAGTGACGCTCCCCGCAGCCCATTGGGCGCCGCCCTCCGCCCCCGGCCGCCCCTTCCGCTGTCCAGTTAAAGAAGCCAGAGGGCCAGTGGGGCCGGGTAGGGTCCTGGCCAAGCTGTGCCCTGGGCTCAAGGATCCGTCCTTTTAAGCCTCTGCTCTGTTGTCCTCTTCTGTATGGGGCTTCAGTGCAGCTCCCTCTGCCTCTCACAGCCCTGTCTTTGTATCGGTACAACAAAGCCAGAGGGTGATGCAGCTTGGGGGCATGCAGTATGGCCCTAGTTCTAAGTGAGGGCCTAATATTGGGGGAGAGGGTCACAGTCCTGGATTGGAAAAGTTCGCCCACCTCCCGTGCCCCAATGGGACCCATCAGGAAAGTCGCTAGCAGCTTCCCCCACCTCTCCATCTGCACTCTTACTCACCAGGGCTTTTCCTGGGTATCAAAGGAGAAAGAAAATTGGGAACCTGGCTTAGTGAACAGGTTGAACTTTGTCCATCTTCTGTTTGTGGTTGGCGTCAACCTGTATACCTTGAGCACTTACCTGGAGTCAGGTCCGTGAAGGGTTATCAGAGGTGCTGTGTCTGCACTGCGACATGACCCAGCCCCAAATGGCAGAGCTCATTGCCCAAGGAGCCTCAGTTCTCAAAACCACAGAAACCCAGGGCAGCTCCCCTCAGCTTGCTGGACTCAATGGCAGTTGAACTAATCAAACCTGTGCAGAAGGTGACCTGACCTATGAACTTCCCTGGGTTCTGTTGCTAAGCCCTTCTTCAAAATTGGAGTGATTACAAACCAAAAAACCCAAGGAGGAAAAGTGGGGACCCGGGTTAAAAAAAAAAAAAAAAAGCAGGACCTGCGGGCAGTTTGTGCAAACAGAGGCAGGTAACCTGATTTCCTAGGAGACGGCAAAGGGCAGCAAAGTTCCTGGTCTGTGGTGCACAAACCATGGTCCCCTCAGTTTCTCCTCCTTTCTCACAGCTCACATTCCCCTTTGGTCATCCATCCATCCATTCATTCAGTCTGATGCTCTTTGGAAAGAGGAAGCAATCTCAGCCTCTACTGGAACCTTGGAGCAGCAGGAAGGATCAAGGGGCCTTCAGTAACCATAGGGTACAGGGGACTGACATCCTTGTGCAGGATGGAAGTCATGTGTGTGGGCATTTCGTCCCAAGTCTTCACAAGGTGGTCTAGAGACAAGCTATTTGGGCATACAGGCCCATCCTCATCCTTATCATTAGCCCAAACTGAATAAACCATCTCAAATGCCCACTTACCATGACCCTCAAGGGCAACAAATGCTCAGCATAGAGTAAACACAAGATAAGATTGACTAGTGTTGATATTTTTTTTTTGTACCAGGAGGAAGCTCCCAGTTTTTATCTGGGCCTATAAAACTTGGATTTCCCAGCTTCCCTTGCAGCTAAGTGTGCCTGTTCAACTCAGTCCTGGCTACTGAAATGTTGGAAGTATGTTGTAGTGACTTTGGGAATAGTTGGTGTGTGTTCTTTCTCCATCTGACTGCCTGGAACGTAGTTTCTACTATCCTGGACTTTGACATGGAAACCATACAGAACAGAGCCACAAGACAGAGGAGCCCAGGTCTTGTCACTGAGTGGCCCCAAGATGGAAATAAACATCCATCTCATCAAACCTATTGTTATTTTGGATGGTTGGATACTTATGTCTGCACCTATTGCTAACCTATCTGCCCAGCCTAATTACTTGACTGCTCAAATACTGCACAGGCAATAGACCAGTCCCCAGTTATCTGATTCTATTCTCCTTGGGAGAACTTGGCAAAGTGTGTGATTGGATTAACCTACACCCCCAACTTCAGTGGAAGCTTCCTGAATGAGAGTGGTAGCTATTCATTGTTCTGTCCTACCATCCACCCAGAGCCTCCACAAGTATAGAGAAGGGCATGTGGAAGGCATGGGGTTGTGCTTCCACACAACAGAGAGGATAGGTATGAAGTAGGGGCACCTCAACAAAAGGCTCTGTGGGACTTTTGAGGTTTGGAAGCAAAGCAGGGTGTCAGCCCTATGTGTCCATCCACCCAGGAGACAGCAGAAGACGGAGTGAAGGAAATTGTGTGCTGCAACACCTGGGAATATTCTGGGTCTCTGAGCAGGATGGTGATTAGTGACAGCTGAGTTTGGGGATTGCTGATGATCTTGTGAGACTCTGTGGTGGCCTGCCTCCAGTGGTCCTTAACTTCCAGCATCCCCAGCCCCTTGTATAATCACCTCCCAAAATGAATAGGGTCTGGCCTACTCATAACTAACAGAGTATTACAGGTTTGACTCCCGAGGGTGGGCTACAAAATACTCCATGCCTTCCGTGAAGATTCTCTTGAATCACTTTTCTGGGGGAAGTCCCACTGCCATAATCCAAGGACACGTGGGCATGGCTCTTTTAGAGGGGTTCATGTTGCAAGGTGAGGGACCTACCCTGCAAGCTGAGCCTCAAGGACAAGCATCCAAGCTATGCTTGGCCCACACTTCAACTCCAGCCCTAGGAAGGATCCTGAGCCAGAACCACCCAGCTAAGCTATTCCTGAATTCCTGACCCCTAGAAACTATATGAAAAGACATGTTTAGACCACAGAATCATGGGTAATCAGTTACATTGCAAAGAACACAGCCTTTACCCCCATTCTGTCTATCAATTCATTCTCCCAGTCTTCCCAATCAGCCTGGGGAAACTGAAAACCACTTTTGAAGTCTCTAGCTAGATGACCTGAAGGCATTGCTTAACTGGCTAAGTCTGGGCCTGAAACAAAGAGTAATAATCCCTTCCTAACCTGTGGCAGATAGCCTGAAGCGGCCTTCACTGCTGAACTTCCCAGTACTCAGACCCTGCGTCATCCTCTTCCTGTGAGTGCTGGCTGGACTCACTAACTTATGTCTCATGGACAGAACATTACAGGTTGATGTTTCTTCTGAGATTAGGTTATAAACCACAGTCTGTCTTGGATTACTCGACAAAACCTGTTGGATCAGTTGCTTGAAGAAGGCATCAGCCGTGTCATTAGGCTGCCTCATGGAGAAACCCATATGAGAGCTTCCAAAAGAATCTTTTCAGGCTTTATAGCATCCAGGAGCTTGGAGAGATATCATTCAGCCCCAAATGGACCTTAGGACATTACAGCCCTGGCGGATACTTTAACTGGGCCTCTGGGAGCTCCTGAACTGGAGGCATCCAGCTGAGCCACAGCTAGATTTCCACAGGGCAGCTCTGGTTTTTTTGTTGGTTTTTTTTTTGGGGGGGGGTCTTTTTGAGACAGGGTCTCCCTGTAGCCCCAGCTGTCCTGGAACTCGCTCTGTAGACCAGGCTGGCCTTGAACTCACAAAGATCCGCCTGCCTCTGCCTCCCTAGTGCTAGGATTAAAGGCGTGTGCCGCCCCGCCCGGCTTATAGTTTGTTATTTTAAGCTCCCACCTTGGCCCTATGGATGATGGATGTAACATATACCAGCAGGTCGCAAGCACACTACCCTGAAAACCTATTGTGAGATGCTTGCTGAATGGATAGATCCATAAATAAAAGAAGCTTCTATGGGGAGAAGCTTCCCTGAATGCACAGGCTCACTGTCTCTTACCCACTCCTACCAAAAACGTCACTGAAAGTTGTTTTAGGCAGGGAATGGCTGGGTCAGATTTGTTTTTCTGAAGTGAGAGACTGGTTTGTGTTCCAAAGGAGTGGCTGGCTCAGCCTGGTTTGGATGAAGAGAGATTAAAATACAATAACTCTTTGTCAAGTCCTTTGAGGACTTAAGGGAACTTAGATCTCAGAAAATAAGTCTTTGAAAATGTGACTGTTCTTTCTTCCATCAAGCTCTCTTGAATCTCTTTGCTGTGGGGAATGCCTACTCCTATAACCTAATTAGGTTAAGAAGACTTGCCTAAGTAGCCTTAGGTTATGGCCTCAGCACTTCCCCCAGAAAAGTGATTCAAGAGAGCTTGATGAATCAAGTCCCCTAGCCAGCCAGAAGGCTCTCTCTCATTCTTTATGCAATTACTCACTGGGCATCTCCTCATGGACAGTGTTCTACATGTAGAGACGGACATGACATAGGTCTGGTTTCAAGAACCGCGGAAAGAGGTTGGCAAAAGCGTGGGGCAAAAATCAGGGGCAGGTTACCAATGCTGGGTACAGTCTTGTAAGTACAGAGTAAGTGGGGCCCCAGGGTGAGAGATCCCTAACTCCAGCCATAGTGATGAATTGGTCGGAGCTGTTTCAGCTGAGGTTGAATGAAATCATCTCAAATCAGTGTATACTGTCCACGGCAGGAGAGGAAGGGAATGGAGGAGAGAGGAGAGGTGGTCGTGGGTTTCTGACACAGCTGAATCCAGGTATCTCAACAGTTGCATCGGGAATGATTTTCCCTCCATCCTCAGATTCATTTCTTCTATCTACTTCTTGAAATGGGCTTTCCTGTGTGTTGGCAGAATGTCACTCCAAGCTGACCTTTCTCAGCCAATAACCACACATAAAGATCACCTTTTCCCTAACACCTCCTGTAAAGGCTCCTGACTGACCCTAAGGGCTTGGCCTAGGTCACAGTCTCAAATAATGTTTTCCAGGGAATGTACACCTGACTGACCAGACCTAGGCTGACCAGCAGCCTCCAGGGCCTGGGTGAAGCAAGCCTCTTCCTTGTATGCACACTGAATTAGGAGGGAGTAGTTCTGAAAAGGTAATGTTCAGGCAGTGTTACCAGAGAAGCTGGAGAGGATATTGGCATTCTAAACCATCTGATATCTTGGACTTGAAGTTAAGAAAGGCTTCCAGGAAGAGGAACAAGAAGGAATTAGTCAGGTGGAGAGAGGCAAGTTGAGTGTGATAGTTACCTATTGCTGTGTAACAAATTACCCCAAACTTAAACTTTAAAGCAGCACAATATGTGTCCCAGCGCACTGAGATCCAGGAGTGTGGGATCCTCTACATCAACCTCTGCAGGACCCTACTTATGATATGGCTTCCCCTAGAGCGATGGAGGACAGAGGAAGGAAAGGAGGGAGGGAGGAAGGGGGGAGAGAGAGCTATAAGGAGAGAGAGAGAGAGAGAGAGAGAGAGAGAGAGAGAGAGAGAGAGAGAAACAAAGACTTATTTTCTTACAAAACAGTTTCTGACTTGAATCTGAAATATTCCCCTGACCGGCTCATGTTTTTTTCTTTCCTTTTTTTTTTTATTTTTTCAGGCTCATGTTTTAAAACCTTCATTCCCAGCCTGGGATGCTTTTTTTTTTGGTGGTGGGGGGTTGTCTTTTTGAGACAGGGTCTCCCTGTAGCTCTGGCTGTCCTGAAACTCACTCTGTAGACCAGGCTGGCCTTGAACTCACAGAGATCCACCTGCCTCTGACTTCCAAGTGGTAGGATTAAAGTGCGCGCCACCATGCCCGACAGGGATGCTCTTTTGAAGGCTGTGGAGCCTTTAGGAAGAAGTGTTTGGCTGGTAAAAGCAGATCACTAGAGGCAGGCCTTTGAAAGATACCCACGCTGGTTCGGACCCCAAGCCCCTGCCTCCTGGTCTTCTGCCATAGGTGCTCTGCCCACCATGCCTTCCCCTCCACCTCTCACCTCTCCACGCTGGACTTTCATCCTCTGAAACTGAGTCAGCCTAAATCCTTCCTCCTTCAAGCTGCTTCATTCAGTTATTTGGTGATCTCAATGACTAGCAGAGTCTCCCAGGGCTAGCTACACCCTGGGTAGGATGCTAAATCATGGAAGGTGGGCTGTTGTCAATTCAACTAAGTGGATGGGACTGGATGGTAGACAACATGGATTGCTGAACAACTTCCTTCTAGCGGCAGTTAAGCACATGGAAGTATTGGATGGGTTGTCGTATTTTACTTTGGAGTTTGAGACCACCCAGCATAGAACATTCTTGTTCCTACCTGTGTTGTGAACGAATGTGACTTCACTCTAGTGGGAGGGGAAACTTCTTGATGGTAAACCAGAGCATTCAGCAGACTCAGGCAGAGGCAGGACAGATGTATAAAACACAGGCCTCCCTGTGCTCCCTGTATATGGCTAGGACAGGACAGAGAGGGACACAGCTCCATGTAGGGCAGCCTTCTACCCAAAGGGAAAAACAAAGAAGAGCTGATCTCTCTAGTTAGATATAATTCTTGTAACTCAGCCGTCAGAATCCTCCCACCTCCTCTGGTCAAGGGTCATCGAGGGGAGCCTGGAATACCAAAGGGAAATCCCCCACTGTGGAAACAGAAGTTCGGGGAAGCACATCCCCCTGTGGCAATCTGCAATGCCTGCCCCAGGGCCAGCGTGGAGGCAGCTTGGTCTCCAGACAAGTGAGAAGTTGTGGACTCAAGTCTCTAGAAGTCAAAGCAAGGTCTGCAAACAGCCAGGTTCACTCTTCTCAAGGCACGCAGAAGAGTTTCTGGATTTGTGGCTCAAACATAAAGGATCATAGGGGCCAGGCAAGTGATCTCCCAAATTTCCCAAGTTTGTTTCAGGCTTCTTGTCCTAATGATTGCCTGTCTCTCATCTTGCCGGTTGTCCCTGCTATCAGCTATGACTCTGTCTCTGTAGGGTCACTACAATAAGCAAGTGTGAATTTCAAGTTCATTGAACTTACTGAACCTGCAGGCTGCTGCTTTTTACAATGCTCTGGAATATTATCAGCTACATGTTTTGAACACTGCCTGTCTCCTTCATCTTGGCTTTGATCTCTCTATTTTGCCATTTCTCTCTATTTTTTCACATAAATTTATTTTTATTTTTTTAACAAATCTAGACCCATGTTCCCA
Source organism: Rhizomys pruinosus (assembly GCA_009823505.1). Taxonomy (NCBI): domain Eukaryota; kingdom Metazoa; phylum Chordata; class Mammalia; order Rodentia; family Spalacidae; genus Rhizomys; species Rhizomys pruinosus. The sequence goes on from VZQC01005840.1 coordinate 5,510,084, forward strand.
CCCATTTCCCCACCCTGCCAGAGCTCATGCATTCTGCCAAACATACTTTTCATCTCTTTCTCAGTCTTTCTCAATATTCTCCATGAGGAAGTTATATCTATTTTTTTTTTTTTTTTGGTCTTTTTCAGACAGGGTCTCCCTGTAGCTCTGGCTGTCCTGGAACTCACTCTGTAGACCAGGCTGGCCTTGAACTCAAAGACATCTGCCTGCCTCTGCCTCCCAAGTGCTAGGATTAACGCTACCATGCCCAGCTCTTTCTATCTATTTTTCCAGTGCACTGATTCTCTCTTTGGCTGTGTTTAATCCTTTTAAAACCTGTTCATTGAATTATTCTCTCTCTCTCTCTCTCTCTCTCTCTCTCTCTCTCTCTCTCTCTCTCTGTGTGTGTGTGTTTCATGTGTGGAAGCAAAAGAATATTCCCCAGGAGCTCCACCCCTTTTTTCTTTTGAACAAGGCGTCTTACTGGATCAGTAGACTAGACTGGGTGGCCAACAAGTCTCATGGATCCTCCTTCCTCGGCCTTCCAGGTGCTGGGATTACAAGTACTTGCCACCATATCCACATCTTTTTTTAAACATAAGCTCTTAGGATCAGAGTCAGATCCTCATCCTTGCAAGACAAGCTTTGTGCAGACTGGGCCATCTCCCTAGCCTGAGTTACTCAGCTTTGTTGTTACATTTTTCAGTTCTAGAATTTGCTTCGGCTACTTTTCAGGTATTCTGTATCACAGTTCAATGCCTCCGTGTACCTCTAGGGTAATTCTGCCGCTCCACTTTCTCCATGTGTTTTCATGTTGGCCTATATCAGTGCTCCCTTTCTCATAGGGTAGAAATCAGTCTGTGGGAAGGACGCACATGATAGGCTGGAAAGAGAAGAAAAGTAAAATTTCACATGTATTCCTAAGCGCCCAACCACCCCCCCACCCCCAACCACCCCCCACTACCCGCCAAGGAGTCATCCAGATTGGCTGTCAGTTCTCTCAGTGGACAGCTCCCTTCCCATCAGGTGGGTTCCAGTGAACATTTCCTCCCTCTCCCCTTCTAGGCCTAGGCATAAGACAAGTGTTCCACTGCTCCCAACCTCAAGGTCTCAGCTCTAGGGTGCTTCTGGGGCGTACTGTACTTTCTCATACCCTCAAAAGCACCCTTTAATGAAGCTCCCCTTTAACCACATTCCCTCACTGCAGGGCCAGTCTGTTACTTCCACAGAATTTTTACACATAGCTTTTAATCTCCTTGACCACAGAAGTATATACACTATGGCCAGTGTCTGATAATTTGAAGTCAGCTGTGATCACTCATGGGGTCTTGCACCTATGAATCTAGTTATCTTTGCTTCTGCACTAAAATTTTTTGTTGCTATTTTGAAAGAGGGTCTCCCTATAGCCCCAGCTGCCTTGGAACTCACTATGTAGGCTAGCTTCAGTCTCACAGAGATCCACCTGCCTCTGCCTTTCAAGTACTGGGATTAAAGCCACACCTAGTTTATGCTAATTTTTAAAGATTTATTTATTTTTATATTTTTGAGACAGGGTCTCTCTGTAGCCCCAGTTGGCCTGGAACTCACTTTGTAGACCAGGGTGGCCTTGAACTCACAGAGATCCGCCTTCCTCTGCCTCCTGAGTGCTGGGATTAAAGGTGTGCACCACCAGTCTGGCTAAAGATTTGTTTATTTATTTGTTTATTTATTTATTTACTTATTTATTTATTTGTCTTTTTGAGACAGGGTCTCCCTGTAGCCCCAGTTGGCCTGGAGCCCACTTTGTAGACCAAGCTGGCATTGAACTCACAGAGATCGCCTGCCTCTGCCTCCCGAGCGCTGGGATTAAAGGTGTGTACCACCAGCCTGGCTAAAGATTTATTTTTAATCGTGTGTTGTGTGTGTGTGTGTGTGTGTGTGTGTGTGTGTGTGTGTGCATGAGTGCAGGTGACTGTGTAGGCTAGAAGGGGGATATAGGACCCTGTATTAGTTGCTTTTCTGTTGCTGTGATAAAATACCATGACCAAAGCTAGTTACTTAGAGGAGAAAAGGGTTTATTTTGGCTTATGGTCCAGAGGGATAGAGTCCCTCCAGGGGAAGAAAGCATGGATCAGGAACAGGAGGTAGCTGACCAGATTTTCATCCACACATGGGAAGCAGAGAGAAAGAACAGGAAGTGAGACAAGGCTATAAAGCCTCAAAGCCCACCCCCAGTGACATACTTCCTCCAACAGAGTTCCACCTTTAAAGGTTCTATAACCTCCCTAAACAGCACTAGCATTCCAAGTGTCCAAATACACAAGCTCCTAGTCTAGGTTCCTATGGACTACGTGGGAGGGCGTCACTGTGCGGGGGTGGCACCGTGTGCTGGCAGTGCTGACGTGGAGGGCAGGTGGCTCTGTCCTCTTGGCTGATGAATGCTGTTTCCTCAGGGTGGGCTATGACAGGGTGTCAGGCTGAGCTCCTCTGAGAAGGAAACAAAAAAAGCTTTCTACTTCCAGAAGAAAGGGTGGCTGGGTGACTCTGAAGCCAGTGACTCCTCCCCCCGACCCCCCTCCCGCCACACTTCCCCGTCCCTGTCCCTTCATGTAAACTAAGGCTCTGAAGAGGTGGAAGGTCTTCTTCCTCCTTCCCTCCCTTCCCTCCTACCCTTCCCAACCTCTTTTCTTTTTCTCCCTCTGGGTAGCCAGTAAGTAGCCAGGAGTAGACAGGAGCGTTCTTCCAGGTCTAAGTGCTCACCCTTCCATTCTGTAATTCACATAAATAAGCACGGTAGTGATCTGTTCCCAGTGACCCCAGCCAGCTCCCAGCTCTGAGTGCCTCACATGGCAAACGGTGATGAAACGTCTCACAGTAACCCCAAGCACTACTGGTCAATGGTAGAAGAGACAGCTTTGAGGTTAGAGTCTGGAATCCCGATGTGGGCCCAGCAGATCCCTCCCTGGGTCACTCGAGGCTGCCCCATTCCCCAACCTGGCCTCAATTTCTTCTCTGCAAAGTGGACCAAGTGTATACCAGAAGGTTGGGAGGGTCAGAGTAGGCTCTCATGGGCACTGCTTTAGATCTGCATGTGGCTGGATCTCAAGTCACATCCTGTCTCAGGGTGTCATGGCCTCATGGAGGGATGGAGAACCAGGATCAAAGCCTCTCTTCTCTGTAAATTCATTCCATTCTTTCCTCATTTTTCCCCTTTTACAGAGAGCTACATTTTTAGCAGAGCTTAGAGGCAGCTTCCGATTTGAGTTACGTTCAAGAAGTCTGCCTGCCAGCCCCAGGAAGTGTTTAAGAGTTGTGTAGACAGGATACAGATAACAACTGTATCCTGCTTCCAGAAGAGTAACACACCCCTCATTGTGTACTGCTGGAGTGGAGGGGCTTGGTGTTCCTCTGGCTCTGCCTTTCAAAATCACACATCAATCAAGAATGCTCAGTTGCTCTCAGAGTTCCCAAAAGAGAATTTGCGTTTGTGAAGTTCAGCCTTTGTTTCGCCATTTATTTAATTAAAAAGGAATACTAATTCTTTAATTTCAAAAGTAGCATATTTAGAAAGATATTCAAGCAGGAGAAAGTCCACAATGGACAGTGAGGTCCCTGCATCCATCCCACATGGCCAACGCTACCCCTACAGATGGCGTTTTTCATTACACGGGGCTTTCAAGTATCAGGAGGGATCTCAGCTTTTGGGGGGCAAAGGAGACCTGGGAGAGGCATTAGTTATTTCTCAACCAATAAGCCCTGGACTCAGACTAGAGGGAGAACTTTTTGAGGGGTTAAAGTCTACCAGAAGGCTGGGGAAGCAGTTTTGTCAACGTCTGGCCTGGGGATCTAGTTCAGTCCCTCTGGTGGTCTCCAAAGGCACTATAGCCTTGGGAACAGTGGTCTACCAAGAGAGCCCTTTAGCCTACTTCTGAGAGACGCACTGAGCCTATTGGAGAAGGGCTTCTACAAATATTTATTGAATGACTACAATGGGCCAGAAATAACTCTGACCCAGACTGGGTTGGAATTAGTGTGAATTAGGAAATGGAACTGCAAGGACGTCAAATTTTACTGTGTAAGCAAGCAGAGGAGAGAGCCTTGACCCAGCACTACTCACGGCCAAGGGCTTTTGTCAGTTTATTTTCCAATTAATTTTAGTACATAAGCATGAAGGGATCTGCCTGTAAAAATGAAAACTTGACAGATAAAACTAAATCCATGTTCTGGATAGCCAGGGTTGTTAACTTGGCCCACCTCAAATGAAGCACTACCTCCACCAGAGTGGCTTGTGGCCATGTCTGCAAGGTATTTTCTTAACTGCTAATTGATATAGGGAGGGCCCAGCCCATTGTGGGTGGTGCCACACTTGGGCAGGTGGCCCTAGGTTGTATAAGAAAGTAGTTGAGGGGCTGGAGAGATGGCCTAGCGGTTAAGAGCGCAGACTGCTCTTGCAGAGGGCCCAGGTTCTATCCCTAGCACCCACGTGGTGGCTGAGAACCATCCTTGACTCCAGTTCCAGGGGAATCTGACACCCTCTTCTGACCTCCATGGCATTGCAAGACACAGGTGGGTGCACAGACCTACATGCAGACAGTACATTCATACACATACAAAAATAAATAAAATTAAAAAAAAAGAAAGTAGTTGAGCTGGGCATGGTGGCGCACACCTTTAATCTTAGCCGTGGGAGGCAGAGGCAGGTGGATATCTGTGAGTTCAAGGCCAGCCTGGTCTACATAGTGAGTTCCAAGCCAGCTAGGGGTACAGGGAAACCCTGACTCAAAAAGACAAAAAGAAAAATTTAAAAAAAAGAAAGAAATAAGGTAGGTTGAGCATAGTCCAGGGGAGCAAGCCAGGAAGCAGTGTCCCTCCAGGGTCTCTCCTTCAGCTCTTGTCTTCCCTGGATGACGGACTGCGACCTGTAAGCCAAACAGAACTTGTCCCCCCTAAGTTGCTTTCAGTGATGGTGTTAGCACAACAATAAACTAGTAACTAGAACAATCTTCTCTGGTCTCCAGTGCAAACCTTAGTTTGATTCCTCTTCTCAGAGGTGACTATATTTTTAACTTGATGTGACTTCTTACACATTTTTTCTCATAATTCATACAATGAATGTGTGTATTTAACTTGTTCTTTAAGATCAATAGTACACGCATACTATGCAGCCACTCATTTGGGGGTCAAGAAACATGAAGAATTGTTGTAGGTTAGCAGAGATCTAGTCGTCTCTCACCTCCTGGGGCTTTTATCTGCATGTACCTGATGCTCACATCAACCCACTCTACAGATGAGCACACAGACTCTCAGAGTACACTGCAGGCAAGCTGTGACATGCGGCTCAGATGGGGCTGTGTGTCTTCAAATCTGGGGTATATATATATGCCTGCTGCCACTTGGATCTAGAACGTCCTTCAAGGTACATTTGTCAAAAGTTTGGTCTTTGTTGTGAGGCTACTGGGAGGTGGTGAAATTTCTTTTTTTTTTTTTCTTTTTTTTAAATTAGTTTTTATTGATGCTTTGTGCATTTCATACATTTTTTCCAATTCAGTTCAGGCTTATTTCCCTTTCCCTCCCCCCCCACCTCCACCCCATCCCAGATCATGCATTCTGCCATAACTGTCCTGCATCTTTCTCTCAGTTTATTTTTTTTCATTTTTAGCTATAAGTGATAATCCATGAGTACAAGCATCCTTCATGCAAAACCTATCTGCAGGCTGTTGTGCCCAAACACCTACAGCCCCACCATCCAGTGGGGGGTGACAGGTTGTTTGTTCAATCAAGTTGATCAAATGAGTGTCCAGACTACATTGCTGTAGTTTCACCATTCACCCCAATCGCAGCCCTTACAAATGGACTGAAATGGTGAATTGGAAAGGGGGGATGGGTGGGAGAGGGACACGGGTGTATATTCGATTAAGGCATATTTAATTGACGTGAGCTCAGCAAGTACCCAGTTTCGCCTAGGTGGTGAAATTTCTAAGAGGTGGGATCTAGCATGAGGAAATTCGATCACTGGGAATGTTCCTTTGATGGGGGTACTGAGACCTCAGCTCCTTCCCGTCTTCCCTTTCACTTCACGGCCACCATGAAGTGAACAGGCCTCCTCTACCATTTATGCCTACAATGTCTTCTGCAATAGGGCCATGCGACCACGGACTAAAATCTCTGAAACCATGACCCTGTCAGTTGTTTTTCTCTAGTATTTTGTCACTGTGGTAGAACGCTAACACAAAGCCTTTACCAAGTCCCCCGTGCTTCCTCACTGGAGCTCTGTTTGGCCTGTGGCATCATCAAATGGGCTGAGCACTCGAAGAGCAGACTGATCACGATAGAAGAGGCCCTTCTCTTAAATGCCCAATAATATAGTCTGAGTCCCTCTACCAGGTAAGAAAGAATCTTCTAGATCCCTCCTTATGTCAATTTTCCCATCCTTGCTTAGCGATGGCCAGGCTCTGCTTTATGGGTCACAGTTCTAGAAAAACAAAACGAAGCTGCTACGGTTCACTTCATAGCCAGGGGACACCCACCCTCTTTGCCTAGAAGAGCATCTTCCTGTTTCTGATTGGTCCAGCTGCCCAAGGCTGGGCTGGATGTCTGTCCTCTGTGGTCTGCAGCGCCTTGCACGTACTCTCACCACAGCATCCCCCCTTCCGATGACCTCCGCTCTTGCACGTACTCTCACCACAGCATCCCCCCTTCCGATGACCTCTGCTCTGAGGCGGGCTCCTTCAAGGGAGGCTGCTGTCTTAGTCGCTCACATCTTCAGCCCCCTGAAGAATGCATGTAAGGGTGCTGCCCACACAATTGTGGGATGCACAGATTGCCTCAACAGTGAGTGATTGAAGTTTTTATCTTGGTGGTGAGGGCACAAGAAGAGAGTGCTGCAAAGAAAACCCTGGGCTATCATGGATAAACTTACCTCAAAGGCAGCCTCAGTGTTTGGATGCAGGAAGACTGTTGGACCATATTTCTCACACCATCTCCCAGCCCGATGATCCCTCTAACCGTTTTCATTTTATCTAACACGTTTCATTTTATCTGCTTTACCTGGTCTTCCAGGCTGTTGAAAGGGGATTTGTACCAAGGCTGTGGTCCGCAGTTATTCAGGGCAAGAGCCATGAAGCCCCTGGATGCATTTACTTCATATACCCCTTTATTCTCTGCCCACTCCTGAAACTGGCAGGAATTTCCTGAAGAGGGACTGGGGTGTTGGCTTTTTGGAAGAAGTCACTCCCTCAAGTTAACGGTTAAACTGTTTTACCTCCAAGTAGTACTTTGCCTCAAAATCTTTTGTTACTGGCAGAACTGGGGGAAGCCCAGAGCTTCTACCATCTCCTCCCACTTCCCTTTCCTCTGAACAAATTTGAGGGAAAAGGCTCTCATAAATTCTTTTTTTCCCCTCTTTAACATGATTTAATGCTGCTTTCCTATAAAAGTACTACAGTGTTTTAAAAAGACAGAAAGTAGAAAATTAAAGTCTTTCTACTGAGACATTATCACGGAGTTTCCCCATCTGTTTTCTATAGAAGGAATTAAAAAAAAAAACTATACCTTATATATCTGTCATCAGAAGTGAATATCTCATTCCCAAAAATCAGGAGGCAGAGGCAGGTGGATCTCTGTGAGTTACAGGCCAATTGGGGCTACAATAAAATCCTGTCTCAAACAAAAGTGAGTATCACACATATGTAAAATATGAATACTCACAAACATCACTGGCACCTCAGAAGCCCCCTGTGCCTCTCTCAGATTACATGCCTCTCCATTGCAGTCCACACAGAGGGAACAAGATCTTGAAATTTGGGTGAACCATTCCTTTGCTTTTCTTTCTCATTTTAAACATATTTCTATCTAGCTGTCTTTCTATCATCTATCTATCTATCTATCTATCATCTATCTATCTATCTATCTATCTATCTATCTATCTATCTGTCTGTCTATTTCTAAATGCTTTTGACTTTTCTGTAATTGGAGAGTAATATTTTGCACCCTGTCCTTTTCACTTCTGACTGGGATGTGCCCTGCTGGCTCGTGTGCTTTGCTGTGTAGCAGTACGCTCTGTGTGTACCATACCCCAGTTTCTCTCTTCTCCTGCTAATGTACATTAGGATGTTTCCCAAGGTTTTCTTGTTCGTCTTTAAAAAACATTTTATTAAACTCAATGACTAATGGTACATATTTTTATTATAAGGAATGTGTGAAATATATATGGCATACATTTTTCTATTTTATTAATTTTTTGAGACAATCATTTTTAGGGTACAGTTCAGTTGTGTAGCTGTCATCACCATGCACCTCCAGAACTTTCTCATCTTCCAAAGCTGAAACTATACCAGTTAAACAGTAACTCTCCATTCTTCTTTCCCTCAGCCCCAACCTCTGTTCTACTTTCTGTATCTATGGATTTGTCTACTCTTGGGATCTTGAATAATCACATAGAATGCCCTTCTGTGATTGGCTATCTTATTTCCTATAATGTTAACAAGATTCATACACGTTGTACACATGTCAGGATTTCCTTCCTTTTAAAGGTTGAATAATATTCGACCATTTGTATTTTGTTAAATTTACTTTTTAGAGATTTCTAATTGTTCAGTGATAACTTAGAAATAAACAATTGCTAGTTTTATTAACCTTATTTTTTTTCTTTTTAACCTTATGTTTTTAAAAATTGTGCTGTTCTCATTGGTAAGTTTGTTTTAGAGCTTAAGATTATTTATTTACTTATTTATTTATTTATTTATTTATTTATTTATTTATTTAGAGACAGGGTTTCCCTATAGCCCCAGCTGGCCTGGAACTCACTCTGTAGACCAGGCTGGCCTTGAACTCACAGAGATCTGCCTGCCTCTGCCTCCGGAGTACTGGGATTAAAGGTGTGTGCCACCATGCCCGGCTTAAAGACAGTTCTTAGCTGTCATGTGGGTGCTGGGAATCCAACCTAGGCCCTCTGCAAGAGGAGTCTGTGCTCTTAACCATTGAGCCATCTCTCCAGCCCTAGAGTTTAAGATTTTATACATAGAAAAATATGAAGCTATTTTTACTTTCTATACATATATAAAGATGCTCCTCAGTTAACAATGATGGGATGTCCTGAGAAACACATCTTCAGCTGACAATCCATGGGCCCATCTTCATGCATGCATCCTGGCAGGGTAACACGGCCACATATCTTAGTTGTTTTCCCTCAAGGTTGCAGGGCTGACTAGGTTCTATGGCTCACTATTGTTTCCCTAGAGTCAAGAGAGAGCCCAGGAAAAGACCAAGATTGTATTGGGGTCACAGTATTTTATCTTTGTAAGTTGGGGACTGCCTGTATATACTACACCTCACCATCCATGGACAGACCTTGATGGTGTCTCCACTCTCTGACTATTGTCAGTAATAACACTGTGGCCAGATATCCATTCAAATCTCTGCTTATAATTCTTGAAGTCTATACCCCAAACTAAAGTGTTGGGCTGGAAGATGGCTCAGTGGTTAAGAGCATCTACTGCTCTAGAAGAGGACCTGGGTTCAATTCCCAGCACCCACATGGCAGCTAACAACCATCTGTAACTCACATTCCAGGGGATCTAATGCCCTCTTCTGACCTCTGTGGACATTGTATAACATGGGTGCACTTACACACATGCAGGCAATACACTCATGCACATAAAAAATAAAATAAATTAAATATTTTTTTTGGTCTTTTTGAGATAGAGTCTCCCTTTAGTCCCAGTTGGCCTGGAGCTCGCTATGTACACCAGGCTGGCCTTGAACTCACAGAGATTTGCCTGCCCAAATGGCAAATTAAATATTTTAATGTCCACTAAAGTGGAATTGTTGTATATAGTAATTCTGTTTTTGACTTTTTGGAAAAATCACCACACTGTTTTCCAGAAAAGCTGAACTTTTTTACATTGTGGGCTGTGATGCCCAAGGAATTCAATTATTCATATGTTTACCAACACTTGTTATTTTCTGATGCTTTTGAATAGCCATCCAGGTACATGTGAGGTGGTTCAGGGATATTTAACACATACAATGGCTATGACCATTCTCATGTGCACACCCAGATGTCTACCAAGATTATGATTCCACTAACCATAATTAGGAATGAAATTGCTGGGGGTAAGACACGTGTCATTTCCCAAAATGTTACCAACATACGCTGTCATCAGGAGCAGCTGGCCATCCAGTCACCCTGCATCCTAACACCATTTGCAGGTTTTTCTTCCTTCTGTGTACAGTGCTGGAGGTTGAACTTAGTTCTGTCTGTCCACCTACTTGCAAATTCTTATTCCGTTTTCATTCTGACTTCGCTGAGGTTGCTGTAATTAGTCTTGATATTTGATGGGTCAGCTCTCCGCCCATGTTAGGGCCTCACGCATGCTAGGCAAGCGCTCTACTGCCAAGCTACTTCCCCAGCCCAGACTTTCCATTTTCATTGGTTTGATGGGTATGATGAGATGTTTACTGTGGATTCATTTTGCATCTCCATAACTAATGAGTTGGAGTATCTTGTCGCATGTCCCTTGGTCATACTTACTTCCTCTATAGAAGTTATGTATTTTTTTTTCTTTGTGATCTTTTTGAGACAGGGTCTCCCTGTAGACCCAGCTGGCCTGGAACTCACTATGTAGACCAGGCTGGCCTTGAACTCACGGAGACCTGCCTGCCTCTGCCGCCTGAGTATTAGGATTAAAGGCGTGCTCTACCATGCTCGGAAGAAGTTATGTTTTTCATCTATAGTTCTTTGATTTGGTTTAGCTTAAGGTGTTTTAATCTATTCTAGATCTAATTCTAATTATTTACTAATTTTACATTACAAATAGCTTCTACAATTTTTTTCCTTTTCATTTAATCTATTGTGTTGCTTTATGACAAGATGTTTATTTCAATGGAGTCAACTGTAGCTATCATTTTCTATGTGGTTGCTCTTTCTGTATTTTTTTTTTTTTACATGGTCTCCCTGTGTAGTCCCAGCTTGGCTGGAACTAACTATGTAGACCAAGCTGGCCTCAGTCTCACAGAGCTCCAGCTGTCTCTGCCTCCCGAAAGCAGGGATTAAAGGTGTGTACCTCCAGCCGGGAGTGGTGGCGCACGCCTTTAATCCTAGCACTCCGGAGGCAGAGGCAGGAGGATCTTTGTGAGTTCAAGGCCAGCCTGGTCAACAGAGTGAGTTCCAGAACAGCTGGAGCTACAGGGAGATCCTGTCTCAAAAAGACCAAAACAAACAAACAAACAAAAAAACAGAGAAAAAGCCAGGTGTGGTGGTGCACGCCTTTAGTACCAGTACTTGGGAGGCAAACACAGGCGGATCTCTGTGAGATCAAGCCCAGTCTGGTCTACATAGCAAGTTCTAGGCCAGCTGGGCCTACAGGGTGACCCTTTCTCAAAAAAAAAAAAAAAAGAAACAAAAAATATGATGCTCTTGGATGTGTGTGTGTGTGTGTGTGTGTGTGTATTCTGTAATTGGAGAACTAGCTTTTGTTATAGAATTATTATTAGTTCTTCCCCGGTCTTCATGGCCTGCATTCTTCAGTAGAAATCAGATTTTCTAATATATGTGGGTCCTTTTGGGCACCTTCTGCCTGTTCATCTGTTTGTTAATCCCCATACCAATTTCATGCTATCTTTTCTTTTTTGAGAAAAGATCTTATCTCCTAGCCCTGGGCAGCCTAAAACTCTCCATGTAGACAAGGCTGGCCTTGAATTCACAGAGATCCACCTGCTTCTGCCTCCTAACTGGAATTAAAGACACACCCCACCCCACCAGGCTTATGCTGTCTTAATTCTGGTTGCTTACAATAAATTTGATATTTGATAGGCCAGGTCTCTGCCCAGAATTTTGATTTAGGGGTATCCCAGCCTCTCTTCTCTTCAATCTAAATCAAACACTTAGCTCATTGAATTGTATGAAATGCTCTATAGGGCTTTTGATTGGACTAGCATAAGAATAAGTTGTATAAATTTTCCTCATTGTCTGTGAACATGGTATGCATCTATATGTATTATGCTTAGATTCTTATCCATGTCACCTAATAAAATTTTAGAATGTTCTTTAAAAGGCTGCCATAGCTTACTTCAAATATCTGCCATTGATTTTGTAAATAGTAACTAAGATTTTAAAAAATGCTGAGTATGTATGTGTGTCTGTGAACTTCCGTGCACGTACTTGTGGAGCTCAGAAGAGGGCGTAGGATTCCCTGGAGCTGGAAGTACAGGCAGTTATCAGCCACCAGAAATAGGTGCTGGGAACCACATTTGGGCCCTCTGCAAGAGTAGTTACATGCTCTTGACCCGTGAACCATCACTCCAGTCCCTGGTATCTTATGCCTATTGCTAAATGTGGTCATAGTCACACTATATCTCATATCTTTTTCCCCTCTACAGAATACAGCCTTTTACTAAGTCACTTAATACTTGTAGGGAGGAAGGACCAGCCATTGGGTATTCCAGGTTTCTGGGTTTCATTTTGCTTCAGTTTCCCCAAGTGCTTCAGGTTTGGGGTGTGATAAGCTTGAACCTCAATCCTGGTGTTTGCTGTCATCTTCTGCAGCCTCCATTTCTCTGTGCCTAGGCAGACTTTGCAAAGTACAGATGGTAATGTTCACTCTTCTCCAGGGGTGGCGGATGACTGTACGAGGTAACAGAGTTCCGTGACTAACATGACACCAAAGGGAGCTCCATCAAAACTAATGTCTATCATTACTTAATGAAACCATTTTCTTCCTTCTATTTTTGCCACAGGTTGATTATGCTGGTTGAAGTCAGTGTTTGAATGATTAGGAAAGTAAAAGTGGGATTTGTTTTCTGTTTCACCTCTCCCTTATAGTATTCTTCCTCTTGTGAGGGTTATGCAGAGCTACCTAGTGGTAGGGGAGGACTTATAGACCCCTCAGCTGCAGGAGAGTGGGAAGTGAGGGTGCTCCTCCTCTGAAGATGCTATGGTCCAGGAGGCCTCTGGAATCTAGTCCCCCCAGCTTCTGCCTCAGGTCAAGTTTCCTGACTATTCCCTCTGCCTCCTTCTTGTCCCCATCTTGCCTCTTGAACAAGATTTCTTCCATCTCAATTCCACTATCTGGTGATAATAAAGTCATGGAGCCTTCCTTGGCTCCCTAGGACTTGTGTAGGATGAAGCCTAAGTTCACTGGCCTGCCCAACACTCATCACTGCCCTAACTCCTATTCCGTGTATATAAATATGTCAGTAATTTGCAGTACAAAATTGCTGAGTGAGAACCATGCTTTTGACAATAAGGACCTTGAGGCTCAGGGAAGTGAAATGACTTATCAGTGACTTCCCCAGCCAAGAAGCTCAAAGCAGGATTTGAATTCAAGTCTCAGGTTCCCAGACTGCAGTCATTCCTCCAGAGCTCCGCCTTTTCACCAAGGTATAAAACCTGTTTGATTCAGTTTAACATATAAATGCCCCATGGATTCTAGCTCCTTTGTGCAGCTTCTACTCAAATGAGTTGGAGGGTCTGAAATGGGACAGGGAAAAGCAAAGGTCAAAGGTGCAGCCAGGGGTGAGAGAAAGTGGGGTGGACTGGCTCTCCCTGGGCTTGGAGCTGGTGACGTGGCTCATGGGAGTGGCAGGGCTGGGTGAGCGGTGAGGTAAGCAGAGAGGATGATGGGATGACTTAGCCTTAGTGGTGGATAGTGGAAGTGATTACCACCAGGAAATAAGCACCGAAGCCTAGCATGACAGACCACTGAAAACAGTAATGATGACATCTTAGAATCTTTCTAACTCTTCATGCAGCCCTCATGCCAATAACCTTGAGGAGTGCTGATCACTGGTCCTGTTTTACAAAGGAGACTGAGGAGCAGACAGAACAGGATTTGCTCCAGAACAACCAACCAAGACAAAACAAAATCTAAGCAGCCGCTAGCGCCACTCGCCCCAGCCCTCTGTCCTCCCCTCCCCTCCCCCACCATCCTGAAGTCTTCTCTACTCCTCTAGATGTGGCCAGACCATTTGAGGGGCCACAAAGTGTCAGAACTTCTGTCTGATGTCAGATATTCCAATAATAAGAGAATTTAAAGTAGAGAGGCATGGCATTGTGTAAGTGTAGTATGAACCCCCTACCTGCCACCTCTACTCTACCCTGCCCTGCCTAAATATTCCCAAGTCTGTTCCCAGGGCCTATCTAAGATCTCTTCCTGAGTCAAACCTAACAAGCAGAGATCCAGGGCTGAGGGCGACCAACGGCTGCTTTGGGATGTGGGGAAGAGACAGACCAAATTCTTACTGAGCTGTCTACTTGATGAACCAGGAGATATGTTGGGGGCAGGATGGAGGTGGGGTCAAGCAGTGGTCAGGGGTATCTTTTGTTGTCTTTCTCTGGGCCCTGCAATATCAGGGACAGGTCTCTATAGATGACCTGACATCAGAAAGGGAGAAGGAAGGAGGAAGGGGAGAAGGAATGAGGGTGATAATGGAAAGAAAATGCATGTTTTCTCTTATATGAAAACTGAGATTTATACACACACACACACACACACACACACACACACACACACACGGCATGGAAACAAAAGGAGATGGATTTGTGGGTAGGAAAGGGATCAGCGAGGGGCAAAGGCAGAGGGGCAGAGAAAGTGTCGGATGAAACCCATGATTTTGTATGTTAACTAAAAAATGAGTAAGGGGGCCGGGCGTGGTGGCGCACTCCTTTAATCCTAGCACTTGGGAGGCAGAGGCAGGCGGATCTTTGTGAGTTCAAGCCCAGCCTGGTCTACAGAGTGAGTTCCAGGACAGCTGGGACTACAGGAAGACCCTGTCTCAAAAAGACCAAAAATAAAAAAAATAAATAAATAAAAAAATAAAAAAATGAGTAAGGGGCTGGAGAGATGGCCTAGCAGTTAAGAGCGCCAACCACTCTTACAGAGGACCTGGGTTCGATCTCCAGCACCCACATGACGGCTGAGAACCATCTGAAACTCCAGTTCCAGGAGAACTCCAGTTCCAGGGGAATCTGGAACCCTCTTCTGACCTCCGCGGCATTGCACGACACGGGTGTACAAACTTGCATGCAGACAGTACATTCATACACATAAAGAAATAAATAAAATTTTAAAAATGAGTAAAAAAATCATTATTGTTGATGGGGCTAGAGAGGTGGCTCAGCAGTTACAAGCATACTGCTCTTCTGGGGGACACAAGGTCAGTTTCTAACACCCAAGTCAGGCAGGCCTCTCACAGCTCCAGGGGATCTGACACCCTCTTCTGATCTCTAAGGGCATCCTCATACCATATACTCAAACAGATGCACACCCCTGTACATAAAAGCAGATCTTAAAAACCATTATTGTTAATATTAATAATAAACACAATAACATTGTTAATAAGTGAATTGATTTAGTTAGTTACCTAGCAGCCAGCCTTTGAGCACAGGATGCACCTTAGCAAGGTTATGATATTTGCCAATTTCAGTGGTGTAAATCTATCCACCATGGCAGATTTAATTTATTAACATTACCTAAAACAGCTCAGCTCAGTCTCAGTATTCTGAAAATTCCAACAGTATTTATCAGAGAAGGTATCATTTGTTTCAAATCTCTCCAGGAGGATGTAGACTCCTCTAAAGCGGCAGCTTGCCATTTCTTCTTAGCAAGGTATCAGCATAGCAATAGCAGTCCTGAGGACCAACATTAGTTTGGAAATTATTTGTTGAACAAAGTGAATTCTTTTTTTTTTTTTTTTTTTTTTTTTTTTTTTTTGTATTTTTGAGACAGGATCTCCCTGTAGCTCCAGCTGTCCTGGAACTCTCTATGTAGACTAGACTGGCCTTGAACTCACAGAGATCTCTGCCTGCCTCTGCCACCCAAGTGCTGGGATTACAGGCCCATGCCACCACGCCTGGCTCACAAAGTGAATTCTTTAACCCAGCTCAGAGGTCTTTGGGAATCGGCCATTTCACAGCTCTGTTGACTTTGATGGTCCCTTTGCTCCCAGACCGAAGTGCACCTCGTGACAGCCAGGTATCCTAAAAGCCACACATCCTGTCATTTCTCTACCTGGACAGCCCTAAGCCTGGATGACTTCTGCTCCCAGGAGGACTTAGCCATCTTCATCTATACCATCCATAGGTGCCTCCTGGGCTCCCCAATCTCATTGTGCCTTCTCTCCGGCTCCTGCCCTCAGAGGGCTCACAACAGTGATAGCCACCAGAAAGGCAGCAACGGACAGAGACAGAGAGTGCTTGAAAGAGGGATTCTCACCTCCACTACAATGTGTCCCAAGACTGCTCTTGCCCAGAAAGAGTGAAATTCTCTCTTTGTGAGAGAATGGAGAAACGGATGAGCAATGGTATGCCTGCCTCCGAGTAACAAGTAACATAACGATGATTAAAGAATGCCTGGAAAGGGCTCTGCTAGGAGCCCCAGGCACGAGAGAGCTCTTGAGCTTAGGAGAGTCCTCAGGGGGTGGGGCCTGGCCTTATCGGAAGATGACAGCCCCTCATTCCTTCCTCATTAGGTCACCCAGCTCCCAGCACTGAGTGAGGTGTCATCTCGTGAGTCCCACCTTGACTCACTCCTTTGGGGAGGCCATGACCTGAAGGGAGAGAAGAAAGAAGTTCCTGTTGGCAAGGTGGTCTGTGAGACGGGGTAGCAGTACGTGGGTGTGTGGAATGATCCTGGCTAGAAGTATGATATGGAACTGTTGGCAAGGTGGTCTGTGAGATGGGGTAGCAGTACGTGGGTGTGTGGAATGGTCCTGGCTAGAAGTATGATATGGAACTGTTGGCAAGGTGGTCTATGAGATGGGGTAGCAGTATGTGGGTGTGTGGAATGGTCCTGGCTAGAAGTATGATATGGAACTGTTGGCAAGATGGTCTGTGAGACGGGGTAGCAGTACGTGGGGTGTGTGAAAATCATCCTGGCTAGAAGTATGATACAGAACTGGCCATACAGTAAACACTTAATTTTGGCAGGAAGACCCAGTACAGGTGGATGTAGCTACCTGAAGCAGGTATCTGTCTTCCTGTGTTCCTAGAGCTGACAACAGAGCCTGGCACACAAGCACTCAATAAGTTTGTTGAAGGCAGGAGCATGCAGACGACATAGCTATCTTCTGGTAACAGCCAGGGGTGACGGCTCCAGCTCAGAGCCCAGCTCTTACTGCGTGTGGTGCCGCAATCCTCCCTTTTCCCCACCAGCTGCCCCAAGCAGTCCTGACAGGCAGTGACCACACAGAGCCTGTGACTCATGATGGTCCCTACTTCTCTAAACACTCTCTGAGCAGCGCAATCTCCAGGACAGCTCGTCAGGGGGAGCTGACAACTTGGGGTACAGCCTGGTCTACTTTCCCGTTAGCTGAGCATCAATCAGCAGGTCAGCTGGATCTCGAGGTTCTGAGCCAGGAAGCCAACAGGACAGGACGTTCAGTCTTGAGAGAGATACCCTCAGCCCCACAAAACAGGAAGTGAGCCCGATATGGCCCTCACCACAGCCTGTCTCAATTTGAAGCTCAGTTCTCTCCTTGTTCTGACCTTGAACTTGCCTTCATCTTGGGAGGCTGCTCACAGATGATGAGGTGGGGCCTCAGAGAAATGCTAAACCACTATAACTGCGCCCAGACTTTGTGCCTGTCCCACACAGGGTGAAATGACGCCATTTCTGTCACTTTACAGAGCTGCCAGCTGTTCCCCAGCCTCTTCTTTGATGGACTGGACCTTTGCACAGAGACCCTTCCTCAATTTCAAATCCTTTTCCTTCAGCACCCATGTCCAGGGTCCTATCCTCCTCAGCTTGCCTGGGACGATGAATCACAGCTGACGTTTGGGCTTAGGTGGCTGTGCCTTCCTGATGCCTGGTCCCTCCAAAGTCCCAGGCTGCCATCTGTTCACTCTGAGCCCCAGAGGCCACCTCCAGGTGAGCACACAGAAAGAGAGGAAAACGTTTCTCCTTCCCCTCTGTCTGTACCACCTGTGTGGCCCTCATTCACTGGTTCAGTTTTTACATTTCTGTCTTTTCTAACAACACTTGTCACATTGTATTTAAAAGCAGAAGTGTAGTGGCACAATGCCTTCTGGGAAGGCACCAAATAAAGCATTTCGATTTATGATTTGTCTGTAGAATCTATAGTCTATGAAAACATCAGAGGAGACTCGGTGCTGGTATTGACATGGATGAGCTTAACGCCAAGGCAGCGAGTGCTGTGGGCTCCATTTACGGACGGATGATAAATGAAGGCACAGAGAGGTAGGATGAGTTCTGAGCAAGTGGCACAGTTGGGATTCCAAACCTTCTTCCCAGTTCCAGGCAAACTATTCTCACAGCTTGAGTATGAGGAGAAATGCGGAGAAATTGCATGACATGGGACAGAAGGAATGCATCAGACCCAGATCCAGAGTGCTCCATGCCTGCCTCCCAGAGATGACAAATCCTGGCTCCCTGGGACAGATGGCAGCTGGCTCGTGCTGCTGCCCCTGGCGCCTCCAACACGTCTAACCACTTTCCCTTGAGGCCCCTCTGCTTTTTAAGGAACATTTTTTTTTTCTGTTTGTTTTCTTCTAATATTGATCCTGCTCTAAACACTTTTCACTCTGTGTAACCGGATTTGAGTAACCGTAACCCTGAGAGCCTGTGCAACACCCACAAAGGCTCCAAGAACCCACAACTTCTCAATAATGCTGAACTGAGTGAAAATTCCCAGTACCCACCTCCCCCGCCTGACTAATGCTGCCTTAGCTTGCCAGAGCAGCGTTGTATTTTTGAGGAACCCAGTCATTCGGTTTAGAGTCTATTTGCTGTACTCGGATGGCCTCTGAATCATTCAGTTTTTGCTTTTGAACTGATTCACTCTTTGCTATTTCCTTGTATAGAAACCAACCACCTTCAAGGTTTAGCCTCAGCCCCAGCTTCCCCAAGGGTCACCCACACCCACAGCACACCCCCCCATCCCTTCTAGTGTTTATTATATTGTTGTCAAAATGATATGAATTCCATGCAGCCACCCAGTCATTTCTTATAATTATTGCCAGGAATCTAGGAAGACAGTGCTTTGTCCATTTTAGAGACCACGAAACTGAGCCTCGCTGGTTTCAGTTTCTCGTTCAAGGTCACCTAGAAGAATAGATGAAGTTTGGAAGCTGAGCCTACCCCACAGCTCCAAAGCCAGGATGTGGAACATGGCCATTTGCAGGCCCTCTGGTTGCAAGCCTAGTGTGGGTATTTGTTGCAATTCTACACTGTCACCACCTGCTCAGTACCTGAATCCCACAGATATTGACACAGTGCTGGGTCCTTCTTATCCCTTCCTTAGAACCAGCTACTGGAAGCTTCGAATAGCTTTGTGTTTCCTGTTCTCTAAAGTGCTCAGGGGCAATCTCATCTGATACCATTAATGAATGGTGTTGGTATGGCCCAAAGGGAGGTGGCAGGGGGGGGGGCTGTGGGCATGCATCCATTCTAGCTGAAAATCACCATGGGGAAACTCAGATTCTTCATAGCTCCAGATGAATGTTACCAGACAAGATCCCCTACTGATTTTTTTTTTTCTGGACTTAAGTGGCTGAACTTTCAGATTAAGTTTCAATCCACATTTAATGCGTGTCCACATGGGCAAGGCCTGTTTTCCGGGTTCCTGCTGGAGCTAGCTTGGCTTGAGCCTTTGCATACTGCTCTCCCTTTCACCTCCTCTTGGAGGTCAGCTCCCTGGTACCCTGAGGATAGGCAAGGTTAGAGACTCTAGGGAAGCAGAGGAAGTGAGAAGGTAATGCCCCTCCCTCGACCTCCTCACTCCTCCACCCCACCCCAGAAGGAAAGGCTAGCACTAGAGAGGAGACCTGGGCAAGGCTGGCTCATCCCACAGGGAACATGGCAAGGACAGACCGGCCTTTAGACAAGGAGGGACAACAGAAAAACTAGATGAGGTAGAAAGGTCTGAGAAGGGTGCCAGAGGAAGAAGGCGGCCCTAGGTGGTGCGTGGAGATATTAGTGTGGCCACAGTTCACCTTAGTATTTTCTGCACCTCACTCTGTAACCCAAGCTGGCCTCAAACTTGGGGTGATCCTCCTGCCTCAGCTTCCTAAGTACTAGGATTGCTGCCGGGAGCTGCTCTGCCTGGTTTTGACTTGTTTTGTGCACCAAAGATCTTGCTAGCCTGGTCTGCTTTGTATTTGTCTTCCTGACAACCCCGTGCCCAGCCTTCTCTAGAACCTCCCAGTTGGGCTTGGTCTCACATGTGTATCTACCATGGCAGCTATTGGTTGGTGGGTTTGGGGCCCAGGGTACACACTGTCTTTCGATAACAACAGCCCACCAGGGAAATAGCCAGCAGCCGGGCTTGCTAATGTTTCCCAGGCCTTGACACTTAGTACCTCCCCTCCTGTGTCTGTCCGAGGTCTGAGGGCGAGCACCCCCACCTGGCAGATAGGAAACTGAGGCCCACAGATGAAAAGTCAGCTGCCCAAAGCTTCAGGGCAAGAGCACGAAGGGAGCCGCACATTTGGGGTGGGCCAACTAACTGTCCAGCGCAGGGGTTTCTTTGTCTGCCGGCTTGGCCATTATGGCAGGTGTCCTCTCCTCCCTCTCTTCATCTGCAAAGTGGAGACTTGGCCTGGTCATGGGAAACAGGAGTGGCGGCTGTGATAATTCCAGAAGCAAAACTCTGACACAGTATCTGCTCCAGGCCACAAGGAGACCTGGCTTCACTATCTCATCTCCCTTACTTGCCAAGCACAGTGACAAAGAGTGAGACTGTGAGGCAAGACAGCCCAGGTATTCATCTTATCCTACCGCTTTCTGGCTCTATGATTTTGGACCAGTTACTTTACCTTTCTGAGCCTCAGTTTCCTCATATTTAAAAATAAGACCTTTGGTGGGTGAGGTGACACACACCTTTAACTCCAGAACTCAGGGGGCAGAGGCAGGCGAATCTCTGGGAGTTCCAGGGCAGTCTGGTCTATATAGAGAGTTCCAGGCCAGTCAGAGCTACACAGTGAGACCTTGTCTGAAAAATAAAATGTCAGGTGTGTTGATGCATGCCTTTAACCCCAGCACTTGGGAGACAGAGGCAGGCTGATTTCTGTGAGATCAAGGCCAGCCTGACCTACATAGTAAGTTCCAGGCCAGCTGGGGCTATAGGGAGAATCTGTCTCAAAAAACTAACTAAATAAAATAGTAAATAAGATGATGTTAGTACCCAGTAATAAATAGCTCTCTAGAGGAGAGTAAATGGTACATAGATGCTCCTCAACCTATGATGGGATTTTGCTCCAACAAACCTACCATAAATTAAAAATATCATTAATTAGCCGGGTGCGGTGGCTCACGCCTTTAGTCCTAGCACTTGGGAGGCAGAGGCAGGAGGATCTCTGTGAGTTCAAGGCCAGCTTGGTCTACATAGTAAATTCCAGGACAGCCAGAGCTACAGAGAGACCTTGTCTCAAAAAGACAAAAAAAAAATTTTTTTTGATCCATTGTGAAAAAAAAAAAGAAAATATCATTAATTGAAAAAAATGTGTTGAATACACTTAACCCACAGAGTGCCATAGCCAGCTCGGCCTCCTTCAGCCACAGTGATGAAATGCTTACACTAGCAAAAAGCTATCCAGCAGCAGGCCCATGGTGTAATGGAGTGGGCAATGGCTCCTGGATCCAACAAATGATGGAAGTGACTGCAGCGTGACTTCCCGCCATTGTTGTGAGTTGAACATCATTAATAAGGGATCGCCCAAAGAAACCAGCATCAACTTTCTCTTCCTGTGGACTGTGAAAGGTACGTACGTGAAAGAGGAAAGCATTGTGCAGGAATAGTTACCTTTCAGAGCTATCAACAAAAGAGGCATTTTCAATAAAGGGATCGAAGTTGAGGTTCCCGGAGTCGAGCTGGCTGCAGTCTCAGCACTCAGGAGGCTGAGGCGGGAGGGTCAGGAGTCGGAGGCCAGGGCTGGGGAGATGGCACTTGCTGCACAAGCATGAGGACTTGAGTTCAAAGCTGGGCATGGTCACGTGTATCTGTAACCCTGGGGTGGATTGGGAGGGAAGGCAGTCACTATTTGGCCAGCCGGCCTGTGAAACAGAGAGCTCCAGCTTCAGTGACAGATGATATCTCAAGGGACTAAGCCAGAGAGTGCTAGAACAAGATCCGTGGCTTTTCCTCTGGACTCCTCGTGTGTGCTCGTGGGTGCATGCACCTACACACACATGCACACAGGCATACACATACACACACACACCACAAAGAGTTGTAGGTCAGCCTGGGCTACACAGGGAGAATCTGTTTAAAACAGAACAAAACCATGATAGATAGCTATGGGTCTCTTTTATAAACGGGACTTAAGATCATACAGACAACAAACATCAAAGAGAAGATTTGAACTCAGATCCGTCTGACATCACAACCCACATCCCAGTGCCACAGAGCCAGTCCTGCTGGTCATGGAAAGATCCAGCTTGGTTCTGCATTGGAAATGGAAACATGAATCACCAGTCGTCCCTGGGGAGGGAGGAGAGCCCAGCATTGGAGCAGAATGTTCCGCCAGATGCTGCAGAGCTGCGGCCAGCACTCCCGAGTCTCTTTCATGCTGAGGAAGGGGGAGGAGAGAGCAACGAGCTGCAGAGTCCAAGCCAGTGGCACAAGGCCCGGATGCGTCCATGCCTGTGACGTCCTGCTCGCACATCTGGCTTCTGGAATGCATCTGCTGTTTCCAGCCTGGCCCGAGCACTGGTGTCTCTCAGCTGCTGCTGGAGACCAGGCCTCTGAGGACAGAGTGAAAGAAGCAAGGCCTGGGCTGACAGCTTGGGGGTGGATCCTGTCTAAGGGCCCAAGCCAATACCTTGGTTTCTTCATCTGCTCCGTGGCAGTCAGGAGAAACCACTGTACCCAGAGAATGCCAGCTGTTCTTGGGGACCAGCTGCCTGAATTTACAGAGTGCTAAACAGATAAGCTTCGCGTGTCCCAAATGGCTGCCAGCACAGGCAGGTGGTCACCCATTTCCTGACTCTCTCTGTGGACCTCCCTCTTCTGGCTCCACTTCCACTCTGTTCCACGCAGAATGAGATTCCACCCGGCTCCTTCCCTGTGCCGAGCAATTTGAAGCTCTGACATGCTGCCTTTCTCTCCACCCGCCTATGGCCAATCTCATTTCTTCATTCTACCTGGGAAAGTTTGGGACCCGCCAGTGTGACTTAGCGGTGCGGATGATTCATTTTGGTCCCCAAAGGAACAAAAGCCCAGGCCTTCCCAAGCTGGCCTCTGCTTTAGCTGGCATGTCCCTGGGTTGGGAATGAGTCACTCTGGTCCTCTTTCTGGGACTCTGATTTTGAGTAGCATGGGCCCCCTCTTGAAATGAACTTCAGCTGCCTTTACTCCTGAGGGAGCTTAGGCTAGGTCTGGGAACAGTAGCCAGCATGGGGTGGTAACAAAGGGGAGCAGGCTGCACAGTGAAGGAGCCTTAAAGCCCCATGTCCCTCCTGTCACCTCCTCCCAGGCCTGGCGAAGGCAGGGCTGCCTCCCATCCAAATTCCTTCGCCCAAAGTGGAAAAACAGCCCATAATTCCATAATGCACTGGAATTTTAAAAAAGTCTCCTTGACAATATGATTTGCCTAGGGGACAAGTCAACCACTTCCTGGTGTGGCTAAACCATACCACCTCAATTTCCTCAGCCACAAAATGAGAGTCATCCTGGGGGGTTGGCAAAGTCATTGTGGGCAATGAACATGGTAAGGAGAGGAGGACGGGAGCTCACTGTCCTAGTGGGATAACCCTGCTCTGAATCTCCATGGGGAGGGGAGCCTCTGGGATTGGTAGTTTATTTTACATATGCAGCCTGTCTGGAAGGTGGGTCTCAGTCTGAGGAGTGCAGCCTTAGGTTCAGCATGGATACAAGGCATCTCTGGGCCATCATCTCAAACAGGATGCCTGACACGGGCTGACTCACTTCCTCTCTCCTGGCCACAGGTTTCTTTATCAGTAAAATAGAGATAATAATTCTTACCTCACAGGTCTTAGTAACTTGGGCCCTACTTAGTGCCAGGAGCTACATCCTGGTCACATCAGCCACTGGCCAGGAGAATAAGGTCACCCCATCAGATGGGATGACAAGAGTCAGTGGGACAGTCTCACAATGTGCTCATGACCAGGGGACAGTGGTATTCAAGAATACCGAGATCTATCTTTGGTGGACAGTAGGGGTTCAGTAAACATACTTGTGAGGATGGTGATGCTATTCATGCAAAAATAGAACCACAGTCTTAACGATCAAAGAGATAGTGGAGACCAGGTTCTTGTTTTAGGTCATATTCTTGCTTTACCAAGGGGAAATGCAGAGGCTCAGAGAGGAGAAAGACCCAGCCAAGTAGAGGTTACCAGTGGCTGAAGGTCGGGTGGAGACTTCCAGTTTCCCACTCCGCCTCTCAGCACACTTCTTCACCTAGCAGACTTGGAAACTCACCAGCCTAATTTCCTCTCTAGTCATCATAGTGACTATAACTGTCCAGGGCAGAAATGAAGGGTACAGGCTGGCTTGGGTCACCCAGAAAGATCTCTGAAGGGATGCAGCAGCAGGAAGGACCTGCCAGTGCCTTTCAAGCTCAGCCCCATCAGTCAAGGTGACAGCTCTGCTGTGGAAGCATCCAGCCGTCTGGACCCCATGTATCTACATATGCAGGTGTGTGGCTCAGAGACAACTATCCTGGACAGTAGAGACGACTCCTATTTAACCCTCACAGCCTTGTGGGCTGGGTGCTCTGTGAACCCCAGCCAGTAGAGGCACCAAGAGGCTGAAGGGTGTCTCAAGTGCCCATAGCTAGTCCCTAGTGGAGCTGAACTTAAACCTCAAGAGTGTGACACCCTCCCCTCCCCCGCCCGGGGCCTGTGACCTACACCAGCTTGCCATCTAAAGTCCTCCTGTTGTGTTGTCCTCCTCAGAGTCACACAGCATCTCATCTAGGGCCTCAGAATCTCCAGGTGCACAGAAGGATCTTCTCCCTGGGCCTAACGCTAAGCTTTCTCAGTGGGCATTTTCTTTCTTTGTTTTTTTTTTTTGTTTTTTTTTTAATTTTCCTTTCTTTGTTTTTAAAATTTTATTTATTTTTGTATGTGTATGAGTGTACTGTCTGCATGCAGGTTTGTGCACCCGTGTCGTGCAATGCCACGGAGGTCAGAAGAGGGTCTCGGATTCCCCTGGAACTGGAGTTCTCCTGGAATTGGAGTTTCAGACGGTTCTTTGCCGCCATGTGGGTGCTGGGGATTGAACCCGGGTCTTCTGCAAGAGCAGTCGGTGCTCTTAACCACTAGGCCATCTCTCCAGCCCCTCAGTAGGCATTTTCAAACCTTCTCCATGCCAGGACCTGAGCTAACTGGAAGGCAACAGAGTAGCCAGGGTAGGGAGAAGACTTTCCAAACTGTTGCCAATTCCATGTGACAGCCAAAGAACCTGCAGATCCAAGGGATTGAGTGATTTGTCTAACAGCAGCTGGTAAGAGGCAGAAAGGACACAGAACTCCTGAACACCCCAAGTACATTGTCTCTTCCCTTTGAACCCGGGATCTGCATTTCTGTGACCCTCTAGGGGTTTTTGTTTTGTTTTGTTTGAGACAGGGTCTCCCTGTAGCCCCAGCTGGCCTAGAACTTGCTATGTAGACCAGTCTAGCCTCAATCTCACAGAGATCTGTTCGTCTCTGCCTTCCAAGTGCTGGGATTAAAAGCATGTACCACCACACCTAGTTCAACCCTCTAGGATTTGTGTCACCTGGTGAGGATGATACTGTAGGAAGTCCTGGACTGAGAAGACTTCTAAGAAAGGAGGAGGCAGCAAGGAACCTATTTGTCCTGATCTCAGGGACAAAAGCGCCAGAGGTCAGTTTGTCTCCTGGCTCAGTGGCTGGCCCATGTACTTGGTCTCTAGCCCAGCTTGGCTCAGCCCAGGCATGAAGTCATTGAGGCTCTTCTATGGCTCTCCTTCTAGATACTTCTCTGGTCTTACCTCTCTTGGCCTTACCATGGAGGTGACAGAGGCTGAGGCCTGGGAATGGTGAACAGAGCTGGGAGAAGGCTCTTGGTCCTTTATCCTTCAAGGGTACTGACAGCACAGTGGGGTCTACATTTTGAGTCAGGGGACTAATATGGCCTCGTTTATGGGAATCGGGGGCTCTGAGCTATAGTCTGCAACAGAGTAATATCCACATTGCTGCCTGGAGTAACTAGGGTAAGTGAAGTCAGAGTGTCCCTAAACTCTGACCCAGTTACAGTACTTCCAGGTGGGGACTGGGTGCTAGGTGCTGCCCCAGATGGCTTGGGTTCCCCTGTGTCTCATCCAGGCTACAGGTATTAATTGTGCCACTGCTCTGTCTAGCAGGGGGTCTCCAGGGACAGAGGGGAAGGGACAGTGCTCCTGAGCCCCCCTAAGGGGCCGAGTGGTTTAGGACCAGCACTCAGGGCTTCTGAGCCTGCCTCTGTGTGAGCCCTGGTGGTGGGCAAATTCTGGTAAGAGCTTCACTGGTCCCTGTGTTTGGCAGTACCACCCTGGAGAGCTCTCTGCTCCCTGAAACACCAGAGGTGGCTGTGAAGTCATAGGACAACTCATTTCTAATGGTTATTACCCAACGGATCATGAAGGCCATCTGTCTCAAGAGGCTTGGTCCTCCCTACCCAGTCTCCGACAAGGCTTGCTCTAGGAATACCCTGAATCTCACCCTACTTGGGGGCCCAGATAGCCAGGCCCAGAAGGGATCTGAGGCTTGTAGACGGTTTTTTTTTTCTACAGGGGCGAGAGTGAAAGCAGTCCCCCACTACCACAAATTATGCAGTCGAGTTTCCCGCATTTGGGGAAATCGCAGGGGTCAGCACATCCGGAGTGCAATGGATGAGCCTCACCCTGGGAAAACCACCTTCGTGATCATGGTATCTCCCCCGCCAGGTAAGTATTGTAGACGGGTTTTAAAGGGCTTAGCCCCTGTGGGCTTCTACTCCCTCTTCATCCCAAATTCTGGCCTTTCCTTTCCAAGGCTATTTACAGGTATTTCCTGTCTCTAGAAGTAGTACAGGAAGAGGAAGGAAGGATGCTGTTGCTGTGATTCTCAAACAGCCAGTGGATCCTTTCAATTATTTGTTTAAACAGGGACAATGCTAGAAAGACTGTGGGGAAAGTGTGGGCCCAGGCCCTGCCCTCTGACCTTTTTTAAACTTTTTCTACTCACAAGCCCTTTGCCTGAGAAATTTTTTTTTCTCTTTTTTTTTTTTTTGTCATTTTAAAACTTTACGCTTCACGAATTTGCAGATCATCCTTGCACAGGGTCCATGCTAATCTTCTCTGTATCGTTCCAATTTTAGAATATGTGCTGCCAAAGCAAGCACTGCCTGAGAAATTTTTACATGACCTCTGGGTATATAGGTATTTAAAATAGGTATACGAATCAAACATTTACTAATAACAAATTATAAAGACATTTATTTTTATGTTTTATTTATTATTTTTATTTTATGTATATGAATGTATTGGCGACATGTATGTAAGTGCACTCATGTCATGCAATGCCTGTGGAGAGCAGAAGATGGGGTCAGATCCATGGAGCTGGAGTTATGGATGGTTGTTAGTTGTCATGTGGGTTCTGAGAATTGAATCTGGGTCCTCTGTAAGAGCAGTCAGTGCTCTTAACCACTGAGCCTTCTTTCAACCATTGAGCCATCTCTCCAGCCCTCCAAACAGCAATTTTAATATTAAACATTCTAACATAATACAATCCAAAATTATATTAATTTAATACTTTAATGCTGAGGAATAATGACATGGAAATGTTAAAAGTATTTCTTTTTTTTGTAATTAAACCATTATGTTTCTATAAGAGTGGGAACTTTGTATGTATAATGAAACACTGAGATTTATTTTTTTTATTTTATTTATTTATTTTTATGCGTATGAATGTACTGTCTGCATGTAGGTTTGTGCACCCGTGTTGTGCAATGCCGCGGAGGTCAGAAGAGGGTGTCGGATTCCCCTGGAACTGGAGTTAAAGACGGTTCTCAGCCACCATGTGGGTGCTGGGGATCGAACCTGGGTCCTCTGCAAGAGCAGTCAGCGTTCTTAACCGCTAGGCCATCTCTCCAGCCCCCAACACTGCAATTTCTTTTTTTTAATTAATTAATCTATTTTTTAATATATATTTTGTACAAGACTATCAAATCTAGACCTGTGTTCCCCACCCTATGCCCCCCCCACCCCACCAGAGCTCATGCATTCTGCCAAACATGCTTTTCATCTCTTTCTCAGTCTTTCTTGATATCCTCCATGTAGAAGTTGACAGTTTTGAGCAGAAGTTCACTATTTCAGTTAGTTCTTTGATGCAGTCCTTTCTGTTGTTGTTGTTGTTGTTTCCAGTATGCATCACTCCCAACTGCTTGGACAAAAGCTCAAGGGGCCGTGCACAAGAAATACTTACAATTAGGTAATTGGCACTAGCATCCACAGATGAGGGATACCATTCATCATTTGTTTTTCTGGGACTGTGTTACTTCACTCAGCATAATGTCTTCTAGCTCCAGCCATTTTCCTGCAAAGCTCATGAACACTGCAATTTTTTTTTTTTTTTTTTGTCTTTTCAAGACAGGGTCTCCCTGTAGCCCCAGCTAGACTGGAACTCTCTCTGTGAACCAGGCTGGCCTTGAACTCACAAAGATCCGCCTGCCTCTGCCTCCCAAGTGCTAGGTTTAAAGGCGTGCGCCACCGCACCTGGTGAACACTGCAGTTTCTAACAGTAATCTCAACTCTCAGCTGAGGTCTTTTGGTCAGAGTTCACTGGAATGCCTGTCGGCACGCTCAGGGCAAAGAGCACAAACGTGAGCTCAGAACCAAGGCTACAATAAAAACCCATAATGTAATGAATGAGCACTGCCAGAGACACCTCAGATGGACTGCACATTCAGAAACCTTTTACTTTGCCAATTTGTTGGCAAAGCCCATATTCAGATACAGGACCCACAGTTTACGAGCTGTTATGGAGAGGACCCGGGGATGTCTGTGGTCACAGTCACTTTTTTTTTTCCAAAGCAAATTTTTATTGGAGCTTTGCATACAAAATTTCCCAATCAAATCTGGACCCATTCCACCTTCCTTGCCCCCCACCCCCACCCCACCAGAGCTCATGCATTCTACCAAACATGTTTTTCATCTTTTTCTCAGTCTCTTTTAAAATTTTCGATGCAGAAGTTTACTGTTTAGGGCAAAAGTTCACCATTTCAGTCAGTTATTTGACCCAGTCTTTGTTGTTGCTGTTTCTTCCACATTCATTATTTATTTATTTTTTAATTAATTAATTAATTAATTAATTAATTATTATTATTTGGTCTTTTCAAGACAGGGTCTCTTTGTAGCCCCAGCTGTCCTGGAACTCACTCTGTAGACCAGGCTGGCCTTGAACTCACAAAGATCCGCCTGCCTCTGCCTCCCAAGTGCTAGGATTAAAGGCATGTGCCACCATGCCCGGCTTATTTATTATTTTTTATGTGTATGAGTGTACTGTCTGCATGTAGTGTCATGCACCCGTGTCATGCAATGCCGTAGAGGTCAGAAGAGGGTGTTGGATTCTCCTGGAACTGGAGTTAGAGACAATTCTTAGCTACCATGTGGGTGCTGGGAATCCAACCCAGGTCCTCTGCAAGAGCAGTTGGAGCTCTTAACCGCTGAGCCATGTCTCCAGCCCCCACACTCACTTATTTTAAAAAGGAAGGCAGTCACTCTGTGCAGGTCAACCTTTCCATGAATGGGTATTGAATATCTCTGTGTGTCAGGTGCTGAGCAGGCTCCCTGCTCCCTGCCTCATTGCTGGGCATTTGATAGAATCCTGGAGATCAGGAGTCTCCAGCTTTAGGACTCTTTGGAAAGATTTAAAAATCCTCCCAAGCCCATCCTTCACCAGCAGGGGCTAAGGAGTCCCTGAAGACCCCGGATGTGAAGCACAGCTCCAGGCTCCCCACACAGGGAGCGGGAGCAGACTCCTTCCCAGAAGGGAATCTTGTGTGCCTGGCAGTCAGGTCTCACAGGGAGAATGTCGGGGACACATCTGTGTTGTCCTTGTAATGTCATGGTCTCTCTCCAGGGGAAAACTGCCGTGCCAGCCAGTGCCTGGGTTTACTTGAGGTTCCCTTCTGTTAGTCACAGAAGCTGCCAGTGGTGACTGCAAGGTCCTACAGTCAGGGACCCAGAGGCCACCTGCCCTGTGATGGCCCACTGTGTTTCCTGGAGCAAGTTAGCCTGGCCTACACCGCTATCCACTTCTACAGAAAGAATTCTATAAACACTCACCCCAGTCTGGAACGCAGTGTTTTGATGATTGGGTGGCGTGTGAATTTACGTATGTGTGCACATTTGTGGGTGTGTTTGTGTGTGTCTAGGCAATGTGTCTGTGTGCTTTTATGTGCATGTCTTTATGTGTATATGTGCCTGTTTCTGAGTATGTTTATACTATGTACTGTATCTGTGTCTCTGTGTGTTGTATTTCTGTTTGTCTGTTTCTGTGTTTGTATTTGTTTCTGGGGAAGTATGTCTTGCTCACTTTGTACTCTGTTCTCTAAGCAGGAGTGGCCTGTGACGTGTGTCAATAAACCACCTGCCTAGCATAGGACCTGGGGGCCGTGAAATACCTACTCCAGCCACTAGGCTAAGGTTTCCCAGGCTCTGCCTTGTTTGGACACCTCAGTGACTCAGGAAGGAGGTATGGAGGCCACTCCCCCATCTCAGGTAAGGAGCAGATTCTGAGGTCAAGAAAGTAGTCACTCTGATCTGACTGATCCTCTAGCACTCCTGCAGGCTAGGGCTCCTCAAGGGGCACCAACCCTGACAAAGAGCTTTTTTCTCCTCCCTCCTTCCCTCCCTCCCTCCCTCCCTCCCTCCCTCCCTCTCTCCCTCCCTCTCTCTCTCCCTCCCTCCCTCTCTCCCCCTCTCCCTCCCTCTCATCTTCCCTCCCTCCCTCTTTCCCCTCCTCTTTCCAGTAACATGATTTTGTCATCTAGATACTGGACTTTCCAACCAAGCTTTCCATCCACCTCTCTTCTCTCTCTTCTCACTTTCTTCTGCTAACCTCTTTGGAGAAAGGGTCGCTAGCCATCTGCATCCCTCACATGTCAGTGGGCTTGGCTTCTCTCACAGGGACAATACAGTCACATTTTACTAAACACTCTGCTCTTTCTTTTTTCTTGTTCTTACATGAATGCAGGTCTCAAAGAAATGAACTTCAGGGCTGGTGCCTCTGTCCTCAACCACACTTACTTATTAACTTACCCGGCCCTCCTGTCTTTCGTGTAAGTTGGACTTTGTTCTAGGATTCTGAGACTACAGGCAGCAGAGAAGTGGAGAGTCCTGTGCATACACCAGCTGTTATGATGCTTCAGGAAGCCTCTGCCACAGAAGAGGTGGCATTGCTCCCAGCCTGTCACAGTGAGGAAGGGCTGGATATGTAGCTCAGGTCTAAACTGAATCCCAAACTGAACCTTGAACTCTTATTTCTGAGGTCAGAGCTTGTGGAAAAAACTGCTTATAGCTTTTCTCCCAGCTTCCTTCCACACTGAATCTTCTGTGGCCTTTTACTTCTGACCCTCAGCTCAACTCTAGGCTTAACCCATTATCCTCAAAGATGTCGGGGAGTTCTCTTGCCTGTCTGCCTCCTGGTGATTGGTTAAGTGCTGACCTGTCCACTCAGTGCCTCTGAGACAATCATAGAAACCAGGCTCAAAAAAAAAAAAAAAAAAAAAGAAACCAGTGTTCAAAACAACAGCAGGAAAAAGACCCAAAAGTGGCCAGTGTCAGAGATGCTGAAGACTGAACCAAGCTGAATGCTCTGGTCTCAAAGCCAAACATCTTTGCTCCGATTGTGGCCATACTAGTATTAAGTTTTTATTTGCCAATGTTTCATGATAATTTTAAGCATAATTATTTTGACTACATTTTGATTAACAGTAGTATTACAATGCAAAAATGTCCCCAACTATTAGTTATTATTAGTGGAGAGAACAAATAAAATGCTGCATTATCATAAAGGGCAACCTTAAGCTGAATCTATTTGGAAAAAAAATTAAATTTGTGGCTAGGGCTACATCAGCTCAGTGGTAGAAAGCATGCCCCAGGATGCAAGGCCCAATACCACACACATAGATAAAAAGGCACATCGTGGTATGTTTTAAATACTGTAAACTTTGCCCTATTCAAGTATAGGACCCAGAGTTCCCATGCTAATCCTGGGCAACCTATTTACTGTCTCTCTAACTTTGTCTTTTCTGGACATTTCATGTCATTGGAATGTGATACTGGATCTGGCAGGTCTGGCTTCTTCACGTCACAATCATCACGTGTCATCCACATGGGAGTATGCGTGGTCTTTTTTTTTTTTTTGCATACGAAGTGATAGGTTTCAATATGGCATTTTCATGTGTGTGTTTTTAGATTTGCTTGTATTCATATCTGCCCCCAATGTTCTTCCCGTGCCCCCTCTCTGGTTAGTTCCCTCCCTTCCCCCAAATAGTTTCCTTTTTTTTTGCTTCCGTGTCATGCGTATTCCCTTTCCCCCCCCCCCCAGGATCTGTTCCTTCCTCCCCTCTCCCTTCTTTCTCGCACACACAAAGTTGAAGGTTGTGGTATTTGTCTGAGTCTGGCTTACTTCATTATGGCTTTCTCTCTTCATTGCTGAGTGATAGCCTGTATGTAGATGACCACATTGCCTGAGTATCGCTTAGTTGATGGGAATTTAGGATGCCTTCAACTTAGGGACATTGTGAAGAATGCTCTGATGAGCATTGACTCAGTCTTTATGTGGACACATTTTCACTTCTCTTAGGTAGACACCTGGGATAGCTGCTAATAATAAATGCTAATCTTATATTTACATATATATGTGTGTCTATATCTTTGATATCTGTCTATCTATCTAGATCTCTCTGAGGAACTTCCAAACTCTTTTCTTTTTTTGTCACAGGGTCTCCCTACAGCCCCAGCTGGCTTAGAACTCACTCTGTAGACCAGGCTGGCCTTGAACTCACAGAGATCCAACTGCCTCTGCCTCTAGAGTGCTGAGATTAAAGGTGTGTGCCACCATACCTGGCTTAAGGATGGTTCTTAGCCACCATGTGGGTGCTGGGAATTGAACCCTGGTCCTCTGCAAGAGCAGTCGGGACTCTTAACCACTGAGCCATCTCTCCAGCCCCTTTTCCAAAGAGTCAGCCCCATTTTGTATCCCACCTGCAGTGCTTCCCATCCCTACTGTAATCCCCTATTGTCTGTCTTTGTGATGCTGTCATTCTAGTGGTGGCCATTGTGGTTTCTCCCAGACTGTCCCTCATAGTGATTGTTGTTGTTTTGTTTCTGACTGTGGTAAACACTATGTCCACAAAGCAACTTGTGGAGGAAAGGTTTTATTTCATCTTGCAACTCCCAGGTCATAGTCCATCACTGAGGGAAGTCGGGGCAAAGAACTCAAGACAAGAACTTGGAGTCGGGAACTGAAGCAGAGACCATGGAGGAACGCAGCTTGCTGGCTTGCCCTCCCATTTTTCTTATTACAGCACAGGCCCACCTGCCCAGGATGGCATCATCCACAGTGGGCTGGGCCCTCCTACACCAATTAGCAAGAAGAATATGCTCCATGGACGTGACCACAGGCCAGTCTGATGGCGACAATTCCTCAAGAGTGTTTCCCTTCCCAAATGACTCAGTTTGTGTGATGTTGGCAAATGAGATCCAGACAGCAGTAGTGCTGAGCATCTGTTTGTGTGCTCACCAGCTACAGGCACATCTGCCCGTGTGCTCACCAGCTACAGGCGCATCTGCCCGTGTGCTCACCAGCTACAGGCGCATCTGCCCGTGTGCTCACCAGCTACAGGAGCATCTGCCCGTGTGCTCACCAGCTACAGGCGCATCTGCCCGTGTGCTCACCAGCTACAGGCGCATCTGCCCGTGTGCTCACCAGCTACAGGCACATCTGCACAAATGTCCAGTGTGTCATTTACACCTTTGACTAGGTTATTTGTCTTCTTAAACTTTAGAAGTACTTTGCAAATACTGGATATTGGTCCTTTCTCAAGTTTGGTTCTGTAAATATCTTCTCCTAATCTGTTTATTTTAAAATTTTTATTTTTAGTTGTTATTGCTTGTGTATATGGTGTGTGTGTGGGGTGTGCACGCCTTGTCATGTGCATAGAGGTCAGAGAACAGCTTCATGGAGTCCTGTTCTCCTCACCTTTATGTGGGTTCAGGTGCTCAAGCTCATGTCATTAGGCTTGTGTGGCATGTGCTTTCACGTGCTGAGCCTTTACACCAGTACCTCCTAACCACCCCCTTCTCTTTCTTTTAAGACAGGGTTTCCCTGTTGCCCTAGCTGCCATGGAACTTGTTATGTAGACCAGGTTGGCCTCTAATTCACAGAGATCCACCTGCCTCTGCCTCCTTCATGGTAGTAGGATTAAGGGTGTTCATCAATATACCTGGTCCTAACCCGTTTTTTGTCCAGTCTCTCTCTTCCCCCCTCCTCTCCTCTTCCCCTCCCCCTCCTTCTTCCTCCTCCTCTCCTCTTCCCCTCCCCCTCCTTCTTCCTCCTCCTCTCCTCTTCCCCTCCCCCTCCTCCTTCCTCCTCCTCTCCTCTTCCTCTTTCTCCTCTTCCCTCACCCCAGGTGTTTTTCTGTTTTGTTTTATTTTTGAGACAGGGTTTGCATTAGAGTTCAGGTTTGTTTGAAAGTTTTTTTTTTTATTATTTATTTATTTATTTATTTATTTTTGTCTTTTTGAGACAGGATCTCCCTGTAGCCCCAGCTGGCCTGGAACTCACTATGTAGACCAGGCTAGCCTTGAACTCCCAGGAATCTACCTGCTTCTGCCTCCAAGTACTGGGATTAAAGGTGTGTGCCTCATTTAATCCCAGTGCTCAGGCTAGTTTGGAATTTGTAACAAATACTCCTGCCTCAAGCCTCTGAGCACTGGGACTATACCACTAGCTCTTTTCATTCTCTTAATGGTGGCTGTGCCCTCTACCCCAGATTGATGAGGTATAATTGGCAAATAAAATTATATGAATGTATGTGGTTTAAATGACGTGTCCCCCATAGATTCAAGTATTTGAGCCCGTGGTCCCAGCTGCTGGCTTTGTTTGTGGAGGTTTAAGAGGTGTGGCCTTGCTGGAGGAAGCGCTTCACTGGGGGCGAGCTTTGAGAATTCATAACCACGTCCTATTTCCAGTTTCGCTCTCTGCTTCCTGTGCCTGCTTGAAGATGTGAGCGTTCAGCTTTCTTCTGCAGCTGCCTCCTGCCCTGACTCCCTGGCATGATGAACTCCTAAGTCTCTAGAACTATAAGCCCAAATAAACTCTTCTTCCTATATGTTGTCATTTGTTTGTTTATTTTGTTTTTGAGACTGGGTCTCCCTGTGGACACAGCTGAGTACTACATAGTGAGTACTACATAGTGAGTACTATGTAGACGAGGCTGGCTTTGATCTCACAGAGATCACCTGCCTCTGCCTCCCCAGTGCTGGGAGGGATTGAAGGTGTTCACCATCACACCTGGCTTCAATAAGTTGTCTTGATCATGGTGTCTAATCACACCAGCAGAATAACTAATACAGTATGCAGTGTGATCATTTGGTGTAGGCACAAAGTGTGAACAATCAAGATAGAACAATCAAGATAGATGGCCTACCCACCATTTAGTGGGTAGGTCATCTATCTTGATTGTTTAAATTGTTTTAAACAATTTAAATTGTTTAAATTATTAAATTGTTTTAGACAGGGTCTCACTATTTAGCCTCAGTTGCCCTAAGGCTCCTTATGTAGACCAAGTTGGTTTCCAACTCTCAGAGATCTACCTGCCTCTGCGGTCCCGAGGATTGGGATTAAAGTCATACACCAATCCAACCCAGGTGAATGATGGGTTTTAAGTACAACAGTTTTTTCCTATATAAATCATGTTTTTGGTGTTGTAGCTAAGACATCTTTGCATAGCACAAGGTTTGGAATTTGGAAGACCACTTTCCACTCTCCATGCATTCTAGAAGTTTATGTAGGTGCACGTGTACTGTGTATGAGCTACCCCAATGCCTATTCCTCTAGGCTTTCTTGTTTTAGCCCTTAAATTTAAGTCAATTGTCCCTTTAAGTTAATTTTTGTTATGTTGTGTGGTAGCAACTCTCAGACTGTGCTTCTTCATGAGGGTTCACAGCCATTTTTTTTTCATTATATTGTGAATACCCATGTGGAGATCAGAGGACAATTTGTAGGAGTTGGTTCTCTCCTTCTACCATGTGAGTCAGGGTCATTAGGCTTGGTGGCAAATATCTTTATCTGCTGAGCCATCTCAACAGCCCAACATCAATTATTTTGCTTTTTAAAATATTGTTACTATTAATTATTATTATTTTGAGACAGGTCTCACTTTGCAGCTCTAATTAACTTAGATTTCACTATGTAGGCCAGGCTGGCCTTGAATTCACAGAGATCTACCTGCTGCTAGCTCCTGAGTGTTGGGATTAAAGGCATACACAACCATGACTGAGCTCCAATTATTTTAATTTGTTGATAGACTATTTTTTTTTTCCCTTAGCGGCTGTCTTGACACATGTGGCCCTAGGCACAGGTTTATTTCTAGACTTCCAGGCCATCTGCCAGCCCTTGCCAGGACTGCGATTGGAGCTGTCCAGCACCTTCTGAAAGCAGGGAATGAAGGGACCACAACTTTGCTTCTTTTTAAAAAATATTTATTATTTATTATTTTTATTTTATGTGTATGAGTATATTGTCTGTATGCATGTAAGTGCACCTGTGTTGTGCAATGCCCAGAGAAGTCATAAGGGGGCATTGGATCTCCTGGAACTGGAGTTATGGATGGTTGTTAGCCTCTGCTTCAGTGCTGGGAACTGAACCTGGGTCCTCTACAAGGGCAGTCAGTGCTCTTCACTGCTGAGTTAGCCCCATAACTTCTTCCTTTCTCGAAGTGTTTTGGTCATTCTAGTTGTTTTCAATTTCCTTCCCAATTTTAGGATCTGCATGTCAAATCCAGAAAAAAAGCCTGTGGAACTTGGCGTGACCCACCATGCCTGGTTCATCAGCCCTACTTCTTTTTTTTTTTTTTTNTATGCATCAGAGCAGTCACAGAAGGGCTGTGTTCATGTGTGAACGTGGGGCTTGAGAATGGCGAAACCACGTTATCTCTAGTTAACAGGTGCAACAGACAGACTGGTCACTAATTGTCACAGCTCCCTAAGAGCTGGGCTGGAAATTAAACCCAGATCCTCTTGGTCTCAAGCCTATTGCTCATCTCCTCACTTCCAAGGCATGGATATCCATAGCTGTACACCTGACGGTGGGTTTCTGATCTAATGTTGTTATAACAAAATACCCGAGAGTAGGTCATTTATAAAGAAGCTTAAGCTGGGCATGGTACACCTATAATTCCAACACTTGGGAGGCTGAGTTAGGAAGATTGTTGCAAATGTGAGGCCAGCATGATCTATATAGATTTTCTTGCTTGTTTTTTGGTCTTTTTGAGACAGGTCTCCCTGTAGCCCCAACTGTCCTGGAACTCACTCCATAGACCAGGCTGGCCTTGAACTCATAAAGATCCACCTACCTCTGCCTCCCAAGTGCTAGGATTAAAGGCGTGCGCCACCACACCTGGCTACACCTTTTCTTATCATTACTTCCAATCCTTCAGTATAAAATTATTGGACAGCATTTACATTATATAATGTAACTCACCTAGAGATGATTCAAAATCTTCAGGACGATGTATGTGCGTAGGCTCTCTGAAAATGCCATGCCATTTTATAGAAGGCACTTTGAATGTCTGCAGATGCTGGTGCCTGTGGGAGGTCCCAGAACCATCGATACAGATGATTGTGTGTATGAATAACACAATTTGTATTCAATATATATGTTCTGATGTATGCATACACTTTTACCTGATTTCTAATTATTCTCTTATTGATATATGCTGGCAATAGGGAGGATTGAGAAACAGTGTCCCTCGGCCCTTCCTCTGTGATCTGCAGCATGCACTAAAACTAAGAGCGAGTAAGGGTGGGCCAAGATGAGCCCAGCATCCCCGCAGGGGTGGGTGCTGGGAGGTACTATCCTCACCATCCCCTCTGCTATCTTTCATACCAGAACTGGGGCACCCTCTGCTGTGCTCTGTTCTCTGGGGCTGAGAACATCTCCCCCTGTGTGCCCCTGTCTGCACAGGACAATGGCATCCCGGGCCGGGATGACCCATGGCTTGTTTCATTGTCCCTAGTGTTGCACACTGGCTGGCACAGGGTGGAAGTTCTGAGTAAGTGAGTGAGTTGTGTGGGAGAGCAGGCAGAGGCTGAAGCCATGGCTCAGGGGAGCCCCCATACCCCAGATGGTCTCCAGCTTGTACCATTTAGTCTCTTCACTCTTCAGTGAGCCCTAGGAAGAAGACATCACTCTGGTCCTGGTTTTAAAGACAATGAAGACTGATCACTCCCCTGTGATTATTTAAGGTACTAGCAGAGCAGAGATCTGACCCTGGGAAAAGGGGCAGGGCCATGTTCTTTCCTTTTAAAAAATTTTATTTACTGTTGTTTTATGTGTATAAGTGTACTGCTTGCACGTATGTAAGTGCACCTGGATCATGCAAGGCCAGCACAGGTTAGAAACACACATCAGATCCCCTGGAAATGGAGCTATCGACAGTTGTTAGTTGCCATATTGGTGTTGGGAATCAAACCTCTTGTAGAGAGGTACAAGAGAAACCAGTGCTCTTAACTGCTGAGCCATCTCTCCAGCCCCATAGCCTTTCCTTTTAAAGCACAAACTATTTGTATTTTAACTTAAAAAAAATTTTTTTTTGTCTTTTCGAGACAGGGTCTCCCTGTAGCTCCAGCTGTCCTGGAACTCACTCTGTAGACCAGGCTGGCCTTGAACTCACAAAGATCCGCCTGCCTCTGCCTCCCAAGTGCTAGGATTAAAGGCGTGCCCCACCATGCCCGGCTGTGAGTTCTTTTTAATTCATGCCCTTCAACTTATGGGAAACATCCAGTAGCATGATGTCACAATCCACACATTTTGAGTTTTGTCTGCCATCCTTGATCCTCTTTGCTTCCTTTTCCCAAGGCAGGCCTGAGAAGCCCCCTTTCTTCAGAGTCATATCTTCCCCTGCTTCCTGTCTTGGAACTGACCATAGGAGTTCTCTTGTGTGTGGTAGGTAGTCTTAGACTCCCATTTAAGCAGGGGCCCTTCGGGGCTGGAGAGATGGCCTAGTGGTTAAGAGCACCGACCGCTCTTAGAGGACCCGGGTTCAAT
Organism: Rhizomys pruinosus; assembly: GCA_009823505.1. Classification (NCBI taxonomy): domain Eukaryota; kingdom Metazoa; phylum Chordata; class Mammalia; order Rodentia; family Spalacidae; genus Rhizomys; species Rhizomys pruinosus. Next base: position 5,549,274 of record VZQC01005840.1, read on the forward strand.
CCCCAGCACCCACATGGCGGCGGAGAACCATCTGAAACTCCAATTCCAGGAGAACTCCAGTTCCAGGGGAATCTGACTCCCTCTTCTTACTTCTGCGGCATTGCATGACACAGGTGCACAAACCTGCATGCAGACAGTACATTGATACACATACAGAAATAAAAAAAAAGGGGGGGACCTTCACTACACATGAAAGGAAACGAAGGCTGCACAGAGGGGCCAATGGCGACTCTAGTAGCGTCAGATCAGACCGTTTTAGCCAGTCACTTTTCTACATGGTTCATGCTTCAGTCCTACCCAAGCAGGGAACTTTCCACAGAAACCCAGGGCAGGGCCTGGTGAGCTTGCCAACAGCTAACCTGCTGGCTCCTGGAGGATGGGGCTGGACAGTGGACGTTGGTTGCAGAAGCTTCATGCCCCTCATCTGTATCCTTTCTGACATCTACAGTCAACTGAATGTGTTTTCTTGAGCCCTAGTTGCTGCTCAAGCAAATTCACTGAGCCTCATGAAAGGACTATGTGAACAGCAGCTCACTCTGGCCTGTCGGAAAACCTGGAGTTTGCCACCAGCATCTAGGCAGCCTTTGGGGGGGGGGGCGCTTGTGGGATCTGATGCTGTAGGCGGACAGTGTCAGAACTGAATTGGACTAGAAGACACTTGGCTGGACGTCCTCTGCAGAGCTCCCTTGATTGCTATGGGGAACTCTTTGATCTGGGAGAGGACACAATGCCTAGCTAGGGGAGAACAGAGAAGCTGGGCCTGCACTGCGAGTGGTTTCCCCGCCACTCCTTCATCTCACACCCACCATTGACTGCATATGGGTTGCTAAGTGAATCATGGGATTGAATGCATAATTGCTTTATTTTAATCTGCTTGTTACTCTCCAATCTTAATTAGTATCTCAATGCATTGAGTCTAAGGGAACAGAATATTAGCCCTTGTTAATGGCTCATGCCAATAAGGCACGTCATTATGATCTGCGAAGTCTTTGGATGGTTTATCAAGAAAACAACTCATTTATTACCTTTTCCCATGTGTACTAGGCATCAAGCTTGGGACCTGCCACATGCTAAGCTCTTCCACTGACCTCCATACTCTCATTCATTCTCTCTCTCCTCTCTCTCTGTTCTCTCTCTCTGAAGCAGAGTCCCACATAGCCCATGCTGGCCTCCAAGTTACTATGTAGCCAAGGATGACTTTGAACTTCTGAGCTTCCCACCTCTACCTCCTGAGTGACTTCTTCTTCTATTATTATTATTATTATTATTGTCTTTTTGAGACAGGGTCTCCCTGTAGCCCCAGCTGTCCTGGAACTCACTCTGTAGACTGGGCTGAGCTTGAACTCACAAAGATCTGCCTGCCTCTGCCTCCCAAGTTCTAGGATTAAAGGCGTGCGCCATCACACCTGACTTATTTTATTTTTTTAAAGTTTTATGGGTTTGAGTATTTTGCCTGCATGTATGTGAGCACACTCATGTTGTGCAATGTTTGTGGAGGCCAGAGGAAGGCATCAGATTCACTGGAACTGGAATTATGGAGAGTTGTTAGCCATCATGTGAGTGCTGAAAACCAAACCCAGGCTATCTGCAAAAGCAGCCAAAGCCCTTAACTGCCTCTCCAGCACCCTAAGTGACTCTTTTCCTTTCTTTCTTTTTTTTCTTCTATTTTTTTCTTTTATTTTTCTTTTCTTTTTTTTAATTTTCTTTATTATTGTATGTGTATGAATGTACTGTCTGCATGTAGGTTTGTGCACCCATGTCATGCAATGCCGTGGAGGTCAGAAGAGTGTCTCAGATTCCCCTGGAACTGGAGTTAAAGACGGTTCTCAGCCACCATGTGGGTGCTGGGGATTGAACCCAGGGCCTCTGTAAGAGCGGTCCGTGCTCTTAACTGCTAGGCCATCTCTTCAGCCCCTCTTTTCTTTTCTTTTCTTTTCTTTTCTTTTCTTTTCTTTTCTTTTCTTTTCTTTTCTTTTCTTTTTTCTTTTCTTTTCTTTTCTTTCCTTTCCCTTTCTTTCTTTCCTCTTTCCTTCCCTTCCTTCCTTCCTTCCTTCCTTCCTTCCTTCCTTCCTTCCTTCCTTCCTTTCTTTCTTTTTCTTTTTCTTTTTTCCCCACAGCTGGCATGGAACTCACCCCATAAACCAGGCTGGCCTCTTTCTCACAGAGATCACCTGCCTATGCCTCCCAAGCACTGGGATCAATGTTGTGCCACCACAGCCATTCCTAAGTGATTTTTCTTAAGCAAAATAAATGACGGCTTTTTCTCAAACTTAGATCCTGTTGATGACTGAATCATATGAGAGCAAGTTGCCAAATCATGGTTCTTCATTGTTAAACACTCTGTGGTGCATCTCTTAAGGACAAGATATTCTCTAAGCAATATCAGAGTCAATGATTCTATAATCCACTGTTGTTCAGCCTGTGCTCAAGCTTACCTCATCCACAGGGCACTGTCAAGCTCTTGGACTTTTGCCAATCAAATGGGAGAAATAGTGTCATGTGCTGTTATGTCTTCTTGTATCTTATGAGTAAGACTGAGCCTCTTTTCACATGTTCACAGAACTGCAGTTATCAGCTCATGACTTTTGTCCTTTTTTTTTTTTTTTGAGACAAGTTCTCACAATATAGCCCAGGCTGGCCTTGAACTTGTGATCCTTGTGTCTCAGCCTCCTGAGGGCTAGCTAGGATTACAGGTGTGCAGCACCATGGCCAGAATTTTTTTTTTTTTGGTCTTTTTGAGACAGGGTCTCCCTATAGCCCCAGCTGTCCTGGAATTCACTCTGTAGACCAGGCTGGCCTTGAACTCACAAAGATCCAACAGCCTCTGCCTCCCAAGTGCTAGGATTAAGGGCTTGTGCCACCACGCCCGGCTCAGAATTTTGCTTTTATGTTATAATTTTGGGTTTTTGTTTCTCTTTTCAGGAACTCTTTTTTTTTAAACTTTTAAAAATTTTTATTTATTTTATTATGTGTATGTATATGAATGTACTGTCTGCATGTAGGTTTGTGAACCTGTGTCGTGCAATGCTGCGGAGGTCAGAAGAGGGTGTTGGATTCCCCTGGAACTGGAGTTAAAGATGGTTCTTAGCCGCCATGTGGGTGCTGGGGATCGAACCCGGGTCCTCTGCAAGAGCAGTCGGTGCTCTTAACCGCTAGGCCACCTCTCCAGCCCCATGGAACTCTTTAACTACTGGTGAAATCAGCATCAGTCTCCAAGTTACAAACTCGCCCTCTTTTTGCTTTTTGACAGGAAGAGCTTGCTAATAATTTGGCTTTAACTTCTATATAGCTTTTCTTTTACTATTTCTGGATTCTGAACTCTAAATTAACTCAAAATTTCCCAATTGCTGGGTTATAAAAGAATCATTTCATATTTTCTTGTAGAAGGTGTACGGTTTTCATTTTAAAATTGGATCTGGGTGTTTGGTATGAGGCACGAATTCACTTTTCTGTTTTCTTGTTCCTGTTGAGGCTTGAACCTGGGGCTTCATGTATTCTCAGTGTTCTACTCCTGAGTTATATCCTCACCCTCCTGGCTATCCCAGCATTGTTTGTTTTAAAGTCCATCATGCCCTGGAGCTATTTGACCTGGTTGCCTTTTGTACTCTGTGTACTGTGTCAGTGACTCTCTCCCTCTTCAGCATCGGACAGCAGCTCTAATGTCAGGTAGGACTTACTCTCTCGAAACTGCCTTTCTTCTCTAGCTTGCCTGGCTATTTTTGTTATTTCACAGCAACTTACTCAACCCCATAGGAATATGAAACAAAATCAAGTGAAACCACCCAACCCCATTATTTTCACAAAGATAATGTTAAATAGACATCCTTTCATGGGCCAAATGGCACGTTCACGGAATCAAGTCATCTTATCTAAGAGCAAACGTGGCCCCCCTCATAGCTGGAGCACATATCTTCAGGGTAATTGTGGGGGGTCTCTTTGAGGGTGCAAAAGGCATAGTGAAGTTGTGACCCTGTTTGGAAACAGGGTCAGTTATAGAGGAAGCAAGTCAGGGGTGGGGGGTGCACAGAGTGGTCCTGATCCAACAGGAGCTGTGTCCGTATGGAGAGGGGAATTTGGTGTAGGCCACACGTACAAAGAGAACCTATGAAGATGAAGGCAGGGATGGGTGGTCATCTGCAGGCCAAGAAACCCAGGGTGGCCCGGAAGCTCTGGCAAACAGCCTGACTTGCAAGAGCCAAGGATTTGATTCTCACAGCCCTCCTGAGGACCCACTCCACAAGCATCTTGGTGCCAGGCTTCTGGCTTCCAAAGATCATTCTGACCAAGTTTGGCTATTGAAAGCACTCGGTTTGTGGTACTTTTACTGTAGCCCTAGAGGACTAATACAAGCCCCTTGGGAGATGGTTCAGACCTAACTAAGCAGTCCAGCCAGGACCCGAAAACAAAGACATCTTCCTGTTCTTGAACCCGAGCAGGCCCAGTAGGGCCTGTTTCTTGCCTGCCTTAGAGGTGGCTTAACTGAGGTATGAATGCATAAGGACACGAGGTGTGACTTCATTCTCAATGGGTGGCCAAGCCCACTGAGGTCAAGGCCAGTGAATGAATCATCTGTCCAGCAAGGTTGAGTGAGTCAGGGAGGCAGGCAGGCAGTTCTGAGGTGGCAATGTATTGGCTCTTCCCTTTCTTCTGGAACTAGAAGCTGCCCTAACAGTTATCATCTGCAGAAATGAAGAGAGAGATGGCGCAACACCCCACCCTGGGACCACACCTATGCATGCTGCGGAGAGATAAGAACAAAGGGCTTAGAAAGCAGAGAGGGTGCTTGCTGTGCGCCTTGGGGAAAGTTCACTGATCCCTCTGGGCTACTGGTTCTCTCTTCTCTTCACATGGAGGTGGTAAGGGTCCCAACTCGGGGTGTGTGCATGTGTGTCCCAGGTAACAATATGAAGCTTTGGGCAGAGAGCTAGCCTCCCAGCAAGTTAGTGCTCAGGAGAAGCGGATCAGTATTACGAATAATTGTCCCCAAATAACTTACCCAGGAAGGCAAAAGTGGGACCTTGGGACATAAAGTTTCCAAGTCTCCAACCAGGATTCTGAGCATAATGAGGATAACGCGTTTCCTTCTTTCCCCAAGGGAGAGTTTAGAATCAAAGTATGACCTAATTTGTTCCTTTCAACATTAATTACTGTTTTCTAGTGATGAAGAGGAAATTATATCTCAATCCATACTGTTTAAAAAAAAGAAGGAGGGACTGGAGGGATGGCTGGAGAGTGGTTAAGAGCACTGGCTGCTCTTGTAGAGGACCCGGGTTTGACTGCCAGCACCCACATGATAGCTAACAACTGTTCATAATTCCAGTTCCAGGGGAATCCGACACCCTCTCTCATGTCCACAGGTATTGCAAAACACAGGTGCACTATCAGACATGCAGGCAATACACTCACACATATAAATGGAATATAAAATAATAAATAAAACAAAATTTAGAAAAGGAAATCAGGAGAGAGCTGTTATCTCTCCCTTAAGCACCAGTTCCCTCAGCTAGGGCGCACAGCAGGACATGGCGCTGCCTGTTGTGGGTGGCAGGCTGCATCCTTAGGGCAGGAAGAGGCCCATGTAAATGACAGGTCCCTACTGCCCCCACTCCTCTGATGGTTCTTGGACTGGTCTTCATGTGTTTGCCCAACAACCTGTGCTTCGAGGCTTGTGCTGGGGACCCAGAGAGGTAAGAAACCTCTGCCCAGCTTGCAGGCTGGGAGGAGAGGTGGATGGTCCTCGACGGACAGAACGCTTACAGTGAAACTTTAGGATTTATTATTCCCAAGATAAACACATCTCCATACAGTGGCTTTAAGGGTTATTAATGTTCCCAGATTATAGAGGAACCCAGGAGGAAAGCAGAAGTTAGCAGAGCCATCTGCCAGAGGGATTTCCATCCCTAATTAGCACAGAGGTCTCCACGTTGATGCCCTCCACTCCTCTGTCATCCTTCCAGGCTACCCCTTCCTGAGCTCCTCAGATGCCACCAGCAAAGAGCCTCTGAGCTCACCTGTTTGTGAACAAGTCCATTCCTGCTCATATGTCTGTGGCTGAGTGGCCACAGATTTTTAATGGTTTTCCATCTTAACCCTTTTTACTTTATTGGACCTAAATGTCTTGTATTCTAACACCCCCAAAGTCATGCACCAGTAAGAAAGAATGATGCTGATAGTTACTATACCTGTTACCCAAGACAGGCCTCCATGCCCAAGTAATAGTCTAAGAAATGTTAAGCTATGACAAATGGGCCTTCCACACACTGAAATAGAGGATGGGAGCCAGTTCTGTTTGAAAATGAATCCTGGGCTGGAGAGATGGCCTAGCGGTTAAGAGCACCGACTGCTCTTGCAGAGGACCGGGGTTCGGTCCCCAGCACCCACATGGCGGCTAGGAACCGTCTGTAACTCCAATTCCAGGAAACTCCAGTTCTAGGGGAATCCAACACCCTCTTCTGACCTCCGCAGCATTGCACTACACGGGTGCACAGACCTACATGCAGACAGTACATTCATACACATAAAAAATAAATAAAATAAAAAAATATTAAAAAAAAGAAAATGAATCCCAGGGGAGGTTTTATAAATAGCCACAGAATAGCAACAACACAAAGTTTACTGGGCCTGTGTCCCTGGGGCTTCTTCTATCCAAGAGCCTGTGTCAGGGGCTGGCTGACTTTTCCCATAACGCAATAAATGTTTTTGGCTTTATGAATCACTGATGCTGTAAAGAGAGGCAGGGACTGGGTTTGGGTCATGGCCTGTACTGTACCACTCCCTGTCTCTGTGGCATTTGTACCAACCCCACAGGCCAGATGCTGTTCTAATTCTCACTTTACCCACAAGGAAATAGTTTCAGAGAAATAAAGCAAGTTTCCCAACACTCAACTAGGAAGCAGAAAAGCTGTGATTCTAACCCAGGCAGCCCAACTTGAACTTGGTTGTAACAACAATGCTACATATGATTTACATATGCTCTACATATGATTCCTTTTAATGTTTCTTCTTTTGTTGGTTTCCAAAGTTACACACTTAAGTAAAAATAAAATCATTCTGCATTCATTTTTTAAGGAAGAAAACTGGAAGATGTCCAGCTTCCAAGAGGAGCAATGCTAAGGGCTGAAGTACACAGCTCAGATCATGCTGACTCCAGTTAGGATGTTCTGAACACAGTGTGACTTTGGACAAGTTGCCTCACCTCTCTGAGCCTCATTTCTTTCTCAAATGAGGGGGCTGAATGAGATGACACAGCTCTGCTGCTCCCCTTGGCCTGACTGGAGATCTGTGTGCAAGGATTACACAAGAGTAGCCAGTTCTGTCCTCATGACGGGGGTGTGGAGGGTGACGTCACCCCTTGCCAACCCCTCAGAGTGGGCAAATTCAGAAGGGTAGCGGGACTAGAGGCCCCAAGTAGTGGGGCTAGGGGGTTCTGGGCTCTGTCCAGGGCTACTGCCAGAGACCTTTGCTCTATGGGGGGGACCTACAGGCCATCCTGGATCCAGAGGCCTTGGCTAATGATGCCAGTATGAAACTGAGACTTCAGCAGAGCAGAGCATGGCCACATGCCAGGCTCTGAGCTTCAATCTGAATCCACAGCTCCCTACTTCCTTGTCTATAAACCAGCGACCATCCCCTCCCTAGACCATTACTGAGGACAGGAGAGCTTAGTAATGTTTCCTTCCACCTCTTCCCTCTGTGGCTGTTCAGCACAGCGATATGCTTAAGACACTCAGCTATCTCACAGACTATGGACCTACTATGTGTTAGGCCCTGACACAGAGGAGGAAAACACAGGCTTTGTCCTGCAGCCGTCAAGCATGGAGTCGAGAGCAGAGGTGACTTCACTCACTGAGGCAGCCCTCTGCTGGGTCTGGGGGCCAGAGGAAGACTGATGGGGCTCAGAGGACAGAAACAGGCGGGCCAGAGTGAGCAAAGCTTTAGCGGTAAAAAGGCCGAGAACATTTGAGGAACAGGCTCACAGAATTTTCCCAGAATCCAAGAGCAAAATCAAACCCAGCAGGAGTCCAGCAGCCCAGCCAGAAGGCCAAGGAGCCTGGGAGACCTGAGTTGGTGGCTTTGGGTCTTTTGGGAAATGGGAGTCATAGGGTACTGAGCAGGAAGAGAGGTGAGCTTGGGTTTGGGACATTCCCCAAAGTCTCTTGTGTTGAAGTCCTGGTCCCCTGTGCAGCAATGCTCAAGGAGAGGCTTTGGGGAGTAGCTGGCTCATGGGGCTCTAAGAAACTAGAAGGGGGTCCTCACTGAAAGGTGTGGGTCCTTTCTTCATTGCCTCCATCTTTGTTCCCAGCCATAAGATGAGTATCTTTGCTCTGTCATGAAGGAGATACCATGATGTTCTTCCTCATTACAGGCCCACCTCAATGCAGCTCAGTGACGATGGATGACGCCTCTCCAAGTATGAGAGAAAATAAACCTTTCTTCCTAAATTGTTTGCCTCAGGTGTTTTGGTGCAGTTCAGAAAGCTGACTGATACACGACGAAGCCACAACAGAGTACAAGGGAGATAGAGATAGCAATGGGACAAGGACTTTCCTTGGAGCATCCTGTTTGAGTGGGATCTCCACTAAACTTTTACTCACATCATTTTACTTGGTCCTAGATGGACATTATCCCCAGTTTACAAACAGGGAAACTGAAGCTCATAAATAAGCCATCCTCTAGGTCACACAGCAGACTGGGAGCAGGGGCCACTTTCTATCACTAGTGGAAGCTCTACCCTTTCTTTTCCTAACCCCAAGACAGATCAAAAGTGAACTCCAAGAAGTTGAAGAGGTGCCAACCCTGTGCATGAAGTGTCCTCACAGGGTCTAGACAGAAACAGCCCCATCACAGGGAGGCACAGCAAGGTGGAGTGACTGACGGCAGGCTAAGCCTTTTGGCTGGTCCTTGCCAATGTACGCTACCTCCAGGTTTGTTTCTGAGCACACTTGGAATAGGGATGCACCCAGGCCAGGGAGGCCCAGTCTCTCCCTGAGTCGACATCCATGGATTCACCCTGCGTTGGGTGCCCTTAGCAGCTAGGAGTACAGTGCACTGTCAGCAGAAGCTGTGCCAGGCTTCTGCCACAGAGAAGGAAAATACAGGCTTTGTCCTGCAGCCATCAAGTACACAGTCCTGTCCGGTTCTTTCCCCAATCACCAGGGACTTCTCTCTGTCTGGATTGGGTCAGGAGTCGGGGGGTGCTATACATTTCCCAACTGTCTCTGAGCAGGTAGCCCACAGACCAAGCACTTTGTGACAGGTATTTACAGGAAGGTGTTTCTCCTTCAGCTGACTCACTCATGCTTAAAGGTGCCTTACGAATCCCTGCTGGAGGTGACCTTCTAAGGCTCTGATGCTACCAGGCTCTGAAGCAGCACAGCAACCTCACGATGTAAGACTCACTGGGCTGGAGAAATGGTACAGCAGTTAAGAGCACTGACTGCTCTTGTAGTGAACCCACCACTCCGAGCAATCCCATGGGGGCTGACAGTTTTCTGTAACTCATCTGTTTACCGATGCCCCCTTCTGACCTCCATGGGCACTGCATGATGGGGGCGTGCATGCATGCAGGCAATGCACTCATATACATAAAATAAAAATTATATGTATATAGATATATATTTGGTCTTTTTGAGACAGGGTCTCCCTGTAGCCCCAGCTGTCCTGAAACTCTCTATGTAGACCAGTCTGGCCTTGAACTCACAGAGATCCACCTGCCTCTGCCTCCCAAGTGCTGGGTGCTGGGACTAAAGGCGTGTGCTGCCACGCCTGGCTATAATATATATATATATATATTATATATTATATATATATATATATATGTATTTTTTGGTCTTTTCGAGACGGGGTCTCCCTGTAGCCCCAGCTGTCCTGGAACTCACTCTGTAGACCAGGCTGGCCTTGAACTCACAAAGATCCGCCTGCCTCTGCCTCCTGAGTGCTAGGATTAAAGGCGTGCCCCACCACGCCTGGCTTAAAATATATTTTTTAAAAGAATCAACATTCATGGGCCTGACACACCTTTAATCCCAGCACTCGAGACAGGGGCAGAGGCAGATGAATCTCTGTGAGTTCAAGGCCAGCCTGGTCTACGTAGCCAGTTCCAGGCCAGCTGGGGCTATAAGAAGACTCTGTCTCAAAAAAGAAAAAAAATCAATGAGCTAGGAAGGGAAAAACAGATCGTTGGGGCTCATGGAAGAGGCAGGGTCTGGGTGTCCTGCCTCACAGGGAAACACCACGTCAGGCTATACAGCACCTATTTTTGTTTGGTTTTGTTTTTTGAGACAGGGTCTCCCTGTAGCCCCAGCTGGCCTGGAACTAGCTCTGTAAACCAGGCTGGCCTTGAATTCACAGAGATCCGCCAGCCTCTGCCTCCCGAGTGCTGGGATTAAAGGTGTGCGCCACCACGCCTGGCTTACGGCACCTATTGTACACACAATCTTGAAGGCTCAACAGAGAAGAGAAAGGCCAGGCCCCCAGTCAGCTGGCTTTGGGGTTCTAGCCAGGGACAGGAGCAAAACCCGATGGAGGCAGTAGACACCAGACTTCAGTGCCAGGTTACCATGCTATTATATTTGTATAAAAAGGTATTTTTTGAAAACTCTGGGTAAGGAAAGGTATAATAAATGCTCTTGCAAAAAAAAAGCGGGGCAAATCAAATTGGTATGCAGTTTGCAAAGACAGCAGCTGTAACATTCTATGATTCAACACAAAAAATATGTTGAAGGTCCTCAGCTGAAAAGGTACAATAAACAAAATAGTTTTTCCTTCTTTCTGGCTCTGTTTTGACGCCGGGAGGGTGGTGTATCTGAAGAGTTCGTTGTTCTTTCAGATCTATGTTCAAAGGAAAGTTAAAAACGCCCTTAAAAAAAAGTTCAGTATCCTTAATGTATAGAAGACTCCTGGCTGGCCATGGGAGCGATGGGAGTCGAAGGCAGAAGTGGCCTCCTGTTATACAATCCGCAGGGCAGGGACCCATGGTGGTAAAACCCCTCCCCCAGCAGAGGGGAAGAAACCGCAGAATGTTCCTGACTCGGCCCCTGGAAGTGGTGCAATGTTTATGTTTGTGTATCCAGCTCCGCGGTGTTGCCGAGCGAGCGGGCTCTGAGGTCTACAGGGAGGTCGTAGGGCTGGGGGGTGGGGGACCCCAGACACCGCGTGGGGTCTTCCCAGGTGTCAAGGTGTAGGTCCCAGCAGTACGCCTAAGGGCCCGGGGATTGGATTCCCTGGTTCATCAGAGGGCCAAGGACCAGGAGTGGAGCCTGCCTAAGCGGCTTGGAGCCCCAGACTCCAGTCCTGGGCTCTCTCAGGGAAGGTTTAATAGGGATGAAGAAGCTCGGTCTGGACCCAAGGGACAGCGCGCCTAGCGGTCCCTGGGGGGCGCAGTCGAGCCCTGCCGGCTGCCTGGGTCCCCAAATGCCAAACCCAGGGTCCACACCCGATCTTGTCACCGGTTTGCCTTGACTTCGAGTCCTCTAGGGACCGCCGGGGTAGGAGTAATTTCTTCTGGGGGGGGGGAGATCAATTAGGAGGCACTTTCTTTGTTCCCTATAAATTTTCCAAGAGACTAGCAAAGGACGTCGCCGGAACTCCGGCTGCCCTCGGTAAGAGTGACAGAGTAAGGACGGGATCACCCATCCTTCTCCCCTGGTCTCCGGCCCTGCTCGCCGCCCGCCCGGACCCCAGCAGCAGCGGTGACCCTGGTGTCCTTGGGATCTGACCCAGCTCTGGTTGCTGTCCGCGCAGGAGCGGAGTGAGCTGGGAAGGGGCCCCGAGCGCGTCCTCGGGCCCCGGCGTCCGGGTCACCTGCGCTGGCATCGCTCGGTGCTGCCCGAGGGCCCCGGACCCGGGAGATGCGCCAAGCGCAGCTGGACATCAGGGCGGGGGCCGGGACCGGAGCCAGGCGGAGAGCCGACCCCGCTCCGAGGCCGATGACGTCTTTGACTTTGGCTTCGGCGGCGCCAAGCCTGGCAGGACGGGTGACGTCACCGCCCCGTCACGTGACCGCCATTCAAACAAACAAACCGTTCCCCCACCCCAGCGCCGAGCCCGGCCCGCCCCCGGAGAGGTTGCATATAACCGCGCGGCGAGAGCCGATCGCGCAGCAGACGATTGTCGGGCTAGAGGCGCAGCTGGGGCGGGCTCGGGAGAAGCAGCTAGGCGAGGAGCACCTAGGCGAAGAGCAGCTAGGCGAGGACACCCGCAGGACGCAGCTCCAGTCCCAGGCACATAACTGGGCAGATCTTCCTGGAGGGCCCTGCTGTGGCTCCGGATCACAGACAAAGCAGCCGCGGGACAGGCACGCTGGGGGCCCTGAGGACGGCCATGGTCATGGAAGTGGGCATCCTGGACGCCGGGGGCCTGCGCGCGCTGCTGCGAGAGCGTGCGGCGCAGTGCCTGCTGCTGGACTGTCGCTCCTTCTTCGCCTTCAACGCCGGCCACATCGCGGGCTCGGTCAACGTGCGCTTCAGCACCATCGTGCGGCGCCGCGCCAAAGGCGCCATGGGCCTGGAGCACATCGTGCCTAACGCGGAGCTGCGCGGCCGCCTGCTGGCCGGAGCCTACCACGCAGTGGTGCTGCTGGACGAGCGCAGCGCCGCCCTGGACGGCGCCAAGCGCGACGGCACTCTGGCTCTGGCCGCCGGAGCGCTCTGCCGAGAGGCGCGCACCACCCAAGTCTTCTTCCTCAAAGGTACGCGACCGAGCTGGCCTGGCGGGGGGCACCTCTGGCAGCCCCCGGGGAGGGGTGTCCTACCTGGGGCGCGCAGGCTTCTGTGTCCATCCGGTCTCTAGGGACATGTCTTTAGCTTTGCTTGGCTCCAGGAACAAAGACTTGCCTCTGCCTCGGTGTAAACTCGCAGGGTGGGCTAAAGTGCTGGGTCTTCGTGGTGCTAATGAGGAAAAAACAAAAACAAACTGTGTGCCTTTGTATTCTCAGGAGGATATGAAGCTTTTTCGGCTTCCTGCCCGGAGCTGTGCAGCAAACAGTCGACCCCCATGGGGCTCAGCCTTCCCCTGAGTACTCGTGTCCCTGACAGCGCAGAATCTGGATGCAGTTCCTGCAGCACTCCCCTGTATGATCAGGTTAGTAGGAGTCTGGTCTGATCCTGTCTGTGCCAGAGGTGAGGAGGGTAGAAGAGCTGGCAGAGGCTGGAAGGGCTGCGCCAGGGAAATTACAGAAGTGGCTGCAGCTTTATTTATACTCGAGTGGACAGGGGGATCTTACTTAAGCCCCAGTGAAGCAGTTGGATGGAGCCGAGTCTCCCAGTTGTTGGCAGCCATGAGTGTTGGCTCTGCCCAGGACAATGGGCTTAGACACCCCCCCGTTTTTAATTTTTATATGCCATCAACAGTGCTTGGAAGGTCACCCCATATCTGAAACTCCCCTTCTCAGCAGGGAGTTTTTGTGGGCGTGAGTGCTGGTGTTAACTCTGGGCAAGCTTGACGACTGTTGGACTTTTCTGCATTTCAGGGTGGCCCTGTGGAGATCCTACCCTTTCTGTACCTGGGCAGTGCCTATCATGCTTCTCGAAAGGATATGTTGGATGCCTTGGGTATCACTGCGTTGATCAACGTCTCAGCCAATTGTCCTAACCACTTCGAGGGTCACTACCAGTACAAGAGTATCCCGGTGGAGGACAACCACAAGGCGGACATCAGCTCCTGGTTCAACGAGGCGATCGACTTCATAGGTAAATGGAACAGCTGCCTGGGACTTCTGCCTTCCATCCCCATTTCAGCCACCTACTCCAGCTTTTATGGTGATGGTTTGAGTGATCCTTACCTGAGCCTTCCTCATTTTACACAGTTGCAAACTGGGCTCAGATAATCAGATTGATTGACCTGTCCCGGATCAATCTGCTAAGTGGAAATACCCAGTCTGGGTTTAAATCCCTTGCTGTCCTTTGCACAATGCCCTCATAAGTCCACAAACAGACAATGTCCATATGAAAGCACAAGTTTGACATTGTCCCTCTCTGGAGAGGTCGCACATTGACACCTGGGCTTGGCTGTTCTCCTGAGCTCTTGAGTGACCAGCCACTTTTTGTTTTCCAGACTCCATCAAGAATGCTGGAGGAAGAGTATTTGTCCACTGCCAGGCGGGCATCTCCCGGTCAGCCACCATCTGTCTTGCTTACCTCATGAGGACTAACAGAGTGAAGCTGGATGAGGCCTTTGAGTTTGTGAAGCAGAGGCGGAGCATCATCTCTCCCAACTTCAGCTTCATGGGCCAGCTGCTGCAGTTTGAGTCCCAAGTGCTGGCTCCACATTGCTCGGCAGAGGCTGGGAGCCCTGCCATGGCCGTGCTAGACCGGGGCACCTCCACCACTACTGTCTTCAACTTCCCTGTCTCCATCCCTGTCCACCCCACGAACAGTGCCCTCAACTACCTGCAGAGCCCCATCACAACCTCTCCCAGCTGCTAAAGGGCCAAGGGAGGTGTGGATCTTCACATGCCACAGTGCCACCCGGATGCCACTCCTCCTTAGGAGGAGCCACGCAATAACTCCGGGAGGGGCTCACGAGGATTGGTCCTTATTTATTTAATTTCTCCCGAGTTCCACTGGGTTCCTAAGCAGTCATAATGATGATGCAATAGCAAGATGTTTGCTGAACTCAGCACATTCGGGACCAATATATCGTGGGTACATCAAGTCCCTCTGACAGAACAGGCCAGAAGAGAAAGGACTCTGTTTGAGCCAGTTTCTTCACTTGCTCCTGTTTTTTCTAGAAACTTCATGCTTGACATACCTACCAGTATTACCATTCCCGACGACATACATGTATGAGAATTTACCTTATTTATTTTTGTGTAGGCAGTCTGTCTTCACAAATGTCACTGTCTACTTGTAGAAGAACCAAATACCTCAATTTTTGTGTTTGAGTACTGTAGTATCTTGTAAATGGACCCTGAGCAGGTTTATTGTCAGCACTGATGGAAAACACCAGTGTTGGTTGGTTCGTTTTTTTTTTTTTTAGTTGCCAACAGTTGTATGTTTGCTGATTATTTATGACCTGAAATAATATATTTCTTCTTCTAAGAAGACATTTTGTTACTAGGATGACTTTTTTTATACAACAGAATAAATTATGGTATTTCTATTGAGCTCTCAAAGCTTGGTTTCTTTGGCAAGCTCATAGGGAAGCATTGGAACCAGTGCTGCCAGGAAGTATGCGTGATCTGATCTCATGCCCCTTAGTGGTCCCCAGGGCCCCGTGAGATAACCGGACTGTGAGGGAAGCTGACAGGTGAGGTCTGTGAAGTGCTAGGTGCTGTCACCAAGATCTTAGCATAAAGTCAAAGTGCTCACCCGTGTCCTTCAGTAGCATAGAAGCTACCATGTCACCTAGGGAGTCCACCCGTATCTCCAGAGCCATTTGCCTGCATTGCTTGTTTTCATTAATACCTTCTTTGAGATACCACACAAAGTCTCCCCTCCCTGAGCTCTGTGTGCCATTTCTGTGTGGCCTATTCTCAGAGAAAGTCAGATGTTCTGTGGATGAAGATGCTGAGTTGCAGAATAGCTGAGCCATTGGAGCAGGGAATTGGGACCTGTTCTTTATTTTCTAATCCTGTGACCTTTGCACTTTGCCATGTACCTATCCCACCGTAATCTTTTTGCCTTGGACAAGGACTTTATTTCTGTGGCAATAATGTATCAAATGGAACAAAGAAATCAAGCACTATAAACAAATACACTGTAGAGAAATCACCTGCAGTGCTCCTCTTCCCAGATAGCTTTTGCAGGAAGTCCACACCAACCCTCAGACAGCATTTTCTGGCTACTGCTCCTTCAGGTCACCTGCTACTCTATGCAGTTGTGTTGAAGAGATAGGCAATTAAGTCAGACTTGCTGCAGGGCAGGTCTCTGAGAACTCTGAATTTTCACTCTTGCCAAGCAAGGTAAGGCAGAGCAGGTATAACTGACTACCAACCCATAATCCAATCTGTAATGAATAAATTTAAAAAAAAATTTTTTTTAATTTATTTCCGTATGTGTTATGAATGTATTGTCTGCATGCAAGTCTGTGCACCTGTGATGTGCAACGCCGAGGAGGTCAGAAGAGGGTGTCGGACTTCCCTGGAACTGGAGTTCTCCTGGAATTGGAGTTTCAGACGGCTCTCGGCCACCATGTGGGTGCTGGGGATCAAACCCGGGTCCTCTGCAAGGGCGGTCGGCGCTCTTAACCGCTAGGCCATCTCTCCAGCCCCTGTAATGAATAAATTAACAGACAAGCCTTTGTATTACTACCCCCTGGGTGCCTGCTCCCCTTCGAGACCCCTCCCCCACTTTTTTCTTTTTCTTTTTTTTTTTTTTCTGGATAACGTGCTATGGGAAACAGAAAAGGAAACATCATAGTCATTTTTTCTATGACCGTCGCCTGTGCTGGTCCTCGCTCAGCCCTATTGTTAAGGCAGTGACACAGAATTTGCCCTTGACCTCCCTGACACCTGCCACTTGACTCCCTGGTCTGAAAGATCACTGAGTTCTAATGTAAACATCCCTTGGCTGTATTTCCTGTGATGACTGTGTTCATGCCTTTCTTTTATTTATTTATTTATTTATTTATTTATTCATTTATTTATTTATTTTGTATGTGTATGAATGTACTGTCTGCATGTAGGTTTGTGCACCTGTGTCATGCAATGCCGCGGAGGTCAGAAGAGGGCGTTGGACTCCCCTGGAACTGGAGTTCTCCTGGAATTGGAGTTTCAGACGGTTCTCAGCCGCTATGTGGGTGCTGGGGATCGAACCCACGTCCTCTGCAAGAGCAGTCAGTGCTCTTAACCACTAGGCTATCTCTCCAGCCCCACAATTCAGATTTTTTTTAAATTTTTTATTTATTTCTGTATGTGTCTCAATGTACTGTCTGCATGCAGGTGTGTGCACCCGTGTCATGCAATGCCACGGAGGTCAGAAGAGGGTCTCGTATTCCCCTGGAGCTGGAGTTCTCCTGGAATTGGAGTTTCAGATGGTTTTCGGCCGCCATGTGGGTGCTGGGGATCGAACCCGGGTCCTCTGCAAGAGCGGTCGGTGCTCTTAACCGCTAGGCCATCTCTCCAGCCCCGTTCATGCCTTTCAATACAAACCAGACATAGTGTTTTTATCAAACTCTAGAAGTTTATTTGTTGCAAATTATTCCCTTCATGGAAATGTACCAGTGATGGTGATTCTGGGACTGCCTTCCCCGTGGGCTTGGGGCTTTGCATTCAACTTGGCAGTCACTTAGCTGAGTCCAAATTAATCTCCACTGTGATCTACTCAATGGAAAAATACAGAGGCTATCTCAGGGAGCTGCCAGTGAAAACATTCATTCACTTCCAGTTCCATCCGCTCACCTCACAGAGCCTGGGCAGAAGTGATCCCTCTCTACAAGTCTTTGCTATGCTCAAGTCCTCCAGAAAGCATCACATTTGGCCTGGACAAATTGGGACAACATCAGTATCTCATGATGAAAAGAAGCTACTAAGATATTTGTTTCTTAAAGAATAAATGACATAGAGACAACTTAATCATTTAAGGCTGATAATGTGATACAGGTGCCACTTTATTCCAGGGTCTGCTAAGTGTTTTATCTGTTCACAACCTTTAACATCACATCTGTTTCATAGAGGAGAGGCAGCATGCCCAAGATCCTGTAGCAAGTGAGTAGTCTTGCAAAGGTTGGAGACCAGATCTCAATGAAGACTGGTCCAAGACAGCTTGATGACGTTGGAACATAGGAGTTTTGTAGCCAGCTGGGCTCACCATAATTTTGCCACATAATTTTGGGGTGGTAAAGCTCTAGATCTTCAGGGGGTTCCTGATCTGTGCAGTGAAGACAAAGCTCCAAGCCATGAAGGGAAAGTGGCTGGCGGATGGGGTGAGAGCCCTGGGGGTAGGGGGCAAGGGGACTGTTAGAGCTCCTTGCCCCCAATGATGGCTGGTTTTCTCACCCCATAAAATGATCAGTTTGCAGTGGGTCAAAAGGGCCAGGTTCCTCCCAGCTCTCAAATTCCAGGCTGTGGAAGACGGGTGGGAGCCAGGCTCTGTGCTTTTCTGTGGATTTCAGGCATCCATCACAGCAGACTTCGGCCCCCACCGCCTCCACAGCCTCCTCTTCTTTCCTGGGAACTTTGCAAATCCCAGCCTCTGGCATCCATTTTCCTCTTCCCGGGCCATCCATGATGACGTCATGATGCCTACACCTTTAAGATTATATAAATCTGTGATCCCACAGTGGCCTCTGTCCCCATGGTAACGCGGAGGAGTTTCCCTTTTGTGAGGAAAGCTGTCATGTCACTTCCTGCTGCTGACAAGTCAGTTTGGGAGATTAAAATGAAGAGGGGGGCGGGGTGCCTCTGAGAAGTGCTGGCTGTGTGGTTTCTGTTGCTGTACACTGAGGCAAACAATGCCTGCCTGCTGGCCCCGCCTGCCAGGCTTGAGCTGGTTTTCCCACACCTCCCCACAGGGTGGATCCAGGTCACCCTGGGCTGTTTGTCTCTGCAGGTGGCATTCTGGGGAGCAGGTAGGAGGGCTGCCCACCTCTGGGGACTTTTTCTGGGCCTGTGCTGGACAAGTTTGTTCAACAGCAGCCTGGTTCAGCCCAGTCTGGGTGCTCTTGTGTCAGCTCAGGACTGGGTTTTGTTCTGAGAACTACCGTCCAGGTGCCACAGTGTTGACAAGGCAGAGCCCACTTTACTAAGGAAAACACCTAAAACATCTCATTCTTCTGTCTAGCTTTTAAAGCTAAGAGCTGTCTCACTCATTCATTACCTCATTCATTGATTAGCCAGCCAACAAGTATCTATGACTCTATAGGCCCAGGGTCACTCTGGCGCAAGCCAAAGTGCCCAGTGGTAAGGAGGGTATATAATTAAGGAGACTAAGGGATGCGGATGAAGCCATGAAGATTCGTAAAAGGGGGCATTACAGACATGGGTGGGGCACAGACTACTCAGAGGAGTCACCAGCAACAAGGAGGCCTGAACAGTAAGGTGGGAGAAGGTTCAGCCTGGAGGGTTGAATGAACCCTTTGTGGACAGAGGGTAGAGCACTGGGTTTGGGTCAGCGAGGACTACATTTGAGTCTCCAGTTCTGACACTTAGTATCTTGTGCAAATCGTCAAACTCTTGAAACTTCTGTGATGTGGTCCAAACACTCCTCACCCTCAAAAGCACTTTGAGTACATGAAAGGCACATTGTCAAGACTTGGGAAGGTGGCTGTTTTCTTGTGAGTCAGCGGGTCCCCATTCTGTCATTCAGCAGGGATGCTGCTCCCTGAGCGGGGTGCCCTGGCAGCTCAACAGGGTTGAGCTGTCCCTATCGTCACAACACCAGCCTGCATTCACGTAACGCCTGGGCCTAAGCCTTGCCTACAGAAGTGGCCTTGCTCTGAGATCACCCCACCCTGTGCCACTGACCTGGGCTGAGATGCCTCCCTTTCTGAGCCCCAGTTTCCTCATTGAAAGAGGCACCTGAAGTGAGTTTTGTCTAGCCTCTTCTGTCCAGCTCCTAAGTCCCTTCCATGCTCAGGGCCAAGAAGCCTCTGCAGTCCTGGGCTTCATTTGAGTTGACACAGGTTAGGAAACAAGATGTGTTTGAGTGGGTTGGCGGGATGGACTTGTGTCTGGTCTTCATGAGAGTGGGTTGGCGGATGGACTTGTGCCTGGTCTTCATGAGAGTGGGTTGGCGGGATGGACTTGTGTCTGGTCCTCATGAGAGTGGGTTGGCGGATGGACTTGTGCCTGGTCTTCATGAGAGTGGGTTGGCGGATGGACTTGTGCCTGGTCTTCATGAGAGTGGGTTGGCGGATGGACTTGTGCCTGGTCTTCATGAGAGTGGGTTGGCGGATGGACTTGTGCCTGGTCTTCATGAGAGTGGGTTGGCGGATGGACTTGTGCCTGGTCTTCATGAGAGTGGGTTGGCGGGATGGACTTGTGTCTGGTCCTCATGAGAGTGGGTTGGCGGATGGACTTGTGCCTGGTCTTCATGAGAGTGGGTTGGCGGATGGACTTGTGCCTGGTCTTCATGAGAGTGGGTTGGCGGGATGGACTTGTGCCTGGTCTTCATGAGAGTGGGTTGGCGGATGGACTTGTGCCTGGTCTTCATGAGAGTGGGTTGGCGGATGGACTTGTGCCTGGTCTTCATGAGAGTGGGTTGGCGGATGGACTTGTGCCTGGTCTTCATGAGAGTGGGTTGGCGGATGGACTTGTGCCTGGTCTTCATGAGAGTGGGTTGGCGGATGGACTTGTGCCTGGTCTTCATGAGAGTGGGTTGGCGGATGGACTTGTGCCTGGTCTTCATGAGAGTGGGTTGGCGGGATGGACTTGTGTCTGGTCCTCATGAGAGTGGGTTGGCGGATGGACTTGTGCCTGGTCCTCATGAGAGTGGGTTGGCGGATGGACTTGTGCCTGGTCTTCATGAGAGTGGGTTGGCGGATGGACTTGTGTCTGGTCTTCATGAGAGTGGGTTGGCGGATGGACTTGTGCCTGGTCTTCATGAGAGTGGGTTGGGGGATGGACTTGTGCCTGGTCTTCATGAGAGTGGGTTGGCGGGATGGACTTGTGCCTGGTCTTCATGAGAGTGGGTTGGCGGATGGACTTGTGCCTGGTCTTCATGAGAGTGGGTTGGCGGGATGGACTTGTGCCTGGTCTTCATGAGAGTGGGTTGGCGGGATGGACTTGTGCCTGGTCCTCATGAGAGTGGGTTGGCGGATGGACTTGTGTCTGGTCTTCATGAGAGTGGGTTGGCGGGATGGACTTGTGCCTGGTCTTCATGAGAGTGGGGCTCCCCCAAAGGGTCTGCGAGCAGCATCACGTGCTCCTGAGCCTTGGCCCTGTCCTCTCCAGTACCCTCCAGGCAGTCCTCTGCTGTGGACCATACCATAAAGACGAGATTATTCATTTCTACCACAACTGACATTACTTATTTATTTCTTCAGTAACCATGTATTAAGTTTAATAAACCAATGGTATTAAGTTTAATAAACCAATGGTTTATTAAACACTCAGTAGATTCTTGAATAAGAAAGAATGAGAAGAGATCCTGAGATTTTGTTCTAAACGCCTCAGTTTTCACATCCCTATAAAAAGAATATTCAAAATCAATCATCCATTCAGATTTTGTTTTTTAACTTTTGAAAGAAGACTCAGCACTCATCCTTGAAGACGGAGACTACCTTTAGCTGACATGCCAAGTGATTGCTTGCTATTCTTAGAATAAGCAGAGGAAAAATGATCTGAAAAACTGTTTATAAAATATAAACTAAGCCAGGTGTGGTGCCCGCACGCCTTTAATCCTAGCACTCAGGAGGCAGAGGCAGGCAGATCTTTGTGAGTTCAAGGCCAGCCTGGCCTACAGAGTGAGTTCCAGGACAGCTGGGGCTACAAGGAGACCCTGTCTCAAAAAGACAAAATAAAAAAAAAATACACATATATAAACTAAATATAAAATCATAAAGAATGTTTCTCTTGCCTGCAACCTGCTTTAGGAGATATTAGAGATATCACACCCAATATTTGTGGGGTTTTTTATTTTTATTTTTAGGTCTTTTTGAGACAGAGAATCCCTATAGCCACAGCTGTCCTGGAACTCAGTCTGCAGAGCAGGCTGGCCTTGAACTCACAAGGATTCGCCTGCCTCTACCTCCCAAGTGCTAGGATTAAAGGTGTGCGCCACCACGCCCAGCTATCACACCCAATATTTGATAGGCTGAGAAACTCATTAATTTGAAAATTCCATGTGTCAATATATTGAAAAATTGATAGATTTGCTTTTGAAAGTAGAAGGTAGAAGATAAATTAAATGAGCTATAATTTTGATAACACCTTTGTCCAAAAACAGGTATACTAAATTGGGAATGTTACAGGACCCAGAGTTTACATGATACAAATCTTGTCCTGCTGGGTGTGGTGGCACACACCTTTGATTCTAGCACTCGGGAGGCAGAGGCAGGCGGATATTTGTGAGTTCAAGGCCAGCTTGGTCTACAGAGTGAGTTCCAGGACAGGTGGGGCTACAGGGAGACCCTGTCTCAAAAAAGAAAAAAAAAAAAAAAAAGAAATTCTTGTCACTGGAGCGATGGTTCAGCGTTGAAGATCATACACTGTTCTTGCACAGGACCTGAGTTCGGTTCCTAGCACCCACTTCGAGAGACTCACAACCACCTACAGCTCCAGTGGCAAGGGACTGATGCACTCTAGCAGTGGAAGTACCACACTCATGTGCAGAGACCCTTACACATATATGTAATTAAAAATAAAAACATAAATACAAAAGGGAATTTCTCTTTAGCATTTCAAAGAGTGGCTTTCTTGGTATAAAAGACCGATTTTCCTCTTCTCCACTGCTGCATTTAAAGAAAAAGAAACACCTTTCATTTTTATTTTAAAATCTGGGAACAGTTGTTTGATATACTGTGTTATTAAATCTGAATAAAGTCACATAACTGAATGAACAAAAAGGATATTTGAAGGATTTGAGTACCTTGCACCTGACACCAGTAACAACACGAGTTGGCTTCTTTTACCATTCCTGTCATTATCCCCATCATAAAGAAAAGGCAAAAAAGAGGGACAAATGCACACTGACAGTCACCTGCTTATAGGTCTTGACCTACATGCAGACTTCATGTCCAAGAGCTTCCTTTATGTGTCAATAGACACCCAAATCCAGCAACTCCAAACACACCTTTTCTTTGCCCACAATCCAGACTCCATCTGCAGAGCTTCCCACCCATGTTAAACGCAGCTTTGTTCTCCCATTAGCTCAGGCTAGACGCTCTGACAACACCTACCTGACCATTCTCTCATAGCATATTTAACTCAACAGCAGAGTGATAAAGGGCCATTTTCTTTTCTTTTTTTTTTTTTTGGTCTTTTTGAGACAGGTTCTCCTTGTAGTCCCAGCTGTCCTGGAACTCACTCTGTAGACCAGGCTGGCTTCGAATTCACAAAGATCCACCTCCCTCTGCCTCCCAAGTGCTAGGATTAAAGGCGTGAGCCACCACGCCTGGCTTCCCAAATCCATCCAGTTCTCTTACTTCTATAAAACAATCTTCGTGGTCCAGCCCCCATCACACCCCCTGTGTCACTTCGGTTACCTCTGCTGATTCTCAGCCAGAAGCAAAAGTGCTCATCTTCTAGGACATATTCTCCCAGTTGTTGTCTTGCAAATGTTTTTTTTTCTTCATCTTCATTACTTAAGGAACTTTTCATTGAGCAAATAATTCTTTTTTTTTAATTTTAATTTATTTTGTATGTGTATGAATGTACTGTCTGCATGCAGGTCTGTGTACCCGTGTCGTGCAATGTCTCAGAGGTCAGAAGAGGATATCGGATTCCCCTGGAACTGGAGTCAAAGACTGTTCTCAGCTGCCATGTGGGTGGCGGGGATTGAACCCCGGTCCTCTGCAAGAGCAATCAGTGCCCTCAGCCGCTAGGCCATCTCCCCAGCCCCAAGCAAATAATTCTAGGTGTTTTTTTTTTGTTTTTTTTTTGGTTCTTTTTGAGACAGGGTCTCCCTGTAGCCCCAGCTGTCCTGGAACTCATTCTGTAGACCAGGCTGGCTTTGAAATCACAAAGATCTGCCTGCCTCTGCCTCCCAAGTGCTAGGATTAAAGGTGTGCGCCACCACGCCCGGCGAGCATAAGTTTTTAATGACTCGGGGGTCTAACAGGACAAGATTAGAGTTCAGAGTTTGCAAAGGATTGCCTGGTAAACCAACCAGGCATTCAGCTCATCTCCAAATGGTCTGATACACCCTGAACTCTAACCCATGGGAGGGTCTAAATCTCCTTATTCAAGGTCATGTCAATCTCTGATTGGGTTAAGTTTATCTTAGTTTCTTTCTTTTTTTTTTTTTTTTTTTTTGGTCTTTTTGAGACAGGGTCTCCCTGTAGCCCCAGCTGTCCTGGAACTCACTCTGTAGACCAGGCTGGCCTTGAACTCACAAAGATGATCCGCCTGCCTCTGCCTCGCAAGTGCTAGGATTAAAGGCGTGCGCCACCACGCCCGGCTATCTTAGTTTCTAAAACCCAGTATGTACCACTACACATGGCTTAACTGGATCTTGCTATACTTATTTTCTTTCTTTCTCTCTCTCTCTCTCTCTCTCTCTCTCTCTCTCTCTCTCTCTCTCTCCTCTCACTGTCGCAGTACTAGAAATTAACCTATAGCCTTGTACATGCTAGGCAAGTACTTTACCACTGAGGTATCTCCTTAGACCTGGTTTTACTTTTCAAAAAATTATTATTTTGAGATAGGGTCCCACTAAATCACTAAATTGCCTGCTGGCCTTGGGCTTGAGCTCTTTGGCCTTAGTCCAGTTTCTCTTGATTTAATTTTTTAAATTGGTGTGTGTGTGTGTGTGTGTGTGTGTCTGATGTGTATGTGGGCATGCATGTCATGGTACACTTGTAGAGGTTGGAAGACCTGTAGACTCAGGTCTCTTCTACCCTTACGTGAATTTCAAGAATGAATTCAGGTCTTCAGGCCTATGCTGCAAGTGCCTCTACCTGCTGAGCCACCTCACCGCCCTTCACTTTCAGTTTTTCATATGTTTAGTCATTTTTGATTAAAGGTGAATCATTGTGTGTGAAAAATGCTAGAGATCATTTGAGGCTTATAGTGAGATAATCTTCCCTGGAAGAGAGTTTACTTTGTCTTTTTACAGGTTTTAGGAGTCTAGGATAACCTTAATCCAATCAGAGATTGCCCTGACCTGGACAGCTTGAAGGGCAGACTTAGACCCTGCCGTGTCCTGCTTGGTTAGAGTTCAGGTTGTATCAAATCATTTGGAGATAAGCTGAATGCCTGGGCAATTTACCAGGCAATCCTTTGCAAACTCAGAACTCTAATCTTGTCCTGTCTAGGCTCTCAAGTCTTTAAAAAGCTTTACTCAGCTTCTTGGTCTTTCATTTTTCAGATTTCAGAATAACCTTTGGGGAAAAAAGGTCCCAAGCATTGGGATCTTCCCTCTGTTTTTGTTTGTTTGTTTGTTTGTTTTTTATTGTTGTTGTTTGTTTCCAGATCTCAATTCTCTGACACCTGCTCCCCCCATCCCAGCCCTTTTAGTGTTCTAAGGCCTTCAAGCTGAAGTATTTTACATTTTTAAAAAATATTTATGTTTACTTTATGTGTATGAGTGTTTTGCCTGCATGTATGTATATATACCACATGCATACAGTTCCCGAGGACAGAAGAGGGTGTCAGATCTCCTAGAACTGTAGTTACAAATGGTTGTGAGCTGTCATGTTGGTGCTGAGACCCAAACCCGTTTTTTTGCAAGAGCAGCCAGTGCTCCTAATCACTGAGTCATCTCTGCTGCCCCAAAGTATTTTAAAATACTTTGTTTAGCTTTCTTCCTTGTCATTAGTAGTGGTTCGGCATGGCTGGAAGGGATGAGAGTCAAAAATTAGGAGGGATGGGAAACGGAAGGCTTCCAGCAAGATGCTGCCGGGTGCTGCTACAAAGTGAGGTGACTCCAGACAATGATTAACACTGCACATTTCAAAACACTAGTAGGGTTTTGAATGCTTCTCCCATAAAGAAATGGTAAGTGGTTGAGAAGTTAGATGTGTTTAACCTGTTTTGAACATTACACAACACATACGCATATCAAAATATCATATGGTAGCCACTTGGATACACAAAATTTCAATATCTTATATATCAGTGAAAATAAATTAAAAAATGCAAACCTAGAGAGAAACTTTTAACGCATTAGATCATTTTTCTCCTTAGAACACTCCTGAACTTCCATCCCACTCAGATTCAAAGACCAGGTGGTTCGAGAGGCTACTGCCCTACCAGCCCAATCAGCTAGCTATGCTTTGACCTCCCCTGTTCTGCTTCTTTTGGGGACCTGCCGGGGCCTCACCTGTACTAATCTTTCTGCCACTCCCTCTGCTTCTTCAGTCCTGTGCCCAACAGCTGTGGAGTCGTGGGCTGCGTCTTGCCTGTCTCCATTTAAACCAGATTATTTCCCAGCCCTCCTGGGCCCTGTCCTTTCTTCCCCTCCCCCTCCTGTCACCTGACATTGGCTCCGTGGTTTAGGGTCTGTCCACCACTGAAATGAAAGGCTCAGGGCAGAGACCTCATCTGTCTTAGTTATGGCCAGAGACCTGGTCTTGGGAGGCCTCTGGCATGCCAAGGGCTGCTCTGTATACACAGCAGTGAACAGAGGAACTTGAACACCTCCCTCCTCTCTGGGTGAGTCTAGGCCCCAGCAAAAGGGAAGTGACTGTTTTCTGCTCAGCCATCTCTTCCTCTTCCACATGAGGCAATTTCCCTTGGAGACCTTCCCATAACACCCAGTGGCATGCAAACAAAATAAAGATTCTGAAAGCACTCCGTGAGCAGGAAGCGACAGGCCATCCAGGACTCTGCCAGAGCTGGCTCAGGAAGGGGCTCAATGAGAAACTTGCCTTAGGGACACCAATCAGAGCTCCTGCCTCCTATCACTTCCCCGTAAGTCCTCCTCCTTGTCAGGGAGAGAATTCCCCCTGCTGTGGGCGTCAGTCAGAAGTCTGTGGGGCAGCTCAGGGCTCTGACTCACAGCTTCTCTTCTAGTGAAAGATTCAGCATCCAGGCCGCTTCTCCTGGAAATGTCCTTTGTCTGGTGGCCATTGGGGATTCTCCTCTGCCCTCCCACGGAGCTCTGGGCCACTTTCCTGGCACTCCTGGCTCCATGTGGAGCTGTCAGTTGCTCAATGCTTTCTTTCCTCAACAGAAGGAAAGTTGAGCACTGATCTGGGAGGGAGGGAGAAGGGAAGGTATGGTTGCTGCTCTTCTGGGTACCCAACCCACATCAAAAGACCACCATATCCCTGGGAAAGCTAAGGGCTGAAAAACACTTGGGGTAGCTCCAGGGGTCTCCATCTAGAGTGTGAGAGCCCTTGACGGTAGGGGAGGGGCAGTGATGGTGGCCTGCTGTGAACATTTCTGGAGACACCAAGGCAGGTCAAGACTGGGAGTCCAGTCTTTCTACCCATATTTCAGTCCCAAGGCCAGTTCCTCCCGAGGAAATAGTGCCAGGCCCTCTGTTGGACACTGGCCATACAAACATGGAGAACACATTATGGCCCTGACCTCTGGTTCTCTTGGCCAATGGCAGAGATAGGCAAGTTGACTAGATCAATGTTCTCTTGGAGGGTGGGAAAGGTATGGAGGACAGGGGTCAGGGAGAACAGGCAAGATGGCTTCCCAGAGGAGCCCTTAGTCCAGGGGGCATGGCACAATTAGGGTTCCTGGTCCCAGGGTGTGTGGAGAGTCCGAAGCCTCGATTCTATGGAAGGAATAAAGACCTCAGGACTTGTTCAAGATCTCTCCTCCAGAACCACATCTCCAAGGGCCTCCTGTATGTAACCTGTCCAACTCTCACGAAGAGTAGACCTGAGATCTGTGTTTCCCCCCTGGGGCCTGGACACTTTACAGTGTGGCCACACAGTGGCCTGAGAGGACAGAAGAGAGCTGAGTGCTGGCTTGGACCATGGTTCCTGCTTCCTGTTGGTGCTATTGTTGGGTAAATCATTTTTACTGTTCTTTCATGGCTAGGCAGTGGAAGGGTCTGCTGCCGGTTTCTCTGGCCAGCCTTCTTTTTTTTTTAATTTTTTTATTATTATTAATTTTATTTATTTCTGTATGTGTATGAATGTACTGTCTGCATGCAAGCTTGTGCGCCCATGTCGTGCAATGCCGCGGAAGTCAGAAGAGGGCGTCGGATTCCCCTGGAACTGGAGTTCTCCTGGAATTGGAGTTTCAGACGGTTCTCGGCCGCCATGTGGG
Organism: Rhizomys pruinosus; assembly: GCA_009823505.1. Lineage (NCBI taxonomy): Eukaryota > Metazoa > Chordata > Mammalia > Rodentia > Spalacidae > Rhizomys > Rhizomys pruinosus. Next base: position 5,577,040 of record VZQC01005840.1, read on the forward strand.
TGCTGGGGATCGAACCCGGGTCCTCTGTAAGAGCGGTCGGCGCTCTTAACCGCTAGGCCATCTCTCCAGCCCCCTGGCCAGCCTTCTTTAACACACTGTTATATGACTTTACCTGGGGATACTTGAGCAAATCTGCCCCAGGTAGGAGGGTCCGGATGACAGAAGGCCAAAGAAATGATTTCACACAAGTCTGGCTTAGGGAGGTTGTTAGGGTCACTTAGAACTGCCTGGGTAACAGTGGTAAGTTCCTCACTGAAAAGGCCCACATCAGCAAGAGTGACCACTCATTAATGCTACATTCCCAGAGCTGCCTACACAGCTCGGAAGCAGTTAACTAGTCGGTCTCCCTTTCCCAGCAGTATTGCTCATATAACCTTGGGGAGAGGCCTTGTGGATACCTGTCAGGAGCTTCCCAAACTTTGTAAGACTTATTTCCCAAATCTTTGAAGCCTTTCTTCTCCAACCAAGAGGGGCTATTTCAATTCTGAGGGATTGGGTTCAATCCCCAGCCGCTGCCCCCCACCCTCCACGAGTTTTTTTTTTAAATATCGTGTTATCAGTCTTGAGGAGATGGCCACACAGCACACACTCTCATCCCCAGCAATGAACACTTTCTGAGGAGGAGCCAAAGGCTTCACCTATGAGGTTTACATTCTAGCCCCATGTATCATTCTTTTTGCTGTGTGACTCTCAGCAATTCACACAAACTTTCCGGGCTTCAGATTCTTAGTTCTAAAACATGGAGAAGAAGAATTCATTATGGACCTGAAAACCGCAGAGACTGAACAATATTCAGAGACATTAAGATGGCCTTGCACCCACCCCTCGGCTGTGACATGGCGCTCACTGCTTGGTTGTTTTAGGGTTTGATTCTGCCTGTTGGCCCTCACGTGGCATTCTGCAGAGAAGAGTTGTAAGTCTTAGCAAGACAGGACCTGGGAGCACAGCAGTGTCACTGACTGCTTGGGTACCATCAAGTCTCCAAGAAACTTCATTTCCAGTGTCCCCATCCAGAGCCTGTGTCCAACATGGTCCTGGCAGCTTAGGGTGGGGACACAAGTATGCAGCTGTTGTTGAGTGGCTACTGTAGGTGTTGGCCTGGCACATGTGCCCTAATCAATGCTCCCTCCTACCAGGCCAGCCTTCTCTTTCACCAGCACTCCAGGAGTGCAGTGCTGAGGCTTGGGGGTGACAGCACACTCATGGGGGCCGGAATCAGCCTGAGTTCAAGGCCTCAAGTCCAGTAGGGTCTGCCAAGCACACCAGGCCAGATGAGGGTCTCACCCTCACCCAGACACTGGCTTCTGTCATAGTTTAGATTGATTGACCACCTCACAGGATTGGAGTCAAATCTTCACATGTCTAGGAGGGATTTTTCTAGATTAGGTTAATTGGGGTAGGAAGACCCACCTCAACTGCCAGAATGAAGAAAAAGAGCAGTGAGCTGAGGACCAACATCCATCGTCTCTGCCTCCTGACTGTGGACTCAATGCGACCAGCCACTTTGCACCTGCCACCAGGACTCCCTCAAAGTGTGAGCCCAGGGCTGGAGAGATGGTTCAGTGGTTAAGAGCACCAACTGCTCTTGCAGAGGGCCCAGGTTCAATTCCCAGCACCCACATAGCAGCTGAAAACCGTCTTTAACTCCAGTTCCAGGGGAATCCGACGCCCTCTTCTAACCTCTGCGGCATTATACGACATGGGTGCACCAATCTGCATGCAGACAGTACACTCAAACACATAAAAAATAATAAAAATAAATAAATAAAATTATTTTTTAAAAAGTGTGAGCCCAAATTGACCGTTCCTAAGTTGTTTTCATCAGGTGTCTTAGCAACATGGAAAGTAACTAACCCAGTTACTTTCAGTCTAGAAGTAAAAGCTACTGATTACTGTATCCTCAGTTCTCCGTGAGCTCCCAGAACCACTGTTAAACTGACCATGTAGAGCTCAGAGGCTTGAGGTTCCCCACTGTCTATTTTCTGTAAAAAGAAACATCTAACCAAGCATGTGTCCCTTATTTCCCAGCCTCCTTTGCTGCCATAGATCCAGCTGAAGATATGACTAGCTTGCCTCCATAAACAGGCAGTGTTTTGCTTATGTCTAAAAGATGATGTCTGGATCTTGGGAGGCTTTTTGCAACCATGAAATGATTCTGGGAATGACAGTAGGGTATCAGGACAGAAAGATGTCCCTAAGGACTGCAGGACTGAAGGAAGGGGTGATTCTCCATGGATTTATACTTTGCCACATCTTTTACCTAGAAGCATCTTTTCAAGGAGGTTTGTAGGTGAATAGCTTGGGACAGGGACAGGATTTGTTTCCTGGAGAGGATAATGAAGAGAATGCTTTTTTTCCCTGTAATCCCAGAACTTGGGAGGCTAAGGAAGGAAGATCATGACTTCAAGGGCAGCCTAGGCTACATAGCAAATTTGAGGTAAGCCTGAACTACATACTAAGACTATTTCAACAACGAAACAAAGCAAAACAAAACAAAAAATAGATCTGGCTTTCTTCAGTTGAAATTTGGTCAGGTTTGTATCTTAGAAGTTTCATTGGCTCAGTGGAGTCCTCCCCACCCCCATATTCTGGGGGAGGTGTTAGGACCTGCCCGCTCCAGTGCATATCTGAAGCTGTGGAGAGTACTGAGAGCTATATGAACCATGTCCTTAAAAAAATTTATGTGGGCTGAAGAGGTGGCTCAGTAGTTAAGAGCACTGGCTGCTACCGGGTGTGGTAGCACACACCTTTAATCCTAGCACTTAGGAGGCAGAGGCAGGTGGATCTTTGTGAGTTCCAGGCCAGCCTGGTCTACACAGTGAGTTCTAGGCCAAGCTGGGACTACAAGGAGATCCTGTCTCAAAAAGACCAAAAACAAAACAAAAGAATACTGATTGCTCTTGAAGAGAACCTAGGTTCGAGTCCCAGCACCCACAAAGCAGCTAACAACCACCCATAACTCTAGTTCCAGGGAATCTGAGTCATCTCTCCACCATCTCTACAGGCTGAGTTACATCTCTTTCTTCTTCTTTTTTTTTTTTTTTAGACAGGGTCTCCCTTTAGTCCCAGCTGGCCTAGAGCTCTCTTTGTAGATGATGCTGGCCTTGAACTCATAGAGATCCGCCTGCCTCTGCCTCTCAAGTGCTGGGATTAAAGGTGTGCACCGCCATGCCCATCCTTAGATGGTTCTTAGCTGCCATGTGGGTGCTGGGAATTGAACCTGGGTCCTCTTCAAGAGGAGTCAGTGCTCTTAACCGCTGAGCCATCTCTCCAGGCTGAGCTACATCTTTCTTATGCATACACTATTGGTCACCCTTACTCCTGGGAACCATGGTACAGTTCCCAGCCTGTGACTTGACAGCAGCATGGCTCTTGCACTTTGAGGCATTGTTCACACAAACATGCTTGACACCACAGTAGTGAACCTGTGCCACACCAGGCAGCATGCAGAAGCCTGGTGAGGTGGATGGTTAAAAACGTTTTGCCACTGGGTGTGGTGGCACATACCTGTAATCCCAGCACTCAGGAGGCAGAGGCAGGCAGGCGGAACTCTAAGTTCAAGGCCAGCCTGGTCTACATAGTGAGTTCCAGGACAACTGAGGCTACAGGGAGACCCTGTCTCAAAAGACCAAACAAACAACAAACAAACAAACCATTTTGCCAAGAATATGAAAAAAGATTTCTTGAAATGAATAGCATGAGGCAGTGGGTGAATTCCCAGTTGGGGACTGGACCAAGTGGGATACCTGTGTGGATTCCTATCCGGATGGTTAGGTTAAAATCCACTTCGCTGAGGGCTAAGTTGTATGATGTGAGTTGTTTCTTCTTGAAACTGGTTATGTGGGCAAGAAGTCACAGGTCCCTTGGTCTTCTCACTAACGTGTGGAACTCTGTGGTGAGATCCTGACACTCTAAGGTCTCAGCTGAGGTTATGGTTAATTTTCTAATGAGATAACTGTCCTGCCTGCACACAACAACAGCCTCATTCTGAGGCTGGACTAGCTTAGCACAGCTGTCCTCTTAGAATGGTGCCCACAGCCATGCCAGTGCTTGGTGGACACCGCAGACAGTGGGGATCTGCTGCACACTGAAGCTGCAGAGGAGGCAGCCATTGTGTGCCTCAGCCTTGACACGGGCTGTGCGGAGCCCACTAGGCCCTTCTGCACTGGCCCAGTGGAACTTGGGATCTGGAAAACCTCGGCAAAGGTGGAATCTGCATCACCCACTGCACTCTGAGCGGTCCGGTCCTCTGCCTCTGTGTCTACATCTGAGGTAAGCAAACTCAGGGATTAGTCTACAGAAAGGGAAAAGCATGTTAGAGCTTTATGTTTCTAAGAAGGACCCCACAAAGCGGAGCCCTATTGTTAGCCTTAGTGGGCCTTTCTAATTTTAATGAAATAAAATTAATCACAAATAAACACATCTAGTATAAACTGGAAGTGGAATGATTATTAACAGTCTTATGTAATTTTTGAAGTTTGAGAAATATAGAACAGAGTATTCCTACCAACATGTTCAAGTGAAAGAACATATTCTCAAAACTCTGAATCACCATTCCCTCCCACCCCAGCTGACCAGCAATTTCTAGAGTTTTCTGTAGGCCACTCCCAGGCCTGATTAATAAGCCAATTGCTGAACTTCTTGCTGCACCATCAACATGGCACCCTTCCTTGGCAACAGCTGCATGCAGCCCCCTCACCGTGATTAGTCGCCCCCTGTGCTGAACTTGTAAACAGCATGTAAACATCTATAGAAGCATGCGCAGGCTGAGGACTATGCATGATTAAGTTGACGTTTTTGATGATTGGATGTGCTCCAATGCTCTCTGTGCTGATTGGTTTAAGCTTCCTATATACTCTGTACTGGAAAATAAAGTTTTGAGTTTTGCCCTCTGAGGTGCTCCCGGATTGGATTTTGCTCCATTGCACTCTCCCTTGGTAGAGAGGTGACCAAGGACCGGTCATGTGAAGGCCTACAGTTTTCTATAAGGAATCTGTGCTGGATAGCTTTGGTTGTCAAGGTGACAAACCTGGGAAGAGGGAACCTCCACTGCGGTGTTTCCTCTGTCAGCATTGTGGGCATAGCTATGAGGCATTTACTTGATTGTTGAGTGATGGGGGCGACCGTGGATCTTGCTGCGCCTAGGCAGATGGTCCTAGTTTGTGTAAGAAAGCAGGCTGAGCCCAGGCCAGAGGAGCAAGCCAATAAGTTGTGTTCTCTCATGGTTCATAAATTATTTCCTGCTTCCAGTTTCCTGCCTTGATTTCCTGTCCTGACTTCCCTTAGTGATGAACTATGACGTGGAAATGTAAGCAAAATACATGCTTTCTTCCCTAACTTGGCTTTGGGCAGACTGTTTTCTCACAGCAATAGAAAGTAACTAGGACAGAACCATGTGCCATTCTTTCCAGTAGGCCTGGCTGTTTTCATGAACACGACTCTTTAGACTAACCCACTCTGCGTTAGTAGATCTTTAAAATAAAACATGAACTTAATTTTTAGAGATGTTATAGGTTTATAGAGAGATTGAGGACAGTGCAGAGGGTCCCCAATCTGCATAGAGGCCTTCACAGCCTGCCACTGTTACCACCCTGTGCCAACACACCTATTGTTCATGTTAGGATTCACATTGGGGTGCTTCTGTGCCTTTGGACAAATGTACAATAAATGCACACCCTCCCTCATGGTGTGTGGAACAGCTTCAGACCCTATCTGTCAGGTCTCTAGTCTGTCTGCTTTCCCTCTGGGACAAGGATGTAGCTCTGGTTCCTGGGTGAGCCTTGAAAAATTAATCTACTTCTTCCTCATCCACTTCTGCCTCAGAACTCCAGGTTAAAAGTGAGACTGAGTTACCCTGGGAAGTTTATGGGTTCCAGTTCCAGTGGGTAGCCACAGGGCCCTGAGGTACAGCTTCCCAGCTGCGGACCCTCCCCGGGGCATAGCATCTCCCACCTACTCTACCTTAGACCAGGGCCAGCCCAAGCTGCTGAAGATGTGGAGCCCCACAGTTGCCTCTCTGGGCAACCCAGGATTCTCACCAGCTTCACAAGAGGCTTGTAGGGGACAGTTATGGATGGGGAGTTTGGGGTGGTTTGGGCAGTTTGAAGATACTTATTCAACCCTCCTCAAGTCCCAGTTATCAACAGCAAGAAGGCAAGTTAAACAAAACTCTTGGGGAGCTGGGCTGTGGGCACAGGCCAGTAATGCTACTCTGGAGGCTAAAGCAGGATCCTGGCTGGCCTACAGAATGAGTTCAAGCCGAGCCAGGATAAAAAATTAGTGAGACCTGTCTCTAAAAAAGTAAAATGAAGACTGGGGATACTGCCCAACAGTAAAGTGCTTGCCTAGCCTACTTGAAGTCCTGAGTTCAATTCTGGGTGCCACAAAAAACCAGACCATGGGGCTGGAGAGACCATGGCTCAGTAGTTGAGAGTATTTAAGTTCTCTTACAGAGGATCCCAGCACCCACATCAGGCAGCTCACAACTGTGTGTAACTCCAGTTCCAGGGGATCCAACACCCTCTTTTGGTTTCTCTGGGCACCTGCATGCATGTGGTGCACCCAAACTCACACAGGCATACACACACATACACATTGGAAAACAAAAAACAAATAAGAAAACAAAAGTCCCACCTAAAACCAGATGCCTTCTTGGAGGCCACATGGAAAGTGGGGAAAAAAGAATGACGGTGGAGCCCGGCCTTGGAGATGAAGGAGAGCAAGAGCCGGCCGCTGCGTGTGGAAGTGTGTCAAGATCTGTGGCAGTGAGGTAGGCAGGAAGGGTGAGGCTACCCTGTGATTGTCCAGGTGCAAACTTGTGTGACTGTGCCCTGCTTGCTTGGATGGAGGGAAGGGTGTGTTTGGGTGAAGACGCTGAATGGAACTGACTTCAGGTCTGTGTCCCCAGCCCGCTAGCCCAGCAAAACTCATGGTCATTTAAGGTGCTGGTGGGGACAGGCAGCTCATTAGGTGCAGGCCATCTGGGGCCCACATGGAGCAGGCCTTCCAGGGAGCAATGAAGCTATTTTTAGTGGTCTGGGCTAACTCCCAAATCCTGCTGACTATTTCTGGCACCAAAAGATTGCCCTGAAGGATGTGGAAAATTTTCATGTTAAGAATGTCTGGTCTCCCTGTGGCTAAGCAAGGGCATGATGGGGAGACCAGCGCAAGGGCTTCTGGGAGAAATCCTAGCTCTGACCGTGGAAGCCAGACCTTTCTGTCCTTCTGAAGGCAGCCTGGGATTTGCTAGATGGGCTCGGTGAACATCTGCACTGGTATGCTACAGACTGTCCCGGGTTTAGTTCCTAGGTGCCGTACCCAAGAAACTCTTCAAGGTTGGCTGGTCACAGTGGCTGTCTTTGAGTCCCTCTGGGTCCTAAGCACTACATTAGAATAGCAAAGACTGAATCACGTGGCCCTCTCTGATGCTCACCTAAGCAATGTCTTAATAGGACACCAACGGAGAGCGGGGCTGTAGGTTGTCCACATGGCTCAGAGAACATTTGTAGCACTGTTCAGGCCCCAATGTGCTCCTCTGCCCTGGGAAAACGTGGATCCAGTCACTTCCTAGTAAGGCCAGGAGCCTGGGATGAATCCTACTCTTCGGGCCAGCTTGTGGGAAGAAGAGGCCTGCCCAGGTGCAGATAGCCAGCACCTGGTTCTGAGATCTGGACCGTCGAGCTGTTCTGAGGTCGCTCTGGCAGGTGGCCCTGAGTTGCTGCGCCAGCTCTGGGCTGCGGTGGGCAAAGCGGGAACTTGGGGTCCCCGAGCCCAGCGCCCTCTGTTGGCCGGGACAGCGGCGGGGGGCAGGCTGTGGCAGCCGGACGTGCGCAAGGAGCGCTGGAACGCGGATCCTCCCCGGGCGGGCAGCGCTGGGCAGGAAGAGCCGGCGCCTCCAGTTCCCACCGGCCTCAGCTCGGAAGCGGAGGAACAATAACAATAGAGTCACCGGCCCTGGGGTTGAGCCGGGGGGACGATGGCCTGGGAGAGGGCGGGGTCCAGGATGGATGGAGACCTAGCCCTGGTCTGCGCAGTGGAAAGCTTATGCCCGCGTCTTCCGAGCCCGGCCCAAGAGACAGGTGTGGACCACCAAATAAAGGAGATCCGAACTCATTGTGATTCTTCCTGTGGATGAGAGGGAGTTCTGGTACACTAATCCCGCTTAGAAATACGAAAGACTGAATAAATTAGAGCCCATTGTTCGACTTGTAACCCATGGGTCGCAGGGGGACCTTGGGCTGCTATGGCCGGTCACACCACAGGAAGACAAGAGTCAGGGCCCCTGAGCATGGTCTGAAAGAACATGGCACCTCCCACCAAGTGGGAATCAGCCATACCAGACCGGAATCCACCAGACACTCGCCTTCCACAGCACTAGACAGGAACCAGGGGGACAGAAGAACTTGGTAAATGCCACCTCAGGGATGTTCTATCAGCAGAGGTCAGAAGGGGACCTCCAGGAGAGACCTAGAGTGTGCTACAAAGGAAATCTAAATGGAACCCTAAGACTCATTCATCTGCTGGGTCTGCCCATCTGCTTTGAACTCAAGCTCCCAGGTGGGCTTCTTGGGGTCCAGTGGTTTGGAGAATCTTGGCTTAGGGCAGGAAGGTGCCCCCCTTGCCCTGCCACCTACAGCCTCCCAGGAGGTCCTGACAGGTCAGGCAGTGCAGAAAATGGGACCGGGTGCAGGATGTCTCTCTGCACTCAGGGTCTTTTTTTAGTGTGTATCCTTTTGAGTGCTCCGCAGGACCTGACCTTTTCGTTCTGACTGCTCGGAGCCTGGTGTTTAAAATTAGACTTCTTGCACCAGGGCTGTTGAATCCTGCTGCCTGGGAAACGGCATAAACAAGGAGCACCTGCTGTGGGGACACCAAGTCTATCCCTGATCTAGAGTGGCCTCAGGAGGGTGAGCCCCCTTGCTGAGACTCAGCAGTGTCTGCCCTGGCTTGCCCTCAGATGCCCACTGGTACTGCTGCCAGGAGCCCCAGATAGCTGAGCTGCAGGGCCCAGTGTTATCCAGATGATCTCACATTTCAAGGATGGGCAAGCAAGCCAGAAATGGTGGGGCATGCCCTTAATCCCAGCACTAAGGAGGCAGAGGCAGGCAGATCTCTGAATTCAAGGACAGTCTGGTCTATATAGTGAGTTCCATGTCAGCTAGGGCTACACGGTGAGATTTATTTTTATTTGTGTGTATGTATGACTTGTATGCCTTCTGTGTATGGTGTTAGTAGAGGCCAGAAGAGGGCACTGGCTTGCCTGGAGCTGGAGTTACAGGTTATAAGCAGCCCAACATAGGTGTTGGGAACTGGAGTCCTCTGGATGAGTAGCAAGCACTTTTAACCATTGAACCAACTCTCCATCCCGTTTTTCATAATTGTTCATTTAAAATGGCTGTTTTCAAAAATAAAATTAAAAAAATAGCTGTTTTCACTTGAGGTTAAACCAGGACCACAGCAGAAGGTTGAAGGGACTTGGTCTGAACCCAGGTGGGTAGCCGATCCCCTGCCCCACTGACATACTTCTCCATCCAGGGATGGATTCAGCCGGTTTCCCTCACATCCTTCCAGAAACAGGCTGAGGCAGTCTTTCTCCAGGGGGTCCCACGAAAGAACTGGGTCGGATCTCATAGTTCCGTGGCACCTGGAGGCATGCGTTGCTCCGCCATTTTCTCTGCCACAGATGGCTGGATCCCCCTTTTTTTGTTTTCCTTCCTGTACCTTATTGTGAGGGTGCAGCCAGCTGCCTCTGAGGTGCCCGTGTGTATACATGTGATGTGCTCACTGCGGCTTCCACAGCTGTGCAGTGCCTGTGTGTATACATATGATGTACTCACTGCTTCCACACTCACTACTGCTTCCACACTCACTGCTGCTTCCACACTCACTGCTGCTTCCACACTCACTGCTGCTTCCACGGCTGTGCAGTGCCTGTGTGTGTACATGTGATGTACTCACTGCTTCCACGGCTGTGCAGTGCCCGGGTGTACACATGTGACTGCTCACTGCTGTCTCCGTGGGGATTCCATATGCAGACGTCCCAGAGATAGTTCCTCTAGGAACAGTATCGTACTAATGTGGGTCAGAGCTGGTCCTGGGCAAAAGGACAAAAAGGGTTTGTAGCCAGTGGGGGAAGACCCTGGCCTAAGTTCTCCATAGCAGTGTGGATATGGAAACAACTGGAAGTGAGGAGAGAGCAGCAAGAATTCCCGATGTTCAGGAAGAGAGTGAAGAGTTACTCTGAGCATGTGATATGCTGGGTATGTCCTATTGGCTCATGCTGTGAGGTGGGGGCCTGTTCTAATTTTACTATAGAACATCAGAGAGGTTAAGTTACTTGGCTGGGAGCTCATAGCTGCTAGTTGCAAAACTAGGATTTGAACTGAGTAAGTCTGAGTCCAAAGCCTGTGGCCTTTGAGCACCAGCACCATAGGCAGTATTTCCAGAGTTCCAAGGGACAAGCTCGCACCTTGCCGTCCTCCAAAATGTGACATTCACATTGCCGTGTGCAAGGCCACAGGGAGTCCACTCTGCTCTCGACTGTATCACTTCCCTCAAGCGTGTGACAGTAAAGCGGTTAGTTCATAAATTCTTTCTTTCATTCATTTATTAAAAATTTATCTGTAGACATTAATGACAACAGAATTGAGTCTGTGTTCTGCCTCTGTGGCGTATGGCTCTCAGCCATTGAGACTTATGGGCACCAGTGATTCAGGAAGATGAGGTTGACTGTTGGGCTGAGAACCAGGGAAGTCTTCCTGGAGGAGGAGGCAGTTGGGTCGGGCCCCATGGGATCATGGGTGTTTGCCAGACAGGATCCAGGCAGAAGGACAAGTGTTAAGGAAGGGCCTTCTCAGCAGAGAGAGGAACCTGCTGAAGGCATGGGGGTGACACAGGCAGGCCACCAGGGACTGCAGTGGGGGTCCCTGTGATGGGCATAAGAAGCATGGGAGATATGAGGGTTGGTTGGTGGCTGACAAGGTGGAGACCCTGGAGTCTCTTAAACCCACAATGAAGGAAGGGCTCTGGAGAGCTGCCTGTATGAGTGTCCAGGCTGGCGAGTGCCCTTGGAGACAGAAGAGCTGTGTTAAGATCTGCTGGAGGGGTCCTGGCTCCAGGTGCCCCTGGGGCGTTCTGAGCACACAGCCTACCCGTCTTAGCATCATGCTTCCTCCATCCTGATTAGGCGAGGCCTGGCCAGTCATCCTAGGAGAGCTCCCTGGGTGTGGATAAGGCATGAAAGGCTGGGCAGGGACAGGCTGGCCTGGTTGGTCTGCTCCTGTTGAGTGCTGGGTGGCTCCTTTCCACGTGCCGGTTGGGGTGAGGTAGGGCCATGGAAGTGGGCATTAGATAGCCCTGCTGGCTTATGCCTCTCTCCATCCCCTTTATCTCTCAGGGGTCACATCGCAGATAGAAAAACTTCCCAGAGTGCAGGTAAAAAGGCTTCAAGGTCACGGCCTTCACTGACTGCAAAGGCCACATTCTTTCTGTGCTTTTTCTGTATGTCTGCTCTTGAGGACAAGGAGATGGAGCCTGGCCTCCCTGCCCCATTGGCTTAGGCACTTTCCAAGCTTGAGGTAAAGGTACCTGGAGAAACCTTGCCCTTTGCTCTAAGCAAAACTCCCCTCCCCCCTCCTCTCTCTGGACCACCTGTGCCCTTTCTAGCAGCCTTTTATTTTTCCCCTTTACAGCAAGCTGCGATTCATGAAGACCCCTGTATCTCATCAGCTAAATGACTAAAGCCTAAGAAAGGGAGTATTCTTATCTGTCCCTGGAGCCTCAGTCTTCACTCAGGTCCAGCATATAGTAGGTACCCAGGAAAGCCTAGGGGAATTAAACTCCACGGTGTTTGATTGACTGACATAGGTACACGACGTCTGTGGAATGCTGTTTAAGCCCTCATAACGCATTTAGATGTCCCAACATGAGGCAGGGTTAGCTTATTCCTAGTTCACTAAAGAAGCCAAACCTCAGGGCTGGAGAGATAGCTCAGCGGATAAGAGCACTGACTGCTCTTGCAGAGGACCCTGGTTCGATTCCCAGCACCCACATGGCGGCTAAGAACCGTCTTTAACTCCAGTTCCAGGGGAATCCGACGCCCTCTTCGGACCTCCTTGGCATTGCATGACATGGGTGCACCAACCTACATGCAGACAGTACACTCATACACATAAAAAAAAATAAATAAAATAAAAAAAGCCAAACCTCTGAGGTGAAATAATCCATCCAAGGCCACACAGTTAAGGAGCATAGTCAGCAGTCCATATACTGTCTCTCAGACCCACAAGAGCTTATTTGAACTGTATAATCCTTGGATTATACTTTTTATTATTATTATTATTATTATTATTATTATTATTTTGGTCTTTTGAGACAGGGTCTCCCTGTAGCCCCAGCTGTCCTGGAACTCACTTTGTAGACCAGGCTGGCCTTGAACTCTCAAAGATCCGCCTGCCTCTGCCTCCCAAGTGCTAGGACTAAAGGTGTGCGCCACCACGCCCAGCTACTTTTTTTTTTTTTTCTTTTTTTTTTGTGTCGTGTGTGATATGAATGTATTGTCTGCATTAGGTTGTGCCACCCGTGTCGCGCCAATGCCGCGGAGGTCAGAAGAGGGTGTTCGGATTTCCCTGGAACTGGGAGTTCTCCTGGAATTGGCGCTACAGGACAGTTTCAGCCGCCATGTGGGTTCTGGGATCAAACCTGGGTCCTCTGCAAGAGCGGTCAGTGCTCTTAACTGCTAGGCCATCCCTCCAGCCCCTCGGCTACTTTTTATTATTTTAAAATTTTCATTTATGTGAACGTATGTGTGCCTGCTTGTCTGTATGTGCACCATGTGCATGCAGTGCCTGTGAAGGCCATACGAGGGCATCAGATCCCCTGGAATTGGAGTTACAGGCAGTTGTGAGCTGCCTGATGTGGGTGCTGGGAACTGAGCCTGGGTCCTCTGCAAGAACAGGCAGTATTCTTTTTTTTTTTAATTTTTTTAAATTAATTTTATTTATTTCTGTATGTGTATGAATGTACTGTTTGCATGCAAGTCTGTGCACCCGTGTCGTGCAATGCCGCGGAGATCAGAAGAGGGTGTCGGATTCCCCTGGAACTGGAGTTCTCCTGGAACTGGAGTTTCAGACGGTTCTCAGCCACCATGTGGGTGCTGGGGATCGAACCCAGGTCCTCTGTAAGAGCGGTTGGCGCTCTTAACTGCTAGGCCATCTCTCCAGCCCCAACAGGCAGTATTCTTAACCTCTGAGCCATCTCTTCATCTTCAGATTATTATTTTAAAATTATTTACTAGAAAATAATTACCATATTGAACTTGTGTGTTCCTGGTAAGCTTTTATACTCATAACTTTATTGTTCATCTTTTGCTTTAAGTCTGTATTCATTTGTTCATCTAAAAACTTTTAAATTAACTGGGTGTGGTGGCACATGCCTTTAATCCTAGCATTTGGGAGGCAGAGGCAGGCGGATCTTTATGAGTTCAAGGCCAGCCTGGTCTACAGAGTGAGTTCCAGGACAGCTGGGCTACAAAAATACCAAAAAAAAAAAAAGTTTAAATTAGTTATGGTCTATGCTAACATGAACTAGAAAATAAAAAGAAGTAACCGCACTAAATCCTTTGGCTGGGGTCATTTCTTTAAGCTCTAAGTTATATAGTTATATAAAACTAATAGTGTTTGATTTAAATTTAAATTTCAAGTGCCCACAGCAACAGGGTTGAATGTTCTTTGCCAGTGACAGTGGCTTTGTTGCCTGTCAGTGGCCTCTTGCAGACAGGCAAGAAAGTGGGCACCGGTTGGAGCCAGGCCCTACAGGAAATGGCAGAGTGTCCTGTTCCCCTCCAGCTGCCTGTTCTCCACCAGCTGCCAGAAGGATCTTTGAAAAGCATAAGCTGAGAAGATCCTGTGGCTGTCCTGTGAGTCCCTGAGGCCTCCGCACATGGAAGCCATTGCAGCCTCAACGCTTGAGAACCCCGTGTGCACTGCTCCTGTGCTCTCCCCTGCCTCTGGCAGGTCACCCCTGCTGACACATGAATGGTTCTTTCTCAAGCTCCTCCTTGAGGCCACCGCTTATCAGCCCCCAGCCAGCTGGATGTTCTTCCCAGTTCAGATGTCCACAGGAAGGGGAGTGGGTGAATTATTCCATGACCCTACCCCAGAAGACCAGGTCCTTCTATAAGATAGTGTAGTGTTTTCCCAGGACCCGCTCACATCTTCCTTCCTATGCCCCTTAAACCAGCTCTACACAGCATGTCCCACCTAACATACTGCATGCTCCGTGAATAATTGCTACTCTGTAGGGAATAATGTGCATTCAGTATGGAGACTTTTTGAGACAGCATCTTACCCTTGTAGCCCAGGTTGGACTTGAACTTGCCATATTCCTGCCTCCACCTCTGCAGTGCTGGTGTCACAGGCATGTGCCACCATGCCTGACTCAAGCACAATTTAAAAAATTCTATTGTTTTTGGTTCATGGTTGGCTGGACCTGTGGATGTGGAACATGCTGCCAGAGCCAGTGGTCTGCATGACAGTCACTTTGTTGTCTACGTGATCAACGCCCCTACCCAGTGGTCTGTGTGACAGTCACTTTGTTGTCTACGTGATCAACACCCCTACCCAGTGGTCTGCATGACAGTCACTTTGTTGTCTACGTGATCAACACCCCTACCCAGTGGTCTGCGTGACAGTCACTTTGTTGTCTACGTGATCAACACCCCTACCCAGTGGTCTGTGTGACAGTCACTTTGTTGTCTACATGATCAACACCCCTACCCAGTTTCTTTTCCCTTCCTTTTCTTTGAGTGTTTTCCAATTCTGTCACAGTAAGAATGTTCTCTGGACACTGCTGTGTCCTTGTATGTCCAGCACATAACAGGTGGCTGAAGGTGCTTGCTGGGCACAAGTGTGTGTAAGGGTGTCCAGAGCACAGCTGGGAGGAGGCGAGCTTGTCCCCAAACAGCTGAGCATCCCAGCATTGGGTTAGCGCTGAAACCAGAGCGCAGCTGGCTTAGTCACCCTCCGCGCCTGGCAACGCTGGCAGCGAAAGCCTACTCGCCCAAACACACCACAACAGGGTCCCGTCGCCAGGTTCCCAAGGCACCCATGGCATTTGGAGCTGGCAGTGCTGAGCACAGCAGTCCTGGGGAGGGGCAGCAGCAGGTATGGATGAGGGGCCGAGGGCTACAGACAGGGTCACCTAGACCAGGGACGGGTGGCAGCTGGCCAGTGATGCTGGGCTTCTGAGGACAACACAAATCTTGAGAAAAGCTGCTTTGAATAATGAGCTCAAAGCTGCTGAAAACTAAAAACTCCACTGGTAAGCCAAAGCCAACCACGCAATTTCGAAACCCACATCCCTGAGCTGTGCCTGCCAGAAAAGGGGAATTCTCTAATTTCTTTCTTTGGGGCTTTATGGCAACTCTATTGAAAAATTCACATGCCACATAATTTGCCCATGTAAAATGCATGATTCACTGGTTTTCCAGATGTTCACAGTCGTGTACACCTCCCAGTTAGTGATCATTACTCTCCTTTTCCCCATTTCCCATCTCCCCAGGAGAGAAAAATCTACCTTCCATCTTGTGGACATTTCATAGAGACAGATTCGCATAGCACCTGGCCACTGGGGACTGCTTTCTTACACGTCACTGCCCTGTTCAGGGTTCATACGTATTGTACATGGGCCAGCACTTCATTCTTTTTCATAGCCAAATAATATTCCATTATGTGGCTATGGCATGTTTTCTTTATTCCCTCTCTGACTGACGGCCCCCGGGTTGTTTCCATTTGAGCTATGATGAATCACGCTGCCGTGATCATTCATGTATGAGACTTCATGTGGTTTCATGTTCTCCTGTCTCTTGGCTGAATACCTTGGAGTAAAATCAACTTTCTTTTCAAAGAATAAAACAGTCCCCCATCTCAAAGTTTGCATGGCGTAGAGTGGATTAAAATGTCAGCATAGCTGGCTAGGACATGTGACAGAGCAGCAGCTGTGCTGGAACTTGCTGGAAGCTCAGTGAACACAGGTCCAAATTCCTCCCCATTCTGGTGTCCACAGTGAGATTGGCCTGGGGTAGGAAATGTGGAGACAGTGAGTCCCCTCCCTCCCTCCCTCCCTCCCTCCCTTCCTCCCTTCAGTAAATGCAGGCCTGTTTTTAGCTACCACTCAGCTTCCTAGGCAGAGTCAGAAGCCTCATTTACTCTGTATGTAAGGAACTCAGCCTGAAAGGTAAATAGACACAAAGCCCCTGCCCTGTGACAGAGGAGGCAATGACAGTCTGTCCCTTCTCACTTTGGCCATTTCCTTCTAAAGCTGATGACACACTTGAGATTCCTCTTGTCCCCAGGACAGAGTGGCTGTGGAAGAGAAGGCTGTGTCTTCGGGGGCCCTCAGCCTGCCGTTCCAGGCCTATTCTTGAGGTTCTCCACGCCCTTGTTTTCTAGGATATCAAGGAATTAGCCTACTCTCTTCCTCTACCCACTGCCATTTCCTGTTGGTTGGAATTTCCCATAGTTCTACTGTCGTCTTGAGTCCCTCATGTGAAGCTGGGAGCTGAAGGTTCAGAGAATAACAAAACTTTTCTGTCCAGCTTGACCTGGTGAGCAGTCCACAGGGTCCATTCATGGCCTAGGGCTGTGCTGTAGGCACTGAGGGCACCCATGGGGCCCATATGAGAACTGTGGGCAGTCTTGGGTTGATGAGCAGGTAGAATGTCCCTCAGCTGCTCCCAGCATGCTCTCTCCTCACAGCTGTGAGTACTGTTATTTTTAAGGCAATATTTATATGCCCGTTCAGCAACATTTATTGAGGACCTACTAAGTGTCAAGCCCTCACACCAGGACAGAGACAAGTCAGACTGTATTTTGACCTCTGAGGGCCTCATAGTCTTCTAGGACAGTCCACCAAGAGAATCAGAGGATCCCTGTCTTGGGGTGGGATGGGGATGAGCCAGAAGCCCATTTGTGTCATGAGGCACACAGACGGCCTCTCCCTGAATGGAGGCTGCACACGCACCAGTAGGTTTTATCCACAAGGTATTCTTAAAAATTGAATTAATTTCTTAATTTTGCATGTATAAGTGTTTTGCCTGCATATATGTAAATGCACCATGTGCATGTAATTCCCACGGAAGCTAGAAGAGGGTGTTGGGTCCCCCTAGAACTGGAATTATGGAGAATTGTTAGCTGCCATGTGGATGATAGGACTTGAACCCGGGTCCTCTGCAAGAGCAGCTAGTGCTCTTAATTACTGATCCATCTCTCCAGCCCCTAGCCACAAGGATTTTTGTTTTTGTTTTGGAGACAGGGTCTACCTATAGCCCCAGCTGGCCTGGAACTCACTATGTAGACCAGGCTGGCTTCAATCTCACAAAGATCCACCTGTCTCTCCTCCCTGAGTGCTGGGATTAAGGGTGTGCACCACCATACCTGACCTAGCTGTCCATTTTATAATCTGTTCCCATTTAAGGCTTCATATGGTCTTTTAACTTATTTGTTTGTTTGTTTGTTTGTATGTATGCCTGTATGTACGTGTATACATGTGTGTGTGCCGGAGTCAGCTCTAGCAGGTTCAGGTCTTGAAGTGGGTGGTCACAAAGGTGCCAAAAAATCAATCAAACAAGACACAAGAATCTCATTCTGTTTGTGACCTGAGGAGCATGTATTCTCTCTGCTCCTGTGCAGAGGGCCTTTCGGGTTTGCCACTCTGCCGATTTCATGACCTAAGGATTTCAGAGAACGTCTGCCTTCTCTGATCCTGTGCAGAGGGCCTTTCAGGTTTGCCACTCTGCTGATTTTCCTTTTTCTCTATTCTTTTTCTCTTCTCTTTTCTCTCTGCTCCTCAGATCCTGATGTTTATTTTTATATACCCTAAGACTAATACAGGTTACGAAAGCCTAAGCTAATGATGAAAAAATAACCCAACTTCCCCGTAAATGTTTTTCAGAAAATTCACGCCCGAAATCATTCTTAACATCAAAACAGTAAAACAATCAGTAATGATACAACGATTTAGTTGAGACATCAAAAAAGTAAAACAATATTGGTACAGCCACTCAGCTAAACAATTTAGCAGTTTTGCAGCAAAGCAAAGTTAATATTAACTTTGAACTCTGAGGACTTCGTTCTTTATGCCTTGTGGTTACATAGGTGCTGGACAGTGTAAAAAATGAGCTTTAAAGCTTTAACAATAGAGAACTTTATTTTTCTGACTTTTAGTTCCTTGTTCGCTCAAACTGTAAGCCATTTCATGGCTGATGTAGTTTTGATTCATATCTTGTTTTTATTCTGGTCATTGTTTTCCTCAGTTTCTGTTTTCCTCAGTTTCTCTATTTTACACTTCTTGCTGAAGTGATTTTCTAAAGGCTGCTAAGGTTTGTGTCAGATTATTAGAATCCACGGCCTCACTGGACTTAGTTTCACTTTGCCCTACAATCCTTTTTTTTAATTTTTAAAAAATTTTTATTTACTTTTTATGTGTATGAATGTACTGTCTGCATGCAGGTTTGTGCGCCCGTGTTGTGCAATGCCGCGGAAGTCAGATGAGGGCGTCGGATTCCCCTGGAACTGGAGTTAAAGACAGTTCTCAGCTGCCATGTGGGTGCTGGGGATCGAACCCAGGTCCTCTGCAAGAGCAGTCAGCACTCCCAACTGCTAGGCCATCTCTCCAGCCCCATACAATCCTCTTTTTAGTTTAAACCTGACCATGAAATCAAAATTCTCTACTTGGGCAATCAATCTGTGCATGAAACAGTTTCTGTAGAATTCTTTTAAAAATTTTTTTTTATTTTTAGTTATTCTTGTATGTGTGTGAATGTACTCTCTGCATGAGGTTTGTGCAACCGTGTCGTGCAATGCCATGGAAGTCAGAAGAGGGTGTCGGATTCCCCTGGAACTGGAGTTAAAGATGGTTCTCAGCTGCCACGTGGGTGCCAGGGATCGAACCCAGGTCCTCTGCAAGAGCAGTCAGCGCTCTTAACCACTAGGCCATCTCTCCAGCCCAGAATTCATTTTTTTTAATCTTTTTTTTCTGTAGAATTCTTAATTGCTACTGTGTCATACTTTTAAGTTGTGTACACAGTGTCATTATTTCTCACAAAGTACTCATTTCTAGAAAAGGCAAAAGTGTCAGTTCCACTCCTTGAGGCAGAAGCAGGTACCCTAATTGCTAGAAAGCCAAAAGTCAAGCAGGCCAGAAAAATGAGAATTAATATGATAAGAAGAATTATTAAAAACCAAGGTCAGCTGGAGAGCAGACTTCAACCAGACTGGTCAGGTCACTGGAACTTTGTCAAGCAGTGAACCTTTCATGAATGGCCCGGCCATGTGTATATGAGTGCATGTGGTCTGTTATGTGAGTGTGTCCTTGTGCATGTATGTGATGTATGCATGTGTGTGAATGTGTATGTGTCCACATATGTCTGTAAGTCCATGCACATATATGTGTTTATGTGTTATGAGAGTGCATCTGTGTGTGTGCTTGCATGCATGTATATGTGTGCATATATGTATGTATGTGTATGTGTACATGTGTATGTATGTGTGTATGTGTGTGGTCAGACACTGCGGTGCAGTGGTTAGAAGCATAGACTCTGAGCTGGACTGCCACCTCTCAGCTGTGGGACATCAGGTTGTTGCTGCCTCCCCCTGTGCCTCTCTCCTCCTCTTTGAGACAACTGAATGGTACCTAGCCCATCTCTTGTCACTAATGTATAGGAGTTGACTCAGCACTTGGCACACACCAAAACCTTTTGGAGTAAGACAAAATACTTGGGAAACTAAGTCACAGTTGCACTAAGTGACTTTATAAGAGAAAGGTCACTTGTAGTTGGCTCCTCAGAGGGCACAATGTCCACATGGTCCAGACTTCCCGAGGCCCACGAGGGGCTCCCGTGCTGCTTTCAGAGCCACCCTGGGGGAAGCCCCTCCAAGCTGGAACAGGGACTCACCTCTTGGCTTCACCCCCCCCCCATAGGCTTCCTTCCATCTTCCCTGCCTGGATCTTGTTATCACTTCCTTCACCCCAGGAGCTGCTTTAGACCCCCCTGTTTTCTCCTCTTCTTCACCAGATACATCCAGATGGCCTCTCAAGTGCTCGCCCCACTGGGACCCTGGGCTCTCCAGCCCCCATCTGCCACTCTGGTTCAGGGCCTTTGCACCCCCATTCCCAAGGGCCAGGCCTTGGCCTTCCAGGTCTTTATCCAACAAAGATCACTGACTTAAAGAGAATGGCCGCTCGAACTGCCTCTTCACCCCAATCTCCTCTGTACCCCCTTTCGTCCTTATTCACCCCAATCTCTTCTTTATCTTCCTTTCCTGAGTTTTTATTCAACATACCTACTTCTACCTGAAATGACTTTTATAACTTGTTTATGAAATATATAAATCAATTCTCCATAGAATGTGTAGTAGTGTCTTTCTCTGTAAAGTACAAGCTCTAAGAAGGTAAGAAGGGAGGGAGGGGGGCTGGAGAGATGGCCTAGAGGTTAAGAGCACTGACTGCTCTTGCAGAGGACCTGGGTTCGATCACCAGCACCCACATGGTGGTTGCGAACTGTCTTTAGCTCCAGTTCCTGGGGAATCCGACGCCCTCTTCTGACCTCCATGGCATTGCACAACACGGGTGCACAAACCTACATGCAGACAGTACACTCATACACATAAAAAATAAAATAAAATACATTTTAAAAAAAGAAGGGGGGAGGAAAGATGAGGGAGGGAGGGAGGAAACTGGAGAGAGTTGGCAGGGCGGAGACTGGGGAGAGGCCGTTGTGGGCTCCAGGCCATTTGGGGACGTTTATCTGTCTTCTGCACTCTCAGGAGATGATCTCTGGGAGAGATGTGTAGAGCCTTTCAGAATACACAGTTAGCACTGAACATGGAGGCAGATTCATACCTAAGCCTCCGCTGGTAGGTACGGCCATTGCTGGAATGTTCCTCTGGACCTGCAGTGCTATCCCTCCCTGAGGGCTACAGGGGAAAAGCTGTCTCTGGGCTGGGTCCTGCCAAGAGGGTGCTGGGACAAGATTTGGCTGAGAACTGGGACCCAGGGGAAAACCAGCCAGTTTCCTTTGATGCAGCCACTGTGGGCAGGGACTCATCAGGGATGGGGCTCTGGGATTTCCCTGGTGACCCCTTCCTCTGCTGGGCATGTCTGGACCTGGCAAGGGACACAGAGAGAGAGGGCAGACTGTCTCCAGTATGAGCAGGGGTGGCACGCCACCTCCCCTGGACTTAGGACTGCCTGACTGCATGGGCAACAGTCAGTGCAGCTCGTGGAGGGCAGAGTGAGAAGCCCCTGGCCCACAGTCTCCTAACTGTGATCCCTGGCAGGCATCTTCTCGCTAAAATGAAGGGACTCCAGGACATGCTCCTGGTGGGGACCCATGGGTGGCAGCCCTCACTGCAGGAGACAGTCCTGACGCCCCAGCACCGTCTGTTCCTTGGTGTCATTTCTCAAAGTGTGGTCCCCACACTACCAGCAGCTCTGTCACCTTGGGGCCCACTCCAGCCAACTGAGTCAGGAACTCAGAAGTGGGGCCTGGTACTGTTTGTTCAACAAGTCTTCTAGAGGATTCTAGCTGTGCTCATTATTGAGTACCACTCTCAAGGTGGCCAGCCGACCACGACACCACCCTGCTGCAGAGCATTCAGTGGCTCTCCATTGCTCTCTGGATAAAGTTCAAAAGTCCTGACCACTATGGGAAGGCCTTCCCCTCTGGTTCTGCCTGATAGGAGGTATCAGCCTGTTTTCCCAGACAATGAAGGAGGCTGGAGACAGCACATGCGTGTGAATGCTATGGCTGTGTGTAGTTCAGAGGCTGACCTCACTTGAGATGTGATGGAGCTGTGGTGAAGCCTCTCTGAGCTCCAACCTTTGGGGATTAACAGCGGTGTGTCTGCCTCGGTGACTGGGAGGATGAAACAAGTGAACTGCAGGTGTCTGGGAATCCTAGGGAGCCCCAATCCCTTATCCCAAACTCAGGGGACAGGTTTCAGGAGCCCAAGTCTCTCGGTTTTAAAAAAAAAATTTTTTTTATTTTATTTATTTCTGTATGTGTATGAATGTACTGTCTGCATGCAAGTGTGTGCACCCGTGTCGTGCAATGCTGCGGAGGTCAGAAGAGGGTGTCGGATTCCCCTGGAACTGGAGTTCTCCTGGAATTGGAGTTTCAGACAGTTCTCAGCCACCATGTGGGTGCTGGGGATCAAACCCGGGTCCTCTGCAAGAGCGTCGGCGCTCCCAACCGCTAGGCCATCTCTCCAGCCCGTCTCTCGGTTTTTAAAGGGGGAACTAACGCACTTATTACCTAACATTCTTAAGCGAGGATCTCCCATAAACAATCGCACTGATGTTTCTACATCAAAACCTATGACTGAGCAAAACCAGAAAAAATAAAGACCCTGAGTGAAGAGTTCTCAGCAGCTCGGATTGTGCCAAGGTTCTTGGACTTTATTCAGGAGGCAGTAGGGAGCCTTGGAAGGCTTTAGGCAGGGAAGCAGCTTGGGTAGGTAGACATCTTACAAAAGGGATTCCCAGGTGTGAGGGCTTGTTACATACACTGCTCCTCTAACTCCACAGGCACTTGGATCCTGAGGAGCTGGTGAGGGTGGTGTGACCCACACCCCACTTTAGAGATGATAGAACAACAGAAGCTCAGAGAGACAGGCTCTCCCTGCAAGTGAGTATGGGGCTGGGACCTGCCAAATGGGTCCTGGGGTGAAGTCAGTGAGGAACCTTTAGGTTTTCGGGGCTGGGAACTATGGGGAGAGCCTGTGGGTGGGATGCACAGCCCTTTGAAGGGCTTAGCAGAGACCTGTTGCTGTGGGGAGAACACAGGCATCTGTTTCCCCTTCTGTGAATTAGGAGTAGTCACTGTGGTGGTTGAGGGAGATGCTCTGCACTAAAGCATGCAGGGAGCTGGCTCTGTTCCAGTCTGGGGCTGTCAAGTGTGTCCCAGAATTCTCCTGCCCCACCCCCAGCCTGCCTCTGGCATGCCTGGGCCTGAGCTCCAGGAGTCTTCCAGCTTGTGTTGCCCAAATATTTCGCAGGCCTGTTGATGCATCTCCATGACGACAGTGCTCCAAGCTGGATGGGGGTGAGGATGCAGCTCTGTGCCAGACACCCGAAACTGCTGTCCCTGTCCCTGTCCCTGTAGGAATGTCTGGCTACAGGAGGCCAAGGACACTGAGGGAAACTATAAGGTGGATGGGCCTAGAGGCCAGGCACACTGGAAACTCCGGCATGTGGGAAGAAGGGGAGGCCCTGCCTGGTGGAGGGGTACCGGATGGTGCCACCTGCCTCTCCCTAGCATCTGGCTGGATCAGAATGACTGTTAAGTACTCGGGCCCCAGAATCTGTGGTTTTCCAGATTGGATCCTGACACAGCTACCTCCTAGCCACGGACCCGTGTGAGCAGGCTCCTCATTAGTAGGTCGGGATGTAAGCTCTAGCCTTACAGGGTGGCAGGTAGGATCAGATGGCTCAGGTAGAGCCAGCCTGGGGCTACCATTGCCTCTGACTCCTGCGTGAGTGTAGCCAGGGATGTCCCAGCTGGTAGACTGTGGGTAAAGTTGTGGTGTCCAGGCCCTGGGCCTTGTGCTCTACTGCAACACTTTCCTCCTGGCCTGGCGGCAGGCACACTCTAGGTCAAGGTCTGAGTGCTCTCCTTCTGAAAGCACCCTCAGAAACATTCCTTTCAAAGTTTAGTGGCAAGGCTGGGTGTGGTGGCATAGCTTGCCATCCTGGCACCAAGAAGGCAGAGGCAGGACAATCTCTGAACCCTAGGCCAGGCTAGGCTACCTAGTGAGACACTGTCACAAACAAAACCAAGACAAGTTACATTGCTGAGCAGCTGGGGGCTCCAAAATCAGAGGTCTGGGTTCAAGTACCAGCTCAGCCAGTTAGCGACTGTATGACCCTGGGTAGGGGACTTGACTGTCGTGGCCCACATTTCATCCCCTGAAAACAGTTGACAGCTCTATTGCAGCGGCTCGGGTGGGGTCCCCAGAGGCAGCTCTTTCTCTCACACCCAAATGGCCTTCACTATTGTCCAAATCAATGATTTCTTTCTCTCCCTCAGTCAGCCCTGCTCAGAGCTACCACCATCCTCAGCCGTGTTGCCGGAGCAGCTTCTGCTTTGACTCCCGGCGGGAGGCTCATTCTCCAGGCGCTGTAGCCGTTCTGTGGCCTCTGGCCTTGCCGGCTGCCTCCGTCATCTCCCTGACTCGTCTCCTGCCACAGACCCTTGCTCACCCTTTCAGGCCATACAGGCCTCCTTGATGAAGACCAAAGGTCCTACCCTGAACTTCCTGGGCCTGAATGCTCTTCCAGACATAGGCTGGCTCTGCCCTCAGCTTTGCTAGTCTTTGTAGTAAAGTGTCATCTAATTAAATTTGGTTTTTAAAGGACATCTACTTCCCAGTATGCTCCATTCCTACAGGCCACACTATGGTCTCTGGCCACTTGGCTTTGAGCCACCCTGCCCACTCTGCCCACTCCTAACACTGTCTTTCCCCTCTGCCTTTCAGGTCTGGCCTGAAAGGCTCTGGTTCCTTCCCTGCCCTGGCTGACTCTTGGCACTGGTATGTCATCTGGTGACATGCCCAATGTGGTGGGCCATTGCTTGATCAGGTGTGGACAAGGTGTTGCTAACTAGCTCAACATCAATGTATATGGCTGTGACTGAGCGCGTCTCACAAAAGCTTGAGGTGGCACCAGGCATGCCAACATTGGGCAGGGGAGAAGTGGCCTCTGTCAACAGCCCTTTCTACTGAAGTTGCTTCCTTTGGGAGTACTGTGGATCCTTTCTTAAAATTTCACTTGGATGTTTTTCAAAACTTGCACCTATTGATCAGACTTCTGCCTTGGACCTTCACCCAGACTGTGGCATCAGCTAGGTGCTGGCTCTCTTGGGGACATGTCCAGGGCATTTGGGTTGTTGGAACTGGGGATGCAGTTGGTATCCAATGGGTAGAGGCCAGGGAGTCCACTGTCCCCACATCGAAGAACTGTTGGGCCAAAGTGACGACAATGTCAAGGTTTAGAAGTTCCATCCCGGGGGCTGGAGAGATGGCTCAGTGGTTAAGAGCACTGAATGCTCTTGCAGAGGACCTGGGTTCAATTCCTAGCACCCACATGGTGGCTAAGAGCCATCTTAGGCCGAGTGCGGTGGCACATGCCTTTAATCCCAGCACTTGGGAGGCAGAGGCAGGCAGATCTCTGTGAGTTCAAGGCCAGCCTGGACTATATAGCCAGCTTCAGGCCAGCTGGGACTAAAGGGAGACCCTGTCTCAAAAAGAAAAGAAAAAAAGAAGTTCCATCCCAACCTGCCCCCCCAATCTGTCTCTCTCTTTATCTCTGTCTCTCTCTATATATATAATATTTATCATATGCATAGCCAGGACTTGGTTTCATTTTGTGTATGTCTATTTGTATGTGGTATAGGTATGTGTATGCGTGTTCATTTGTGTGTGGAGCATATGTGGGGAATGTGCATGTATGTAGGTGTACATGTGTGTAGAGGCCCAAAGTTGTTACTAGGTGTTTTCATCGATCACCATCAAATTGTTTTTATCCAGGCAGGGTCTCTCGTGGAGACTGTCAAGTCCAGAGCTTGCTGAGGTCCTGTGTCTTTGCCTCCAAGTGCTGGGATTACAGATCTGTAATCGCATCCCATTGCATCTGCCTGGCTTTTCTATGGATTCTGGTCCCCATGAGCGCCCAGCATGCCATCTCCCCAGCCCCAAGTCTTGGTTTCTAACTGCCCCCAATGAAAGGAGTCCCCGTATATACATATTGCAAAGCCTGCTGAGAGTAACAGTGGGTGCTGACTCTTCACCCCGCCACACATCAGTGCCCCCCTAGTCACAGTGTGGCATCACACCCTGACACAATGTGACAGTCTTCTACACGTGTCCACTATGGTGTTGGGACCAGGCTACATACAGTTGATGGCTCTCACCTCTCATGTCTCTTCTCTCTCCTTCACCTGCAGCATCTGCTCCCTCTACCAGCTCCGTTTCCCACCTTGCCTTTCTGTGGGGCGCAGCCTGTGGTCTCTAGCACGCCTGCGGTCTGGCTTGTCAGGTTCTGCGTTTCGAGTGGTGAGGCCCTTGTGGCTCACACCAAGCTCTGGGGCAGACTGGCTCTGCCCACTTTCTCCTCTGCGAAATGGGGACACCCCTGTGTGCTCTTGGGGTTCATATGGAATGTGGACAACAGTGTTCTGACCATGACCCTGAGCTGGTGGCTTTGCTTCCACTGATGGTGATTGAGTAGATCTCCACATTGACAGCTGTGTGTGATTTCACACCCACAACTCCCTGTTGACTTGCTAGCAACATTTTCCTGTAAGGAAGAGCCCCCTCCACCTTCCTTCTACTCTTTCTTCTACTTCCTCCACTTTTTTCATCCATTTGTGTTTATCGGGATGACTTCATGAATCACTCTTTAAAAAGTTCTGTGAGGGGCTGGAGAGATGGCCTAGCAGTTAAGAGCGCCGACTGCTCTTGCAGAGGACCCGGGTTCGATTCCCAGCACCCACATGGCGGCTGAGAACCGTCTGTAACTCCAGTTCCAGGAGAACTTCAGTTCCAGGGTATTCTGGTTTGTCTTCCATTGCTGTGACAAAACACTCTGACCAACACCAACTTGGGGAGGAAAGGGTTTATTCAGCTTACATCTTCTGGGTCACAGTTCTCAGGGAGCCCAAGGCAAGAACTCAGGGCAGGATCCTGGAGGCAGGAGCTGAAGCACAGGCCATGGAGGTGTACTGTTCACTGGTTTGCTCCCCTGGCTCATGCCCAGGCTGCCTTTTTAAAAAATTTTATTTATTTTTTATGTGTATGAAAGTACTGTCTGCATGCAGGTCTGTGCACCCATTCGTGCAATACCTCGGGGGTCAGAAGAGGGTGTCGGATTCCCCTGGAACTGGAGTTCTCCTGGAATTGGAGTTACAGACGGTTCTCAGCTGCCATGTGGGTGCTGGGGATTGAACCCGGGTCCTCTGCGAGAGCGGTCGGCGCTCTTAACCGCTAGGCCATCCCTCCAGCCCCCAGCCTGCCTTCTTTTTTTTTTTTTTCTAATTAAATTAGTTTTTATTGATGCTTTGTGCATTTCATACATTTTTTCCAATTCAGTTCAGGCTTATTTTCCTTTCCCTCCCCCCCCCACCCCCACCCCATCCCAGATCATGCATTCTGCCATAACTGTCCTGCATCTTTCTCTCAGTTTTTTTTTTTTTTCATTTTTAGCTATAAGTGATAATCCATGAGTACAAGCATCCTTCATGCAAAACCTATCTGCAGGCTGTTGTGCCCAAACACCTACAGCCCCACCATCCAGTGGGGGGTGACAGGTTGTTTGTTCAATCAAGTTGATCAAATGAGTGTCCAGACTACATTGCTGTAGTTTCACCATTCACCCCAATCGCAGCCCTTACATTCTACCACGCCCCCTCTTCCGCAGGTTGTTCCCTAGGCTTAGAAAAGGGGCACAGGTGGATGAGAGGTAAAACAGTCCACTCTCTCTGGAGCTGTTGACTTGGACTCTGGTCAATTCTGGCTGTTTCCTTTCATGGGCTGACAGTTTGTCCAGGAATAACCTTTCGATCCTACTGGCCTGGCGCGTTATGGCGTCTCCCAGCCTGCCTTCTTATACAGTACACAACAACCTGCCCAGGGTGGCACCACCCATAGTGGACTAGGCCCTCCCACACTGCTCGACCATCAAGGCAATATTCCACAGATGTGGCCACAGGCCAGTCCAATGGAGCCAATTCCCCAACTGAGGGTCTCTCAACCGAGGTATGTCAAGTTGACACTAAAGCTATCCAGCACAATTGACCCTTGTCAACTTGACACACAAAACACATCACTACTAAGTCACCACCTTTCCAGTTCTTATCCCCAAAGTATGATGTTAACATTAATCACAACCTAAGACAGTACAACCTTAAAAGCCCCACAGTCCTTAAAATGTCCAAACAATTAAAAGTTCACAGTCTATTAAAAGTCTCTTAACTGTGGGCTGCTGTAAAATCCAAAACAAGTACTGTCTTATTTCAAAGGGAAGAATCAGGCATACTCAAACAAAACCCAAGTCCAGCAAGTAGCTCAAGGCTGGACACCTGGGACTCATTCACGATCTTCTGGGCTCCACAGGGTTTCGGCAGCTCCCCTTCTCTGACTCTGCCATTCGTGGCACACACAGCTCACCTTCCAGGCCCAGGCCAGCTCCATTACACACCTGCTGCTGCTCTTGGTGGTCGTCCCACAGTCCTAAGCATCTCCAAAAAGCTGGGGTCGCCACTGAAACTGAGGTTGCTTCTGACCTCTCCTGATGCCAAACCTCAGCTTCTCTTCCTGACCCCTGGAATCCTGGGGTCTTCACTGCAACTAAGACCACACTCTGACCAGCAGCCTTTCCTGGCCTCTCATAGGGCCAGGCCTCAGCTGCTCTGTGACCCCTTCATGCTTTCAACACCGGAACCATATAGGAGACTCTTACACGTTACCAAGTCCTGCTTCTGGCTTGACATGGAGGCTCGGGCCCCTTCTGAACCACAGCTTCTGTGTGCTGACCCTGAAGAAATTCTTCCCAGAAGATTTCACCACAGTGATGCTGGTCTCTTGTTACTTACAGCTGATTTTTCAGCCTCAGCTAACCAGCATCAATTATCCCAGTACAACAAAGATTTCACTTCAGGTTCTGGTCTTTTTGTTACTTACAGCTGATTCTTCAGCCCCAGCTGACCAGAACCCACAGATTACACAGTCCTGATGATCTCTGCTTCCTTTTGAAACTAGAAACTTCACAATCCAGGCCTCCATCGTCTACAACTCTTTCAGCAAAACTGTTCCAAGTTCCACAGCCATGATCTTTAGGCATTCAATGATTTTTCTAGCCCTAAGTTCCAAATGCTTCCACAATCTTTCCCCAAAACACCAAGGTCAGGTCTGTCACAGCAATGCCCCACTTTCTGGTACCAATTTCTGTTCTGTGTTTGTCTTCCATTGCTATGACAAAACACTCTGACCAACACCAACTTGGGGAGGAAAGGGTTTATTCAGCTTACATCTCCTGGGTCACAGTTCTCAGGGAGCCCAAGGCAAGAACCCAGGGCAGGAACCTGGAGGCAGGAGCTGAAGCACAGGCCATGGAGGAGTACTGTTCACTGGCTTGCTCCCCTGGCTCATGCCCAGCCTGCCTTCTTATATGGTACACAACAACCTGCCCAGGGTGGCACCACTCACTGTGGGCTGGGACCTCCCACACTGCTCAACAATCAAGACAATACTCCACAGATGTGGCCACAGGCCAATCCAATGGAGCCAATTCCCCAGTTGAGGAGCCCTCAACCCAGGTGTGTCAAGTTGACACTCAAGCTATCCAGCACACAGGGGAATCCGACGCCCTCTTCTGACCTCCATGGCGTTGCACGACACAGGTACACAAACCTACATGCAGTACATTCATACACATAAAAAACAAATAAAATTTAAAAAAGTTCTGTGAGCAGGGCATGGTAGCTCACACATTTAGTCTGAGCACTGAGGAAGGAGTCAGAGGGAGACAATTCTCTGTGAGAATGAGGACAGCCTGGTCTACATTGTGAGTTCAGGCCAGCTGTGGTCACAGGGAGACCCTGTCTCCAAAAGATAAAAAAAACATTGTGTATGATACATGTGCACATGCATGTTCATATGTGTGAGTGTAGGTACGCATGTGCCACATGCACGTGTGATGGAGACAACCTCAGGTGTCTGTCTTTCTGCTTTGGGACTGGGTCTCTTTGTGGTTCGCTGCTGCGTGCACTGGGGTAGCTGGCTGCAAGCCTCCAGGGGTTCGCCTCTCTCCTCCCCATCTCTCTGCAGAAACACTGGGAGCACAAGTATGTGCTACCCCACCCCCCTTTCATGAGCACTAGGAATTTGTACTTAGGTCTTCATACTTACATGGCAAGAGTTTTACCCACTGAGCCATCTCCCGACCCCTGCATTTCATGAAAGACTTCTTTTTTTATTTATTTTGTATGTGTATGAATGTACTGTCTGCATGTAGGTCTGTGCACCTGTGTCGTGCAATGCCGCGGAGGTCAGAAGAGGGTGTCGGATTCTCCTGGAACTGGAGTTAAAGACGGTTCTCTGCCGCTATGTGGGTGCTGGGGATGGAACCCGGGTCCTCTGCAAGATCAGTCAGTGCTCTTAACCTCTAGGCCATCTCTCCAGCCCCATGAAAGACTTCTAATGCAACACCTTGAGCTGCTGCCTCTACTCACACTCAGCTGTGCTTTGGGGGTCAAGGTTCAGACTGTCCTGCAGAGGAGCAGTGACCTCCTAGGTGTGTGTCACCTGTGTCCCAAGTGTGTCCCTCTCATACTTTGGTTCTTTCTTGCTTCTGCTGTTGAATTCCCCATTTTCCCAAAATTCTGGGGAATGGCCTCCCTAGGAACCCAGGGAGGTCTGCAACTAGGCTCGTGGCAAAGTTGCAGACAGGGCCCGGAGGGAACCGTCACGTGTCTGAAGAAGCTTATGTCACGAGCTCCCATGTGGACATCAAGTCCCAGCCCAGGCCAGTGTATTTTCCTCTCTCTGTGCAGAAAACCCCCCCAGGGAGTCCGAGGTCCAGCAAGCTTAATGGATGTGCTCTTTCACTCACTGCCCCGAGGACCCCAAGCTGTTTCAAACATGATGAGCTGTGGTAAGCCATGGTTCAGGGTTTGCTTCCAGTTCTGTTGCCTTTAGATGGAGGAAGCGGCGGGTCGTTGGGCTGTGCTGGAAGGCAGGGTGGCTGTGGCATCCGCAGTCACAGTGACATGGCAGTTGCTGTAGTTAATTGCTGGCTGTTTTTTGCACAGGTCTGTGCTGTATCATGTCAATGAGAGGCTACATGTGCAACCAAGTCCCATTTGGTTGTATCACCCAGGGTTGTGGTTTGGACATGTGGGCCTTGGAGTCTTGGTCCTCAGCTTGGCCCCGTGGGAGGTGGTGGAGCCTATAAGAGGCCCAATTGGAGACCTTGGGCCACTGAGGGCACGTCCTTGGAGGGAACTCTGTGTCCTCAGACTCTGGCTTTCTGCTTGTGTTTCTGCAAGCCATGAGATATGCAGCTTGCTCTGCTGCCTGTTCCAACCATGATGTGCCGACCTCGCCACAGGCCCAAACCAACATGAGTCTCCTAAACCTTTCCTCTTTTTCAATTTGTCAAGGTGTTTCTTTACAGAGATGGCAGGTAAGCTAGTGTATTACTTACTTTTCTGTTGCTGTAATAAAACACTGTGACCAAGGGAAAGGAAGTTTATTTGAGCTTATGGTTACAGCAGAATCATGGTCCATCATGGCTCAGAGGCCGGGTGGCAAGAGATGGCTGGAGTAGAGAGCATAATGCTCAGATCTTGAAGCAGCACAGGAAGCAGAGAGTGACTGGGAATGCTTAAGAACTCTCAAAACCAATGACATGCTTCCTCTGGCATGGCCACACCTCCTAAAGCCTCCTGAAACAGTGACACCAAATGGGGACAATGTCCAAGTACTTGGAGCCTGTGGGAGACATTCTCATTCAAACTACCACACTCCAGTCCCTGGCCCCCCACAGACTCATGATCATATAAAATGCAAAATGCGTTTAGTCCACCTTCAAAATTCCCTACAATCTTTAACATTGTATTCAAAGTTTCTTCAGAGACTCAAGGCAATCCCTTAACTGTAAGCCCTGTAAAATCAAAAGACAAATTATGTACTTTCAACATACAATGGAACCAAATATACACTCCCATTCTGAAAG
The DNA here is from genome assembly GCA_009823505.1 of Rhizomys pruinosus. Taxonomy (NCBI): domain Eukaryota; kingdom Metazoa; phylum Chordata; class Mammalia; order Rodentia; family Spalacidae; genus Rhizomys; species Rhizomys pruinosus. Next base: position 5,608,828 of record VZQC01005840.1, read on the forward strand.
GAGGAATGGGAACATAGTGAGGAAATACCAGACTAAAACAAGACTGAAACCCAGGAGGGGAAACACCAAGTCCTGCAGCTCCATGACTGGGACTTCACTTCCAAAGAACTTAGACTGCTCAGCCCTCCAGCTCTGCTGTGTGCAACATACATTTCTCTCTCTTGGGCTGGTGCCGCTCCCTGTATGCAGATGTCTTTGGCAGATGTCCCTCTAGCATCTGGAACATCTTCTTGGGGTCTCCACTGACAACCAGGCTTTATCTTCACAGCATCAATGATGGCCTATCGGAGCTGTCTTCATGCAGGGCCACCCCTGCTTCATACTGGCTGTCCTCTGCAGCTCTCTGAAACCTCAGAAGAAGAACTGATGACCCTTTTACTCCTGCATCTTTCATGCGTATAAAGCCAGCACCATGTGAAACTGCCCTCCCAAATTCAGCTGCCAGCCTGGGATGGATTCTGGCCTGCTTCATCACATTAGCAGCTCTTCTATGCTGTGGTTTTCTAGGAGCAGAACACCCTTCCAGCATTTTCATTCACAAGTTGGAGGCTTAGCTGGATGTGGTCTTGCCTTGGAGGTTCTCTTTAAATTGTTTAAGTGCAAATCTCTAGGCTTCTCCTTAGTCACTCTGATCTCCTTATCAAAGAGAGCCTCTTCTTCAGCACATGCCTTGGCTCCAACATTAATCTTCCTGATGCTCCTTTTCAATACAAACTGTACACAGTCTGCATTTCTTTCTGTTCCACTTCCTATTTTTCACTGCAGTTCTGTATAATATTTACCATTAATAGCCATACCACCATTTCTATCTTAGGCTGTATTCTTCCACCAAAAAAATTAGTCCATTACTTTTCAACTTAGGTTCAGGTAAGCTTTTAAGCTGTGGGCAGACTCCAGACAGACTGCCAAAATATCTCAGTTGTTGCTTAAGTCCTTATTTCCCTCTGGAACTACCTTGTTCTCTGCACTGCTTTCTCCCAAGCTCCCACAAGAATGGTCCATTAAGCTGTGCTTACAGCCATCAACCACTTTCCTAGTCTAAACTTCAAAGTCTTCTGTATTCCTCCAAAGCCCACGTGGTCAGATTCTTCACAGGAGAAACACTGTGACCAAAGGAACTTATAAAAGGAAGCTTATTTGTGCTTACAGTTCTAGAGGAATCAGAGTCTAACATGGCTAGGAGGCAGGGTAGCTGGAGTAGAAAGTAGAGTGCTCTCATCTTGAAGCAGGCACAGATGGAGAGAACTGGAAATCTGTCAATGGTTAAGAACTCTCAAAGCCCACTTCCTCCTGCATGGCCACACCTCCCAACAGCACTACTAAATGGGGACAAAATGTCCAAACAGTTAGCACCTGTGGGGAACATTCTCAATTCAAACTACCATGGCTAGCTCATGCAGTGATGTCAGAGCTATCTTAGTCTTTCTCGGGAGACTCCGGTAGTCCTCTTAATGCCTTCCTCCAGACAGATCCTTATAGCTCAGTGATGCCTGTCTGGATTCAGCATGGGACTCTGCCTGCTCTTGCGGATTGGGTTTAACATCTCTCTTAATCCTTCTGTGGGACTCCGCCTCCCTCAGAATAGACAATGTCTTACGTTAAGTGTGGGGAAGGAAGGGACATGCTGGTGGGCTCCTGTGGGCTGCTTCTGCCTCAGTGTTCCCACACCATGAACTGCACACTAGTAGAGATATCCTGACATTTTGAAATTAGACCTGTCATTATAGAATGGTAAGTCACACTGTGAGAAATTAATTCTTTCTTATAGTCTCCTTCCATTCTTTGATTATTTCAAGAAGAAAGTATCAGGCTGTACTTCGATGTCCTTTTCCATGTTCTGATCCTTTTCTGTTTCTTAGCTAGAGTCTCATGTAGCTCAGGATGGCCTCAGGCTGCTTATGTAGAGGAGGTTGACCTTGAACTCCTGATTCTACTTCCTTCACCTCTGGAGTGCTGAGATTACAGTTGTATACCACCAAACCAGATTTATATGGTGTTGGAGATCAAACCCAGGGCCTCATGCATGCTAAGCAAACACTCTACCAACTGAGCCAGATTCCCCAGCCTCTGATATCTATTATTATTATTATTATTATTATTATTATTATTATTATCTTTTTTGAGACAGGGTCTCCCTGTAGCCCCAGCTGGCCTGGAACTTCCTATGTTGAGCAGCCTGGCCTCCATCTCACAGAGATCTGTCTGCTTCCTGAATGTTGAGATTAAAGGTGTGTGCCACCATGTCTAGATGATTGTCCTTTTAAATGAAGAGATGGGGCCACAGGTACACAGCCTGTGGGAGGCAATGGTATTCAGCAGAAGATGTGATATTACCATGAGTATCTGTCTGTTTCCTAGAGTCAGGTTGCCCCCCCCCCTTTCAAATCACAATGCTATTGTATCCCAGCTGTGGCCATGTGCCAGTTACATATTAACCAATATGCCTCAGTTTCCCTAACTGAATAACTGAGATAGAGACAATTGATAGGGATCTCACAGAGACATATGAGTTCCTGTCAGCAGAGGGCTTGGCACTCAGTGAGCGCTAGTTATACCCATTTCTGTGATAACTTCCATGGATAGGAAGTGATTCCAGTTTTCCATCCTGGGTGTTGATGCAACATTTCTGTTCGAGATGTTTGGTTCACTGACCCAATTAGTAATGAAGATTAAGTTTTTTAACAAGTTTTTTTTTAATTTTATTTATTTATTTTTTTATGTGTATGAATGTACTGTCTGCATGTAGGTTTGTGCACCCATGTCCTGCAATGCCGCGGAGGTCAGAAGAGGGTGTCAGATTCCCCTGGAACTGGAGTTCTCCTGGAATTGGAGTTACAGACAGTTCTCAGCTGCCATGTGGGTGCTGGGGATCGAACCCGGGTCCTCTGCAAGAGTGGTTGGCGCTTTTAACTGCTAGGCCATCTCTCCAGCCCCATTAAGATTAAGTTTTGAAACAAGTGCTGCTGTACAGATGTAGCAGAGATCACCAAAGTCCTCAGAAACCAGCTGAGTTTCGGGCAGTGACATTCTGCCTGGCATCTAACCAGTTCAAATACCTTCCCTCCTGCCAGCTACTAACAAAGTTCTTTAGACTTACTTGGATTTTTACAACAACGCTGTGTGGCAGGGAACTTGACCTGTTATTCAGGGAAGGGACTGAGACAGAGAGGTCAGTTAACAGACCCCAAACTGCCCAGGTGGGATGCAAATTTTGAATGCCTGGCCCCAGAGCCTCTGCTCTGGACCCTCAGCTGGCCAGGCACACTTGTGAGGAGAACACTGAGGCCCAGACAGGGAAGGGGGTAAGCAAAGACTGCAGCAAGTCTGACGGGATTAGGGTCTGAGCAAGACTGAGTGAAATACCAGCCCTTCCGGCCATCGAGTGGCTTGGCTGGCCTGGCAGGGGCCGCTGCTTTCCTGCCTCTCCCACAGCAAAAAATGTTCCTTATATGGGGTGGACCACTGCTTCTGCTGAAAGAAGTGTGGGCTAGCCTGGGAATAACAGGAAGTCAGAAGGTGAGACTCAGTACTATGGAGTCTCTGCAATCACTCTGATGTAAACACGATCCTCCTGTTTTACAAATGACACTGAGGCCCTGACAGGTGCACTGTCCTGCCCCAGGTGACATACCAGAGGTAGAGACAGAGTTAAAACAGGGTTGCAACAGGCATCTACTCCCTTCACAACCTGCAAGCCTGCAGGCCTGCAGGCAGAAGGCAGCCATGTCTGGCAGCTGGCACCGTTCTCGTGGGCACAGGCATTCATTTGTGTGTGGTCATGTGACCCAAGATTATCCAATCAATACTATAGACATTGGTTGGTGGGGGGTGGGAGGTCATGTGATACCAATCAGAGAGACTATCCAGCGTTCCTCATATGGATGCTGGGGTCTGTCTCCTTTCCAGCAGCCATGAGGAGCCATCTGCAGCTGAGCTCAGCATGTGCTGACCGGGCTGGGTGCAGAGTATGGGTGATGGGGTGCACTCTCCATGCTAACACGCTGCAAGAAATGTGCCCTTGGCATGTAAGCTAAGGGAGATGTGGAGGGCACCCTCTCTCTCTTGCAGGTACACACACTCTGGCACCCTAGACTTCTGGGTTCCAGAACTTGGGACTTTTCCCTGGAATAAATGTCCCTGATGCTCACGGTCCGGGTCGCCTATGCTGGTATTATGGTCCTCTCCACTTTGATCAGTACATGTTGCATGTTTGGGGTCTACAAAGCTGCTCCCAGGCTCTTCTGTAAAACATCTCTACTGCCTCAGCTTTTCTTTCTTTCTTTCTTTCTTTCTTTCTTTCTTTCTTTCTTTCTTTCTTTTTTTTTTTTTTGGTCTTTTTGAGACAGGGTCTCCCTGTAGCTCTGGCTGAACTGGAGTTAAAGACGGTTCTTAGCCGCCATGTGGGTGCTGGGAATTGAACCCGGGTCCTCTGTAAGAGCGGTCGGCGCTCTTAACCGCTAGGCCATCTCTCCAGCCCCTGCCTCAGCTTTTCAATAAAATACTACCCATGCCAGAGAACTTGGAAGATCATGGGGGACTCATTCCTTCCATTCTTCCCTTCCCTTCACAAACAAAGGCCAAGATGCCAGTGAGGGGCTGCCAGCACTGCAGATACCCAGGTGAGGGAGAGGTGAAGCCAGGCTCTGATAGTCCATCTAGTTGAGGCTGACAAGTGAGCAGCCATGAGTTGGCATCGATGCCACAGAGCGTCATAGAGAATAGAGCTCTGCTGAGCCTGTGATCATAGCAGAGTGGGTGGAGAGAGCCCTTCCTCTCCCAGGAGTGGGTTGTCAGAGGCCATGAAACTCAGAGGTAGATCTTGAAGCAATGGGGGAGCAATCTGGGAAAGTCACCCCAACAGAGGGACAGGGGACAGAGCCTCAGCGAGGGTGGGCTGACGTCAGGGAGGCTTACTGTGTGTTCAGTGCACTGTCAGCGATAGGGGTGTGGGGTTGCAGGCAAGGTTTGGGAGGCGCAGGGCTGGAGGGGCCTGCTAAGACCAGGGGACGGAGGAGCTCCAGGAGCTAGATGAGGGTCCCTCAAGAGTCTTGGCGAACAGCCTGGCATGTCAGGTTGCATCTGCGGAAGTCACCAGTCTTGTTGGTTGGGCAGCTTAGAAGGACAAACTGCTCTGAACACCTTAGTACTCCCTTGAGGCTGGCTCCACAGGCCTTCTGCCCCCAGCCTCTTCCACCTCAGAGACACAGGGCATCACCGACTCCCTCCTGAATCACGTGAGCACCTGTCACTAAGACTGGGTCTCTGGGTCACCTTGGTCTGCTCTCCTAACCCGGCCCTGCCATTTTCTGGAGAGGGAGTCTCGAACAAGTCTCTTCCAGAAGGGAAGGATTAACTGTTTCACCTACACCAGCAGTGGAGTCTGCCAGCTTCCAGCACCGTGGGAGGGGGCGAGAGCATTGCTCTGCCTGGCTCCCTTCTGCCCCTGGCCACTTCCCTGTCTTCTTCATCCTTCGGCACACCAGCCTGATGCTTGCCAGGATCTGAAGGGTTTTTCTTCTTTTGTATGTTTATTGCCCATGTCCCACTTTAAAAAGGATTTATGCCAGGTGTGCTGGTGCACACCTTTAATCCCAGCACTTGGGAGGCAGAGACAGTCGGATCTCTGTGAGTTCAAGGCCAGCCTGGTCTATAGAGCAAGTTCCAGGCCAGCTGGGGCTATAAGGAGAACCTGTCTTAAAAACACCCCCAAAAGATTTATTTATTTATTTATTTACTTATTTATTTATTTTTGGTCTTTGTGAGACAGGGTCTCCCTGTAGCCCAGCTGGCCTGGAACTCTCTCTGTAGACCAGGCTAACAACTCATAGAGATCTGCCTGCTTCTGTTTCCCAAGTGCTGGGATTAAAGGCATGTGCCACCATACCTGCCAGATTATTTTTATTTTATATGTATGAGTGTTTTGCTGGCGTGTATGTAAGTGAACCATGTGTCCACAGTGCCTTTGGGGACTGGAATAGGGCGCCTAGCTCTCTGGAACTGGGATTAGGGACAGTTGTTAGCTGCCCTGGATGCTGAGAAATGAACATTGGTCTTTTGCAAGAATAGCCAGTGCTCTTAACCTCTGAGCCATCTCTCCAATTCACCCTCCTTCGCACTTTTGCTTGGAGGATCCAGAGGCCCCAGCCCTTATCTCTACCCTCCAGACATAGCACAGAGCCACTACCCAGTTGGTGTGACCTGCACAGTAGGTGTGAACCCGCCTGTGAAGTACAGCAGGAAGAGGAGGTGAAGGAGACAGCCGTGTGCAGGGCAGGAGGAGGGGTGCTTGGGCTGAGGGCCCCTCTGCTTCTTCCCACAGGGGTGGATCTGCGGCCTTGTTGGGGCGCCAATCCCCAAGTTTGGAAGCGTATGGGAGTAGTGGACCCAGAAATCCTCCAGGACACATCGTGCCATAAAACCTGGTTTCTCATCATTGACATGAAACACTGTCAGGGCTGTGGTTGTAGCTCAGGGTGAAGCACCAACTCCAGCACTGCAAGAAACTCTGAGGGGGGGCTCTGCTGCCACCTGCTGGGAACATAAGGAAAGGGCCCTTACCAAAACCCAGGCGTCTGAATGTTGCTTCTATAGGTAGGAACCAGTTCTGTAGCCAAGGCCAAAGATTACTAAGCAGATGCTGTCTCAGACACAGTCAGACTTGGGAGTACCAGGTGCCTTAAAGACACGAGCTCTTTGTCAGAAGCCAGTGCTCCTGTGTTTGTACCAGGACACCCAGGCTCAGGGAAAGCTGGGTATGGTTCAGGCAGCCTGGCTAAGGAACAGCCAAGTCTGAGTCTAACCGAGGTATCTCTGGCTCCAAATTGAGGCTAAGCAATGTCCTGGAGAAAGACAGAGGGGTGGGGAGGACAGGCAGCCCAGTGAGGGCCCAGCAGGCCTCAGAAAGGCCTGTTCCTGGTTTCTCCTCCTGGTTGCCTGCTGTCACTAGGCTTTGCCCTCCTGAGGACATTTTTGGGCCTGCCCAGGCCATACATGCCTTCACCCAGGACTAAACTGGGGAAGACAAGGCCCACAGGATGGAAAACCTAGAACATAGTCTTCCAGGTGTGTGGGGCAGATGACAGCAAAGCTTCAGCCTTGGCCTAATGCCTGGGGACACAGGTGGACGACTATAGTAGAGAGAGCACACTAGTGCCTGGTTGCCACCGCCTATGTCCCTAAGTTTAGAAGTAGAGGGTCAAGGTGTCAGGGTAGACCAGGAGACCTTCCATGGGTGGATCGCGGTAGGGGCTCTGAAATGACCTCTCTCAGCGGTGGTCTGTCATTCTGTGGAGGTGCCTCTAATGGAGGGTATGTTGCTGATGTCAGCAAGGTGTGCAGTTTCTTCCTAGCTCTGTTACTTCTTAGCTTCATGATCGTAGGTAACTTCATTCCCTCTGAGCCCATTTAGCACTTTGTATAATGGGACCAACAGGAGTCCTAACTTCTTTAGGCTTAACTGAGAATCAAGAACAAACATGTTCATAGCAGGCCACTACTGCCGAGTAGACCCTCTGCACATGGTATTTGAAGGACCTCAAAGGCACAGGTTTGCCTCAGCTTAATAATCCTTCAAGGCTGAGAAATAGGCCTTATGTTGTGATGCTTCTACAGAGTTGGGGAAACTAAGTCACTGAGCCAGGAAATGCCCAAGTCCAGGCTTCAGTTTGACTCATAGCATAAATGCTGGCAAAGCACCTCTCAGTCACCCCCAGAAATGCTTCATGCCTCCTCCGCCGCTGGCTTCCCCTCCCTCCCTGCTTTACCAGTGGGTGGATGTTGGCAGGAGCCCACAGCAGTCAGGGCAGGTCCCATTCTGACGACTTGTGCCCTTTAAAAATTATTTATTTTATGTGTATGAATGTTTTGCCTGCATGTATGTGAGCCAGATGCACACAATGCCCACAGAGGCCAGAAGAGGGCGCTGGATCCCCTGAATTGGATTAAGGACATTTAGTCCGCATGTGGTGCTGGGAGCTGAACTCTGGTCTTCTGTAAGAGCAGCTAGTGCTCTTAACCACTGAACCATCTTTCCAGCCCCACTTGAGACAAGCTTCCCTCAGACCTGACGTGTGACTTCTGCTCGATGCGGATTGGCATCCCCATTCTACGGATGAGGGAACTGAAGTTCGCCAGGATGAGGTGATCTGCCCAGGGAGGGCCCGCAGCTGTGCTGGGGTCCGGCTTGAGCTCACCCCTGCAGCATCCTGCAGAGAAAGCTCTGGGCTCCTGGGCCAGCGTGCTTCCCACAGAGGAGGCGGCCGCCTCAGAGGCTCAGCAGGAAGCCCTTCCCATCCCATCTCCCCAGAACTGGGACAAGCTTTGACGTCAGCCGGTCCACATTCCTGCCCTCCAGCCTTGGGTGGGGTGCTGACTTCCTCCCTGCACTGTTGGTATCACAAACAGGAAGCTGGGTCATTGGGGCAGGCTTGGGCTGAGGGCCGAGGGAGAACAGGGTCGGCAGTGCTAGAAGATGCTAGAAATGGGAGGGGAGTTCTTTTCTAACGTGACAGAGGGCCACGTTGTTCTAAGAACTACTCACAGAAGGCCTTCACTGACCACACAGTCTGTTTTGGTCTTCCGAGTGCTTGCATGGCCTGCTGCTTGGCTTCCGGGTTCTGTCTAGTGATGGACGGACGTACAGGCTTTGTGGGTGGAGCTCCTACTCTGAAAGACATCACATCGGCAACTATTCATCTTCCTTCGGCAATCAGGCCTTCAAAGCACCAGCAGGTTAAGCCAATTATCCCAGGTCCCACAGCCATGGGGTCTGGCAGGATGGGGATTTGAACCTGGGCATTGTGGCCCAGAGCTGGTTCCAGAGGTACCTGGCACAGCCTCCTCATTAGTTTGATCCCCCAGGCTATTGTTGGAAAAATGCAAATCTGATGGCATCTATCCTGGGCTAACTTCCTCCATGGGTCACTGTAACCCTTTGATCTGTGCTCTGAAGAGTCTTTGGGCTAACCTCTGTTGCCTGCCCCCAATTTGATTACCAAACTACATCTAATCCCCAAACCAATGTTCCTCCTTTCACCAAGACTCCATACAGGGAGAAACCCCAGGGTGGGAAAGGGGGAAGATTTATGTCACATCACAAAATCAGTTAACACGGGCCTGTCAGGTCCAAAGCTTTCCATGCTGAGGGCTGTCAGGGCCTATCCAGATGGCAGTTTCCTGGGTCCCATCCTGGAGGTGAGAGGTGGGTACCTCCATTGGTTGTCTATGTCAGAATACCTTGGGATGCTGAAGGGAGGGATAGACTACCTGGTCCAGGCCTTGGTCTCTGGCGAGCACCAGATGCTGCTGCTACCACTGCCTTGGGGACCACACTGGGTGGAGGAAGTCAAGTTCGAGGTTGGCCATCAGGCAGGTGAAGGATGGGAAGGGACTACCAAGCTCTCCTGGCTACTGCTGTGATATTTCCTCATCTGCCAACACAGAGAGCAGCAGGCCTACCTACCTGTGAGGATTGGAAGGACTGCAGGGCTTGTCGGAGGACACTTAGAAGTCCTCTGTCACCCGGATCTTTCTATAAATGCTTGCTGAGCAAACACACTGAGCAGACATGGCCATATTCAGACTGTCAGGTTCCAGTTGTCTGCTGTTTGGCGCTGGGAGGAAGCAGGGGAGGGGCAGCCCCGGGTGTGGTCTTTAGCTACCAACTGTGCTCAGCCTTTGAAAGAGGAAACCCTCGGTGCCCAGCCTGTGCCCCCTGCTCAGACCCTCCTTCCACACCAGTAGCCCTTGCTCCTTACCCATAGTTACTATAGTCATGAAAAAAATTAAATGGAACATTCCAGAAGAAATTTGTAAGTTTCTCACTGTGCACCATTCTGAGCAGCATTATGGGATTTGGATCCAGCCCTCTCTGTCCTAGTTGGGACAGGACTCATCCCTCAGCTGAGTTCCACATAGCCAAGTTCCACACTGTGCTATGTAGTTCTCAGTGAAAGCAGTCTTGGTGCATAATCAACTGCACATCACAGTGCTTGTGTTAAGTGACCCTTCTCTGACTTAATAATGTCCCCCCAGACATAGAAAAGCAGTGACACTGGCAACTTGAAAACAGCACAGAGGGGCTCTGATGTGCTTCCTTCCTAGATAGTAAAGGAAGAAAAGACAATGCTGAGATTGCTAAGATCCCTAGTAAGAATGGACCGACTTAGGAAATTTCAAAGAAGGATGAGGAATTTTGTGCTGATGGTGCATCTCAAACTGCAGAAGTTCCAGCTGTGGAGCATGGGGTGGAGGGAACAGCACCTGCTTTGGATCCGCACAGTGCAGCACACAGGGCACAGAGGTTGGTACTTGTCAGTGGCTTCCAGTGGCTGGACTGTGAAAATGGACCAACTGTAAAGACAATCACCTGAGTGCTTTCTCAGGTCACAGCGCCCTCTGGTGGGGTCGTGGAGAATGAATCAGCGGGACTCCCAGCACTAGCAAATGGAGAGAACAGGAGAGGAGGAGCAGGCAGTTATTCGATTGACAGATGGAGTCATGGCTAGTAGGGTAGCCTACTGACTGGGTCTGATAAGAGAGGGGCAGTTTGCCGTTCCTGACCAGTGACCTGGGTTTGCTGTGCGGGAGGCAGTAGCCACAGAGCATAGCACTCAGGTCAGGGGCCCAGTCAAGAGAGGACTGAAGAGGTGGCTTTTACCTCACCAGTGAGGGTCCGCCATGAAAGGAGATGCAGAGAGGAGCCAGGGATGACTGTGAGCAGCAGGAAACCCACCTGGATAGCTGGCCGTGGAGTGCTAGGTCTGAGTGTGCCCCCCAAATTCATGCCCTGGTGCTTACTGCTGAAGCTGAGGCCTGTGGGGAGCTGTTAGGTTGTGGAGGCCCGACCCTCAGGAGTGGTTTGCCACTATCAGGTGGGCCTGCAGGGGTGGGGTCCCTTCATTCTGCTCTCGAGCCCTGTGAGGACCATTGGTCCCTGCCTTCCCTGCCTCCTGCCATGTGAGGACATTCTAGTTTGCCTTCAAGGGCTGTGACAAAACCCTCTGACCAATACCAACTTGGGGAGGAAAGGGTTTATTTGGCTCACATCTTCCGTGTCACAGTTCATCACTGAGGGAACCCAAGTTAGGAACTCAGGGCAGAAACCTGGAGGCAGGAGCTGAAGCACAGGCTATGGAGGAATGCTGTTTACTGGCTTGCTCTTCAGGCCCATGCTTGGCCCGCTTTCCTATACAATAGAGAACAACCTGCCCAGGATGGCACTGTCCACATTGGGCTGGGCCCTCACATATCATTCAACAATCAGGAAAATACCCCACAGACATGGCCACAGGCAAGTCCAATAGAGGAAATTCCCCAGTTGAGGCTCCGTCCACCCAGGTGTGTCAAGTTGACAACTCAAGCTATCCAGCACAAGGCTGCAGCAAGACATTTCTCCCTGGATCCCAATGCCTTGATCTTGGGATGTCCTGGTCTCCAGAACTGAGGAAAGTAAACATCTCTTCTTTATAAATTCCCCAGTCTTGGGGCTGGAGAGATGGCCTAGCGGTTAAGAGCACCGACTGCTCTTACAGAGGACCCGGGTTCGGTCCCCAGCACCCACATGGCGGCTGAGAACTGTCTGAAACTCCAATTCCAGAAGAACTCCAGTTCCAGGGGAATCTGACACCCTCTTCTGACCTCCGCAGCATTGCACGACACGAGTGCACAGACTTGCATGCAGACAGTACATTGATACACATACAGAAATAAATAAATGCCGGGCGTGGTGGTGCATGCCTTTAATCCTAGCACTTGGGAGGCAGAGGCATGCGGATCTCTGTGAGTTCAAGGCCAGCCTGGTCTACAGAGTGAGTTCCAGGACATCCAGAGTTACAGGGAGACCCTGTCTCAAAAAAAAAAAAAAATTCCCCAGTCTCGGGTACTTTGTTACAGCAGCACAAAGAAACTTAGGAAGAATGGGCTGCAGAGAGCCTCAGGGCCAGATGACTGGAACTGGCCCCTGGAGGCATCTCTGCCCACTGAACTCATCCCCCTAACTCACAGGCTAGAGCTTACTATGTCTGCCCTCTGTGACTGCAGATGCAGCTCCCCCCGTGCCCCAGCCCCCACCATACTGGCAGTCCTGGGATACCCATTCCTTCCTCCTCCTCCTCACCCACCTCGGGCAATAGAGTTTGTCTTCATTTTTTAAGTCTGTGTACATTATGTATCAAATCCACGTTAGGGAGTTTAAAAAAATCACCTGGGTTCAAATCCCAACACCCATATGGTAGTTAACAACCATCTGTAGCTCCAGTTCCAGGGGATCCAACATCCTCTTCTGACCTCTGTGGCACTGTACAACATGGATGCACTTACACTCATATGCATAAAATAAAAATAATAAAATACAAAAATAAAAAGATAAAACAAGTGTGGCAAGAAGAGAATAAGCAAGCACTGAGATTGTAAGACTCACGCTGCCATGGACAGACAAAATGAGTGAGAGAGGTCCAATATCCTGCATTGGTCAGTTCAAGCTGTGTAAGGAAACAACACGGACCTGCAGCTCTAAACAACAGGCATTTGTTTTCTCACACATCTGGAGGCTGGGTGCTCAGGATGGAAGTCTCAGCAGGTTGGCTTTACCTAGGGCCTCTCTCCTTGCCTTGAAGAGGGCCTCCTGCCAGCTGAGTCCCGCATGGCTAGTCTTCTGTGTGTAATCACCCAGTGTCCCTGAATGTGCAGATTCCTCTTCTTAGAAGGCCTTAGCTGCATTGGATCAGGGTTTTCTTTCTCTTTATTTTATGAGTGCTTTGCCTGCACGCATGAGTGCTCGAGAAAGGTAGAAAAGGGCTTCAGATCCCCTGCAACTGGAGTTGCTGCCAGTTCTTAGTCATCATGTGGGTGCTGGGAACCCAAGCTGGGACCTTGGCAAGAGCAGCCAGTGCTCTTAACCACTGAGCCGAGTCTCCAGCCTGGATTAGCTGCCTCTTTAAAGGCCCTGGGGTCAGGGCTTCTATAAGTGCATTTTACATGGACACGTACAGGATATCCATCATCAAAGGGTCAGAATTCCGGGGGAGAAAAGCCAGGAAGCAGTATTCAAAGAGATGCAAAAGACTTCACGTCACGTCTCAAGAAATGATACAGGCCTCCCAACAAGATGAACAAATAAAAACCCACCTCAGCACATCCAGGGGAAATGGTGGAAAACTACAGGAGAAAATCGTATTGGGGCAAGGGGGACATGACACAGGACGTGCTACTTTCAAAGAAAGAGATTTAAAGCTAACTTCTCATCAATAGAGATGGTAATAGAACCAGTTCTGGATCCCCTTTACTTCTGGGAATTGTCCTTTGGAGGCTCTTAGCTGAGAACCTGGGCTGTTTACCATGATCCTTTGCCTCTCCTGCTTGTCCGGTCCTGAAACCCACAAATGTTCCTTTGTGCTCATGTGGCACCCAGAAGGTCTGCTGGTTTCAGCCTCACAACTGTGTTCTTCCATTGGCCCTGCTTCTGAACAAGCCCTGTCCCATGGGCAGCTAGTGACAGACTCGAGCCCTAAGCGCTGCCTGCCTCAATGCTTTTCTGATGGTCTTGAGCAGATTAAAACATATGTGTCCCTGTTTGTTCTAGGTGGAAGAGTTGGTGAGACACAAGCTACCACACAACACATGACTGCTGGGAGCAGAAATATGGAAGGTTATCATGAGAGCCATGAATGTTACAGAAAAATGTAGCAAGAAAACCAAAATAAAATAATGGAGATATCTGGGCTAGAGAGCTGGCTCAGCAGTTAAGAACACTGGCTGCTCTTGCAGAAGACCTGGGTTTGAATCCCAGCACCCACATGGCAGCTAACAACCATCTGTAGTTCCAGTTTCAGGGGATGCAACACCCTCTTCCGTCCTGTGAGGGCTTGGGATGACACACGTGCACTTACACACATGCAGGCATAACACTCATACACAAAAATAAAATAATTTAAAAAATAAAATAAGGGGGCTGTCAGTGCCATGTCATAGAGGCTCAGTCTCTGAGCAGCCGTCGAAGGAACTGCGGGCATGAGTGTGTGTGTGTGTGTATGTGTGTGTGTGTGTGTGTGTGTGTGTGTGTAGGTGTGTGGACAAGGAGGAGGGGGCAGCTGCGTTCGAGTCCCAACGCGCTGGACTCCACTTGCTATTCTTTTCTTTCTCCTCCCCAGCTTGGGTGGTCATGGGCATTTGTATGTATGTTTCCTTTCATTCATTTCCAAATCTTAAAGAAATTTCAGGTTGAGGGGAGTGGGAAAGGCAGGAAGGGGGTGAGGGAGCACAGTAGCAGAAGAGCTGGAGGACATGGAGATGAAGGAGATTAACCTGGAGTTAAAGAACAGCGCCCTTGAGGAGGTGACAGAGTTAGTCCTTGAAAATTGCTTGTGTGTCAATGGAGAAATCAAAGGCCTGAATGATACTCTTTTTTAAATTTGTATTATTTTTTATGTGTATGAGTGTACTGTCTGCATGTAGGTTGGTGCACCTGTGTCATGCAACGCCACGGAGGTCAGAAGAGGGCGTCGGATTCCCCTGGAACTGGAGTTAAAGATGGTTCTTAGCCACCATGTGGGTGCTGGGAATCGAACCCTGGTCCTCTACAAGAGCAGTCAGCGCTCTTAACTGCTGAGCCATCTTTCCAGACCCCTGAATGATACTCATAAAGAACTTGAGTTTCTAAGTATGGGTAATGTGGAATTAAGGTCATTGGCCCGGCTTCTCAGCTTAAGTAATCTTTGAAAGTTGGAATTTAGTGACAATATAATGTCCAGAGGCTTTGAAGTCCTGGGGGAGAAATGTCCAAATCATACCTACCTCAATCTAAGTGGAAACAAAAATCAATGATCTCAGTACAGTAGAAACTCTGCAAAATCTTCAAAATTTGAAAAGTCTTGACTTGTTTAACTGTGAGATCACAAACATGGAAGATTACAGAGAAAGTCTTTTTGAACTGCTGCAGCAAATCACATACTTACTTGGATTTGATCAGGAGGATATAGAAGCACCAGACTCAGAAGAAGAGGATGATGAGGACGAAGATGAAGCTGGTCCTCTTGAAGGATTTGAAGCATTTGAAGAGGAGGAAGATGAAGATGAAGATGAGGATGATGATGAAGCACGCTCAGAAGAGAGGGAGAAGAGCAAGCAAGGTTCTCATACTTAATGAAAGAAGAAATTCAGGATGAGGAAGAAGAAGAAGAAGAAAAGAAGAAGACGAAGAAGAAGAAGAAGAAGAAGAAGAAGAAGAAGAAGAAGAAGAAGAAGAAGAAGAAGAAGAAGGAGGAGGAGGAGAAGAAAAGGAGGAAGATGATGAAGAAGAAGGGTTTCGGGCAGGGAGAGAAAAGGAAACGAGATGCTGAAGATGATGGAGAGGAGGATGACTGGACCCCCCTCAGCTCAGATTCCCTGGGGCCGCTAGATGCGCAGCAGGTGGTCACAGCTCCTATCCTCCCTGTATGAGAGCTATCCCTCAGAAGACACTGTGTGACTTTTTACAGGAAAGTGTGGTTTTACTATTTTGCCTTATCATTCTGAGTAAGATTTAGTAGTCTGCTAGTCATAATGTAGTAGAAAAGAATTTTCATTGATTCTCCTGCTGTGAAATTCTCTAGCACTGAATTTCTTTTTTTTTTTTTTAAGTATTTTATTATTTTATTCTACATTATGTACAGGTCATAAAAGGCCACAGCAGTTTTTCAACATATAAACCCTGTAGCACTGTATTTCAAATCTTAATTTTTTCTAACTCATGCTTACCGTATTAGACATGTTTAGCCCATAATTAAAACATGATTGCTTTTTTTTTTTCTTGGTCTTTTCAAGACAGGGTCTCCCTGTAGCTCCAGCTGTCCTGGAACTCACTCTGTAGACCAGGCTGGCCTTGAACTAAAACATGATTGCTTTTACACAGGTGCACTTTGGTGCATTTTATTCATAATGGTTTAAAGTTATTTATAAATTAACAAATTATAGTCAGCTGTAATATGAAATGACAATAGTCTCTTGAATGATAAAGTTGATTAATATTTTAGGGGTGACCCAGAAGTCTTTAGTGTGCAGGTAATATTTTGGGGATAAAGGTATTTGGGGGCTTTTTCATTTACAAGTAAGTTGGACTGTGGGTGCAGAATCCTAAAGGTTCTATTTAATATATTCATGGGTTTGGGGGAGCTCAGAACATTGAGTAATATAGCGCCAAGCTGTTATGGTGACTGAAAAGATTTTATTTTTGAAAAAGAAGTTGCTTATGTAAATAAGCTCAGAGCAGCGTGTGTTGAGGCTGCAGACCTTGCCGGCCTAGTGGTGTGGGCGTCGGGGGAGCCTGCTGCTGGCAAAGTTGTGGGTACTCAGAGAAGTTTGTCATAAACTCACCCACTTTTTAAGATCTGTCCAGGTTTTGAGTAAAGTGGAAGAAATGGAGTATTTTTTGAGATCAGAATATCATCATTGATGCAGTATTGGGAGATGTCATTCTTTATTGACAGTACACGGCATGGCATCGATAGGACAGAGAAACAGCAGCACTAAGGCATGGCAGAGCTCAGAACGATCACTGCTGCTGCTGAATGCTTAATCAGACTTTCAAGTTGGTTTCCCATATACTGTGAAATATTTATTTGGAGTGGAACCTTTAATTATTCTTCCTATAGTTTTTAATTAATTAATTAATTATTATTTTTTATGTGTATGAGTGTGCTGTCTGCATGTAGGTTGGTGCACCCATGTTGTGCAATGCCACAGAGGTCAGAAGAGGGTGTCGATTCCCCTGGAAGTGGAGTTAAAGACTCTTCTTAGCCACCATGTGGGTACTGGGGATCGAACCCGGGTCCTCTGCAAGAGCAGTCGGCGCTCTTAACCGCTGAGCCATCTCTCCAGACCCAATTCTTCCTATAGTTTTAAAGCATTATCAGATGTAGTGTTTGATTGGAACATAGCATGCAGTTGGAGATCTGTTTGGAACCAAATCAATATTAAAATTGAGTTTTATTTCAGATGAGTGTCTATCAAAATAGAAAAAACATGGGGCTGGAGAGATGGCTCAGCAGTTAAGAGCACTGACTGCTCTTACAGAGGACTCGGGTTCGATCCCCAGCACCCACATGGCGGCCGCAAACCGTCTGAAACTCCAATTCCAGGAGAACTCCAGTTCCAGGGGAATCCGAAACCCTCTTCTGACCTCCGCAGCATTGCACGACATGGGTGCACAGATCTGCATTCAGACACTACATTCATACACATACAGAAATAAATAAAAATTAAAAAAAATTAAAAAAAGATTCATTTAGTTTGTTGGGTGGCATTTTCATGTGAATATGGGCGGGTTTTATATTTTGTAGAAGTTTTAGGTCCTGTTTTAATGCTCTTTGTTGGCGGTATGTATATAGTGTGTTAAGTTCCTCAAGAATTTCTCCTTATGGCCTAGCGGTTAAGAGCACCGACCGCTCTTGCAGAGGACCCAGGTTCGATCCCCAGCACCCACATGGTGGCCGAGAACCGTCTGAAACTCCAATTCCAGGAGAACTCCAGTTCCAGGGGAATCCGACACCCTCTTCTGACCTCCGCGGCATTGCACGACACGTGTGCAAAAACTTGCATGCACACAGTACATTCATACACATACAGAAATAAATAAAATTAATAAAAAAATTTAAAAAGTTGAAAGTTAATAATAGTTTATGCAGCTGTGGTTTGTTGGTTGGTTGGTTGGTTGGTATTTTTGAGACAGGGTCTCCCTTTAGTGCCAGCTGGCCTGGAGCTCACTCTGTAGACCAGGCTGGCCTTGAACTCACAGAGATCTGCCTGCTTCTGCCTTCCAAGTGCTGGGATTAAAGGCATGTGCCACTATGCCTGGCACAGCTGTGTTTTAAATAAAGCCATGAATGACAGTTTTTAAAACAAAGGAA
This sequence comes from Rhizomys pruinosus, assembly GCA_009823505.1. Taxonomy (NCBI): domain Eukaryota; kingdom Metazoa; phylum Chordata; class Mammalia; order Rodentia; family Spalacidae; genus Rhizomys; species Rhizomys pruinosus. Next base: position 5,626,707 of record VZQC01005840.1, read on the forward strand.
CACAGTGCTCCCAATCTTTCACTGTTTCTGACTGTTGACTGTTCTTTTCTATAATTTAAAAGTTTTTGAAACGATGCCCTGGTTCCCAGGGAAGGCCTCTGGTGCTAACAGTTCAGGCCTGCATCACGCTCCTGGGCCATCTTTACATATCTTTTGAACTGACATTTCCTTGAAGGAGAATTTATCCAATGGGAGCGACTGGAGGATGAGCCAGAAGATAGCTTCAGGGGTCTCATAATGGTGCTGTTGACAACTTGAATTTTTGCCTACAATCAGAATGTTTATTAATAAAAAATGAATGAACTATGGAATATCTAATTGATAGACTGCCTTGAGCCTCTTAAAATAAATGTTAAAAAGATACAGTATCAATCCAGAAGACCATGGTTGGTGAGGTGAGGCTCTGGATGCTGTCCTGCTGGAGGAGGCTGAGGACAATGCAGCAGAGCTGACAGAAGCCTCCCTCCCCAGGGGATGGCATCCTCCCTCCTAGCCCTACCTCCTGTTCAGAATCTTCCAGACTCTCCCCATACTGTTCTGTATCAGGAACAGCTCAGTTGGCCTTCCCACAACCTTCTGCCTTTCTTCTTTCTCTCTTCCTCACTCCTTGCTGTCCCATGCACAGAAAGTAATTTACATACCTGCCCTCTCCACAGAGTAACGCACCTATACAGCATACTGATATACACTCAGCCATACACACTGCATACTTACATACCCTCAGCCACACACGCTCACAGACTTGTATGCTCTCAGGTTACACACACACACACACACACACACACACACACACCTTTACTCACTTGAACACTTACACATAAACACACTCATCAATGCTACACTGCCCTTGGTCACACAAACACACCACTCTGTACTAGGTTATATGCTTCTAGTGACCCCCATGTACACAGTGCATACTTCCTCTGTTGGTCAGTTTTTGTCAACTTGATGTAAACTAGAGTCACCTGGAAAGAAAGAAAGAACCTCGATTAAGGAATATCTTCCATCAGACTGGCCTGTGGGCACGACTGTGAGGCATTTCTTAACTGTTCATTGATAGGGAGGGCTCAGTGCACTGTGGGTAGTACCATCCCTGGGCAGGTGGCTTGAGCTGTGTAAGAAAAGCAGCCGAGAAGCAAGAGAGATGGCTCAGTGATTACAAGCACTGACTGTTCTATGTAGGAAAAGAAAAGTAAGCCATGGGAAGCAAGGCAGTAAGCGGCATTCCTCCATGGTCCCTGTCTCAGCTCCTGCTCCAGTCTCCCACCTGCCCTGACTTCTCTCAATACTGACTGTCAGTTGGAAATGTAATATATAATAAACTCTTCTTTGTTTTTGGTCAGAGTGTTTTTATCACAACATTAGAAAGCAAACTAGGACATAAGTTGGTACCAGAAGTGGGGTGTTGCTATGGTGGACCTGCCTACATTGTTTTATGGAAGGACTGTGGAAACATTTAGAACTTGTCACTGGAAAAGCCACTACATACTCAGAGCTTAATAAGCTTTTTTGGGATCTTAGAGGATAAGAATGTTTCAAGAAATGCAGATGATGGTGACCTGGCTTGTGAGCTTCAGAGGGAAGTATAAAAGTCTCTAAAAGATTTCACTGGGGCCAGTTTTGTGACATTTTTTAATTAGCATCCATGGAAGTGAAATGTTTTGTGCTTTGCTGGGACAATGGATGCTGACTGGTTAAGGCTGAAAAATCAGCTGTGATCATTGAGGTGAAGTCTTCTGGGAAGTATTTTGTCAGGGGTGGCTCAAGGGGCCCAAGGCTGCTTCACAAGCTGGAACCTGGACTTGTAACGTGGAAGAGACTCCCATGTGGTGCTAGTTTTGGTGGCTTGGAAGCTGCAGAATGAAGGGGTCATGGAGAGAAGCTAGGCTTGACACTGTGTGGCTAGAAAAGGCCATTGGTGAAAGTGAAGTCTCAGTTGCAGCAGAGACACCAGAATATTGGATGGAAATGCTAGGATCACAGGAGGACTGCAGGGGCATGTGGAGAGATGCTGGCCTGAGCCTCAGAGACAAGTCGTGTGTGCTGTAGGTGGCAGAACCAGAGAAGTGGGCCTGCCCAAGGCTTTGGAGCCTGGAAGGTCATATGCTCCAGATGTCAGGTGCTGAGCTACACTGCTGGACTTTGGTTTTGCTTGTGTGTCTGGTTCTTCCCTTTTAGAATAAGAAAGCATTTAACTTTTGCCTATGGTTAAGCAACTTTGGATTTTTAAAGAGAAATTGGACATTTAATATGTTGAAAAATTTAAAAACAGTGGGACTTTTATAAGTTGGACTGTGTTTTTAAAATTGTGATAATGAGATCTTGGTGACAAGAAGTGAACAGGATATGGCTTACAGTGATTGTGTTGACAGGGGGTCAATTGTGCTTAGTTTTTCATCTTGAGACAAACTAGAGTCACCTTAGAAGAAGGAACCTCAGTTGAGGAATTTTCTCCATCAGACTGGCCTGTGGGCGTGTCTGTGAGGCATTTGATGTAGGGGGGCCTGGCCCACTATGGGCCTGGGCTGTATAAAAGAGATGGCTCAGCAGTTAACAGTACTGGCTGCTCTTCAAGAGGACCCAGGTTCAGTTCCCAGCAGCCACATGGTGGCTAATGACTATCTGTAACTCCAGTTCCAGGGGCATCTGATGCCCTCTTCTGACCTCCCTGGGGGGACTTACATACATACAGGCAATACCCATGCACATAAACTAAGAATAAAGTACTAAGAGGCAGAGGAGGAAAAGGGAAGCAGAGGAGGAGGCAGTGCCAGGCATCGATACCTAGCAACACGGGTTGGTGGCTGGGCCACTCACGCAGAGGTAACCCTGTAACCCCTGCAGCTGCACTATCACCTGGCTGGTAGTCAGTCCAGAGGGCAGATCTCAACTCAGGTTCTGCTCAGCATCTAGTGAGGGATGGCCCTTTGGAAGTCTCCTTCAACAGAAGGAACAGGCTGACTGCCATAACCCAGAACTCCACGTTCACCCCTGTGGTGAAGCCCAAGCATGCCAAGGCTTCCAAGAAATCCGCAGACCATCCCAGGTGTTCAGGCATGATCGTGGTTGCCATCCAGGAGGAGAACCACAGGCTCCTCTCACCAGTATGTCCAAAAGGATATCAAGAGCCACCACAAGGTGGGGAATAATTCCAACTCTCAGATAAAATTATGCCTCAGGTGCTGGGTGACCACTGGTGTCCTCAAGGAAACCAAAGAGTCTGGGTTGGCCTACGGTGATGAGCCCAAGAGGTTGGTGGCTTCCACAAAGACCAAGAAAGAAGTCAAGAAAGTGGCCACACCAAAGAGGGCAGCCGAGCCCAAGAAGGCAGCCTCCAAAGCCACCCTGGTCAAGAAAACCAAGAAGCCGGCTGCCACCGCCATGAAAGTCAAAAAGCCCAAGGTGGTCAAGCCAAGCTGGTCAAGGTGCCCATGCCCAAGAAGGCCAAGCCAGTGAAGCTCAAAGCCAAGTCCAGTCAAGAGGACCAGCTAGAATAAGTGACACTGACACTGAAGCCCCTGCTTGTGGACTTTCCTTCCTCTCCTGTTTTCTGTAAATACTCTTCTTTTTTTTTTAACATTTTTTTATTGATGCTTTGTGCATTTCATACATCATTTTCCAATTCAGTTCAGGTATATCTCCCCTTCCCTTCCCCCCCACCCCCACCCCAACCGAGATCATGCATTCTGCCATGACTGTCCTGCATATCTCTCTCAGTTTTTTTTTCCATTTTTTAGCTATAAGTGATAATCCATGAGTACAAGCATCCTTCATGTATAACCAATTTGCAGGCTGTTGTGCCCAAACACCCACAGCCCCACCTTCCAGCGGGGGGTGAGGGGTTGTATGTTCAATCAGGTTAATCAAATGAGGGTCCAGACTACATTGCTGTAGTTTCACCCTTCACCCCAATCGCAGCCCTTACATTCTACCACGCCCCCTCTTCCGCAGATTATTCCCTGGGCTTAGAAAAGGGGCACAGGTGGATGAGAAGCAGAACAGTCCACTCTCTCTGGAGCTGTTGTCTTGGATTCTGGTCAATTCTGGCTGTTTCCTTTCATGGGCTGACAGTCTGTCCAGGAATAACCTTTCGATCCTACTAATGAAGCACAAGCAATTAGATATATAGGTACTTAAGCAGCATTAATAGTTATGGTAGGTTACTTTGGTATAGACACATATGTTTAGATGAAATGTTGATCCACGAACTACATTTTTCCCTGTTAAATATGACAGGGTCTTACTGTGGCTTATGATATCTCCTAACCTGTAGAGGATGTAAGCTTGTGGCATCAGCCATGGGTCATTCCTCCAAGGAGAGAGCCAATAGCCAATTAGATTTGGGATATACAGGCATATGGCTGCCTCTGCTGCACAGTATTTCCAGGCAGGTGAGGTGTAGCTGGTGCTGACGGTGGAGTCTTGCTTGACTCAAGGAGACCCGTATTTGCTTTATTGGTTTAGTGGCCCTTGGTAACACTCTCTGGTATTCCAGAGGCCATCTGTACACTTGCATGTGTGGTCTCAATACATCTTTCCCATGTTAACGTCAGGTCTTCAGCAGCAGGGCCTTATCGCCTCTCTTCTTGCAGGTATCCCAGTTTAGAGGCAAGGAGCCTTTACCTTTTGTGGGACCTTAGATCCCCTGGCCAACATCTCCCTGGTGGAATAATCCATTACTGATGTCAGAGCTCCTGTATTGATATATTTTGCTTAAGCGCATAGTTTAAGGACTTTAGTGTTATATTTGGTTCTGAACAGAGAGTAATCCTTTTCACAGTTCTATGTCTATTAGTCAATTAAAGAAGGCAGTTTTACCAGTTTTATAAGAGATTACCTCTATAATAGTTGTCTCCAATTTACAGTTGGAGAGCGACCTCATCATCGTCATATTTCTCCTTGTTCTGGGGGGGAGGCAAGAAAGTCTCTCATATCAAAACCTTTGCAGCACCTGCGGCAGAGGTGGCAGATGCCTGCCCTGGTAACTACCCAGCCGCCCACACCAAGGTGTAGACCACTAGCCCTGGCCTCTCTGGTCCCGGCGCAATACTCTTCTCTTTAGAGCTCTTCTACAACCCCTCACCCATTCTATTCTGACTTTACAAGGGCCAGAGTTTGGATTCCTCAGACAGACATTCTGGAAGGATTTCTTTTTCTTTAGCCCAGTGTGCAAGGACAGCAGATCTCATCTTTGTAATGCCGAGGATATACTTCTGTGCTGGATAGCTTTAGTGTCAACTTGACACACCTGGGTTGAGGAAGCCTCAATTGGGGAATTGGCTCCATTGGACTGGCCTGTGGCCATGTCTATGGGACATTTTCTTTGTTGTTGGGTGATGTGGGAGGGCCCAGCCCACTGTGGGCAGTGTCACCCCTGGGCAGGTGGTCTTGTACTGTATAAGAGAGCAGTTGGAGCATGGACCAGAGGAGCAAGGCAGTAAGCAGCTTTCCTCCATGGCCTGTGCTCCAGGTTCCTGCCCTGAGTTTCTACCTTGGGCTCTCTAAGTGATGAACTGTGACCCAGGAAATGTAAGACAAACCTTTTCTTCCTCAGGTTGGTATTGGTCAGAGCGCTTTGTCACAACAATGGAGAAGTAAACTAGAACAGCTTCTATTTCGCTTTCTTGATTTGCTGTTAACCTTATGGGGTTAGGGATGGGAGGTTGTATGTTTTATTTACTCTGAAGGTGAATATAGCTGGCAAGGCTGTTCTAGATGAGGGAGCTAAGGTTTGTGGGAAAATCTTTTAAGGCTCTTTTTTTTTTTTTTTTTTTTTTTTTATTTTTGAAACCTTTGGTGGGGAGCAGAGGGTGGCACCCTACCCAGCTGGTCAAGGAAGCGGGAGGGAAATACCATCCCCAGGCTTCCCTCCTCCCAGTGGGGACCAGTGGGGTTCCTTTTCACTTGTTAGTCTATCCTTGTGGCTCCCCATTGTCTTGAAGGGAAGCGGGTCCCAGTAATAGCTGGTTTGAGAAGTCCTAGCTTCTCACATCCAGGGACTAGACACTGGGGAGAGGGGAGTAGAAACTTTGGGAGGGGAGCTGGGAAGTCAGCCAAGTGCTTCACTGTGCCCCACAGAAACTTGGGTTTTCCACATGATTGGTGGAATGTGTCCTAGGGAAGACTTTGTTTTTATTTTACTAATTATTTTTATGTGTATGAGTATATTGCCTGCATGTAGGGAAGTTTACCCCTGCCATGCAAAGCCCACAGGGGTCAGAAGAGGGCATCAGATTCCCCTGGAACTGGAGTTATAGACTATTGTTAGCTACCATGTAACATGGGTCTTTGGCAAGAACTGGTGAGGCATCTCTTCAGGTCCTTGTTTAGGTTTATTTTGTTGTTGTTGTTGTTGTTTGTTTGTTTTCCTGTGTAAGATGTGGCCTTGCTTGGTGCTGCTTCAGTTCTACTGGCTACCACTTAAAACCACCCAAAACCTTTTTTGAGTCATTTCTAAATAGGAGAGGGTCAGGGAGTAGCCCCTAAGACATTCTGCAGTTGATTTGAATTTGCTAGGTATATTTAGAAAGCACGTGCTTCTATATATGTATATCGAGGCGTAGTGCTTAGGTCTTGCATGGGAGCTGGATGAAATAACTGTACCCACCCTAAGTGTGGCCGCACCAGTCCCTGAGCTGGGTCTTGGACCTTGTAAAAATAAGAACACTGGCTGGGCACCAGCATTCATCACGCACGCTTTGCTTCCCCAGTTTGGCACAACTTGACCAGATGCCTCAAGCTCCTGGCATGGGATTCGACCACCATGACAGACCACATTGTTGAGCCCTTTCTCCCTTCCTCTTGGAGCCAAAATAAGCCCTTTCTCCTGTAATTGGCTTTCGTCACGTTATTTTATCACAGGAACAGAAAGCAGCTAAGACACGCTGCATATGCACTTGTACACTCTTAGTCACTCTACAGGAATAAAGTCCACACACACACACACACACACACTCCATGCTCACTCACACACACACACACACACACACATATGCCACATTGCACACCCAATTATGCAGTCTGAGTTACAATCAGACATACAGACTCAATTATATATCCTCATTCATTCACACATAACCAACGCCACATAAACACCCTTGGCTATTCAAACACACATCCACCCAAACACACTCCACTTATACCCACTCAGCATACATGGGAATCCCTTTCTGGGAATGCCTCTTATCCTACCTAACCTTGAACCTAAGCTAATCTTATGTTTTGAGGTCATTTAACACCATCCATTCAGTCTGCCTTCCTACTGTGTGATTGGCTTGTTTAAATTGAGCTAGCCTTTGGAAAAACTATGTGAACAATCTTACTAGCCTTGGGCACCTTGTGTAATCAGCTTTCACAAGCTAAGCTAAACACATAGCTTTAATCTTAAAGCATGTTCTCTATTTTTCTCTCATGACACTTCCTTGCCCCTGGTATGTAAGTATTTATGTATGTAATTATGTATGTATTTATGTATGTATTTATGTATGTATGTGTGATATAATTATATGTAATATCATTGCTGAAAGCAGCAATGTTGACAGCAACATATTATCCACAATATGTTGCAAGCAACATGTGAGCTTAGGTTGATAACATGTTTGTGGTTGTATATGCTGTTCTGGGTCAGTAGTGGTCAGAAAAGATGATTCTTCCCTGATAAGACAAAGTTCCTCCTTCCACTCCCATATCATCCGTCAGATAAACAGAGTACTCTTGGCAGGAGGAATAGTTCTGAGAGAAATCAGAAAGGACGGTTCTGAGAGCAGAAAGGACTCACTCTTGGTTTAAACAACTCTGAGAGGTCACTCTTGAATCAGCCACCACTCCATTGTCCACCACAAGCACATAAAATCTGAACTAACTTACATAGTTTTAGCCACACACTCATGCTTACACCACGGTCACTTATAAACCCTCATCCACAAGCACACTCCACACTCAGTTATACACCCACTGTCTCAGGCACACACAGACCCTGCACACTCAAACTCTCAGCCACACATGCACATACTCCATGCTGTCTGATACCCCTCAGTTTCAAACACACATAACAATCTATATTCATGTACACAGACTGAAGTGCACACACATGCACACCTGAAACTAACTCATTCATTTGACATACATTCAGTCATACACTCCACATCATACTTTACATCTCTCACACATCTGCCATTCATACATATATACCCCAGACTCACATAATCTCATACAGACATAAACACACACCAGACTCACACAATCTCAGTCACTCAGAAGCAGTCACACTCCATATTCACCTATGCATCCTCAGTCACACAGACACATATCCAGTCCATATGCACTTGTACACACTAAGTCACTCACACATATATACTCCATACAACTTTGTACACACTCAGTCACACACATACTCCATATGTGTGTGTACACCTGGCCACTTAAACATACAGTCCATACACACTTGTACACACTCAGTCACACACTCCATATATGTGTGTGTACAGGCTCAGTCACACACATACTCCATATGCATGTGTACACCCAGTCACTTAAACACACAGTCCATATGCACTTGTACTCACTCAGTCACACACTCCTTATGTGTGTGTACACAGTCACACACATACTCCATATGCATGTGTACACCCAATCACTTAAACACACAGTCCATATGCACTTGTACACACTCAGTCACACATTCCATATGTGTGTGTACAGACTCAGTCACATACACACTCCATATGCATGTGTACACACAGTCACTTAAACACACAGTCCATATGCACTTGTACTCACTCAGTCACACACTCCATATGTGTGTGTACACAGTCACACACATACTCCATATGCATGTGTATACCCAGTCACTTAAACACACAGTCCATATGCACTTGTACACACTCAGTCACACATTCCATATGTATGTGTACAGACTTGGTCACATACACACTCCATATGCACTTATACACTCAGTCACTTACACTCCATATGCACTTGTATACACAGTCATGTACACACACTCAGTCATTTACAGGCACATACACCATATGACCTTTATGGTCACACATACTCTATGCACTTGTACACACTTAGTCACTTGTACACACATACTTCATATACATGTGTACACTCACACACATATTCTATATGCTCTTGTATACCCAGTCCCTTACACATTCCATATACACTTGTACATAGTCACTTAAACACACTCCATACACACTTTTGCACTCACCATATGAATCTGTACACACACTGTATGCATTTGTACTCACATAATCTCTTATAAACACTCCATATGAATTTGTACACCCAGTCACATACACACATACACTCCACACCCGTGTGTACACACAGTCATTTATACATACACACTCTATCCAGCCTTGTATACTGTCGCTTCCACACACTCTATATATACACTTATACACAGTCACTTACACACACATACTCCATATGTACATATACACTAAGTCACTTACACATACATACTCTAACATACACTTGTACATTCACTTACATATTCCATACACTTGTACATTCAGTAACTTAAACACACACTCTACACTCAGTCCTTCACATACACATACTCCATACCCACTTGTACACACTCAGTTACTTACACACACATAATCCATACATACATGTACAAACTCAGTTACTTACGCATGCATAATCCATCATACATGTACACACTCAGTTACTAACACATGCACAATCCATACATACATGTACACATTCAGTCATTTGCACACATGCACAATCCATACGTACATGTACACAATTCAGTCATTTACACACACACAATCCATACATACATGTACACACTCAGTCATTTACACACATGCATAATCCATATATACATGTACACATTCAGTCATTTGCACACATACAATCCATACATACATGTAGACAGTCAGTCATTTACACACACATATAATCCATACATACATGTACACATTCAGTCATTTGCACACACACAATCCATACATACATGTACACATTTAGTCATTTGCACACACACAATCCATACATACATGTAGTCAGTCATTCACACACATATAATCCATCCATTCATGTACACATTCAGTCATTTGCACATGCACATAATCCATACATACATGTACACATTCAGTCATTTGCACACACATATAATCCATCCATACATGTACACACTCAGTCATTTGCATATACACATACCTCATATTCACTTGTACACTTAGTCACTTATACACACATACTCTGTATGCATTTATATACAGTCATACAGACACATTCATATGTACTTGTTCACACTCAATCACTCACATATGTACATGCTCCACACTCATGTATAGGCTTCTAGTCATGCACATACACACACACACTGTATTCACATATGTACATTGCATACACACATGCACAGTCCATATTCACTTACACACACTCAGTAACTTACAAACCCTATACTCTTGTGTGCATCTCAATAGCAGATGTCTTTCACACTCACACCCTTATTCAGGCACACACCCCTTACTCAGTTATGTACACTTCTTCACTCACACATGTACACACCCCTTACTCACATACCCTGTCTCTCTGTCTCTGTCTGTCTCTGTCTCTCTCCAGCTAACTCATCCACTTTACATCACACCTACCCTTAGTTTACACACATAGTTCAACATTTTCATATAAGCTTCCACCTCCTCACACACTATTACCCTCATTACAACTTACGCTCAACCTTGCTCACACCTGCTCTGCTGTCTCTCCTTTGTGCCTTCTTCTCTGAGTCAAGCAGCCAGCAGTCCATCCTCTTAGCGGATTCTCTGAACAGTCCCCTTGTGGCCTCCTACCTTGCTGCAGGCCACCTTGGAGACCTGCTGTCCCCTGGACTCTATTTCTCCCTCACCCAGAATTGGTTTTTCAGATCGCTGCCTCCTCCTTCTGTCCCTTTCCCCATGACCTTCTGGTTCTTCTGCCCTCAGCAGCGTCCCCACCACAGGACTTTGCCATCAGAATGGCCTCACCTTTACATCTCAACTCCAGGTGCCCAGATCTCTACCGCCACTTCCTACCCATCCAGTACACATGCCCAAGGATGGCACTCTCTTCCTTCCTCTACACATCCTCCTCCTCTTCTCTTTACTGTGCATTCTGCCCATCACCACCATATGCTCCCCATAAATGCCCACTCCCACTCTTCTGTCTTCTGCCATCTTGCTTGTCTGGCAAACATCTAGCCCAGATGCTTACCCCTTTGCCCTCTTCGGGCTATGTCTGAGTAGCTGGGAGTTGCCCCAGGTCCGCCAGCTCAGGCTGCTGTAACAAACATGATAGGCCAATGGCTTAAAAAGCAGTTATCATTTTCCTATAGCTGTGGAGTCTGGAAGTCCAAAGATGAGCACGCTGCTGGCATGGCCTTCTTCCTGGACTGTGTATGACCGCCTCCTGGGTGTCCTCATACGGGGAGGATGTCCATGAGGAAAGAAGCAGGGGGAGAGACAGAGACAGAGGAGACATAGGCTCTTTGATTTCCTTCTGACGAGGTCACTAATCCACTAATGAAGGCTCTACCCTCTTGACCAAACCATCAGCCCCTCCCCAAAGGCAAGTCCACCTGCAGGGACCGTCACCTCCCAGTGTGGATTTAGGGCTGGGCACACAAACACTCACAAATCAAGTTCACTTTTGGTTCAGTGTTTTTAATCCCTGAAGTCCTCTCATTTGGCCTACAGTTCTACAGTGGTTTTCTATTTTCCATCTCATTCCTGGGAGAAGGGCTTCCCCTTCTATTTCAAAATCCAGACTTCTTCCTCACCCTCAGCTGAAGGCTTCAACTAATTCAGAGCAATGGGGGCAAATCTCACACACCCACCACCAAACCCACCTCCTGCATTGCAGACACCGAGTCTTTCTGACACACGGAGAAGGTGAATGCCCTACTGCCTACAACAGCTACCATAGATTTTGGGTTCTTGGTAGCCTGCCTTCCTAGGAGCTATGTTTGTATGGTTTCCTTTCCCTTCTACGTCATGCATTCTTTAGATGATCCCCAACCATTCACAAACATACTAGGGCAGGACTGGCAAACTGTGGGCCATGGTCTAGACATGACCCTTAATTGTGATTGCAAATAAAGTGGCTTTTTGTTTGTTTTGAGACAAGGTCTTCCTGTAGCCCCAGTGGCCTCAGACATAAATAAAGATTTATTGGAACACAGCTACATCCATCTGGTGGCTTCTGTAAAACTGTAATGGCATAGGCAGACAGGTGCAACAGTGATCACGTGACCCACAGAGATGAAAATCTTTACTCTCTGGGTAAAACAGGATATTACAATGGACACCACTGAAATCCAGAGCATCATTAAGGAATATTCCAAAACCTTACAATATAATAAATTGGAAAATCTAGAATAAATGGACATATTTTTTTTTGTCTTTTTGAGACAGGGTCTCCCTGTAGCTCCGGCTGTCCTGGAACTCACTATGTAGACCAGGCTGGTCTTGAACTCACAAAGATCCACCTGCCTCTGCCTCCCAAGTGCTAGGATTAAAGGCGTGTGCCATCACACCCAGCTTTTAAATGGATATATTTCTAAATACATATTACCTACCCCAATTCTGGTAATAAGATATAAAAACCTGTCAGGCATTGTGGTACATGCTTTTAGTTCCAGCACTTGGAAGGGAGAGGCAGGTGGATCTTTGTGAGTTCAAGACTAGCCTGGTCTACATAGTGAGTTCCAGACCAGCTGGAGCTACAGGGAGACCCTGTCTCAAAAAAGACCAAAAATATATATGAAAACCTGAACACATCAATAACAAGCAACAAAATTTAAGCACTAATAAAAAAAATCTAAAAGTCCAGGGGCTGGAGAGAGAGCTCAGTTATTAAGAACACATACTGCTCTGGGCTGCCACTCGGGCCTGGTTTGTTCTCTTTCTCCACTCAGTCTCACAGTCCTGAGGCTCCTCACTTGCTCACTTGGGTCCTTGATCCCTTCTTCTCCTTACCTACCCTTGCATTTATTTATTTATTTATTTATTTATTTATTTATTTATTTATTTATTTATTTATTTTTATTTTTGGTCTTTTTGATGCAGGGTCTCCCTGTAGCTCTGGCTGTCCTGGAACTCACTCTGAGGCCAGGCTTGCCTTGAACTCACAGAGATCCACCTGCCTCTGCCTCCCAAGTGCTAGGATTAAAGGCATGCGCCACCATGCCCGGCCTGCCAAATAAATTTTACCCAATATACACTTTGCTCTTTAAAGCTATATAACTAGACTATGACTTCAGAGAAATCAAGTCCATTAACTTATATGGTTTATTTTGTATTTCTTTGCAAATCTCTACTGAAATACCTCTCTATATAAATATGTTATTTTTAAGTATACCCTTTTAAACGGCAAACCTTACAAAGTGGATTTTAAATGACTATCTTCCTCCAAGCTCTTGGCCTTCTTCAGGCCTGGCATGAAAACCTGTTTTAAAGATTTTTCAGTATCTAGCTCCTTTTTTAAAAAATTATTTTATGAGTACAAGCATCCTTCATGTAAAACCAATTTGCAAGCAGTCGTGCCCAAACCCACACAGCCCAAGTTTCCCACCATCCAGCTGGAGGGGCTTGTATGTACAATCAAGTTGATCAAATAAGTGTACAGTCTATATTGCTGTAGTTTTACCATTCACCACAATCGCAGCCCTTACATTGTACCATGCCCCCTCTTCCTGCAGATGGTTCCCTAGGCTTAGAAAAGGGGCACAGGTGGATGAGAAACAGAACAGTCTACTTTGTCTGGAGCTGTCATTTTGGACTCTGCTCAGTTCTGGCTGTTTCCTTTCTGGGTTGACAGTTTGTCCAGGAATAACCTTTCAATCCTACTAATGAAGCACAAGTGATTAGATATATAGGTATTTAAACAGTACTAATTATTATGGTAGGTTACTTTGGTATAGACACAGATGTTTGGATGGTATGCTAATCCATGAATTATGTTTTTTTTTTCTGTAAAAGATGACAAGGTCTTACTGTGGCTTATAACATCTCCTAATCACTAGAGGATGTAAGCTTGTGGCATCCTCTGTGAGTTATTCCTCCAAGGAGAGAGTTAATAGCCAAATAGATTTGGGATATACAGACATATGGCTGCCACTGCTGCACAGTATTTCCAGACAGGTGAGGTGTAGCTGATGCTGACGGAGGAGTCTTGCTTGACTCAAGGAGACCAATATTTGCTTTATTGGTTCAGTGGCCTTTGGTAACACTCTCTGGTATTCCAGAGACCAACCGTACACTTGCAAGTGTGGTCTCAATACAGCCTTCCCATGCTTACATCAGGTCTTTGACAGCAGGGCCTTACTGCCTCTCTTCTTGCAGGTATCCCAGTTTACAGGCAAAAAGCCTTTACCTTTTGGGGGGGGGGCTTGGATCCCCTGGCCAACATCTCCTTGGCAGAATAATCCATTGCTGATATCAGAGCTCTCCTGTATTAATATATTTTGCTTATATGCAAAGCTTAAAGAGACTTTAGTATTATATTTGGTTCTGAATAGAGAATAATCCTTTTCACAGTTCCTATGTCTATTAGTCAATTAAGGAAGGAAGTTTTACCGGTTTTATAAGAGATTACCTCTATAACAGTCAGCTCTAATTTACAGTTAGAGAATGACTTCCTTACCACCATGTTTTTCTTTGTTCTATGAAAAAGAGGTAAGGAAGTCTCTCATATTAAAACTGTATAGCACCTAGAAGGTAAGATTCATTAGAACTCACTATAAACAGTTGTTACAAATATGATCCACAGAGATGTTTGATGCCTGTAGCAGACTGAGGCTTTTCTTCCTTTTAGTTTTAAGATGGGCCAACTTCTCTGCTGGTATTTCTTGGTACAACCTACACAATGCAAGGCTGTAACTTTTCTTTCTCAGCCATTAAGTTGGTGACATTTTGACCTGTGGGAACATACAAATCTTTTCCCATAGTTAGTTTTAAGATTAAATTGAAAGTTTTTGACAAACAGGTTTAATATATAACTGTATCCACCCTTTTTTATTTTAGGTTTTTATTTTTTGACCCATGAGTCTCAAAAAGGCAGTTGTAGTACACATACCTATAGACAGGAATCAAGGTGTAAATTTCATTAAATTTATCCAAGCTGTTTTGGGTGATTGTATGTTGTTAATTTGGGAAGCAAACTTAATTCCTTAAATTAAATTATCCTACAGGTAAAAGAGAATGTTACAAGATGATACTGTATAACACAAAAATTATAGAGAACATTTGTATATGTTAATCCCAAAGTTATTGTTATATAGATTTTAAGTAAAATACCATGTAATTTTAAATTAAATATACATTAATAGAATATAGACCC
>VZQC01005840.1:5646747-5829085 GCA_009823505.1 Rhizomys pruinosus
AGACATGTATTCCATCATCTTGTTTATGTCATGGAAGATTTTTCTCTCTCCTTCAAGTATAGTCGACATTTTTGCTGGGTAAAGTATTCTGGGTTGGCATCCGTAGTCCCTTAACACTGGGAATGCTTTGCTCCATGTTCTTCTTGCTTTCATGGTTTGAGGCGAGAAGTCAGTTGTAATTCTGATGGGTTTCCCTTTGTATGTGACTTGTTTTTCTTTTGTAGCCCTCAGAATTTTGTCTTTGTTTTGGGTATCTAGCATTTTAACTATGATATGGCGTGGGGAGTTTCTTTTCTGATCTTGTTTATTTGGAGTCCTATGTGCTTCTTGTATTTGTATGGGTTTGTCTATTTTTAGTTTGGGGAAATTTTCATCTATTATTCTGTTGAAGATCTGATCAATACTATTATTCTCTTGAGATTCTTCTCCTTCCTCTATTCCTATGATGCAGAGGTTTAATCTTTTCATAGTGTCCCATATTTCCTGGTTGTTCCACTTTTGTGTATTTAAAATTTTTTCATATTCTTTATTTGAGCTTTCTAGTTATGTGTTCTAGCTCTGTGTTATCTTCCAAATCTGATATTCTTTGTTCTGCTTCCTCCATTCTATTTCTGAGGCTTTTTCCTTTCCTTTCTTCTTGATTGGGTGAGTGTTCTATTTCCTTTTTCATTTCATCCTGTTATTTCTTTAGTATGTCCATTTCCTTTTTGAGCTTCTCAATCTCTTCTTGGTGCTTCCTTTTTCAGTGTTTCTACATCCTTTCAGAGTTTGTTTTTTTCTCCCTCTAGTTCTTTCTGGAGTTTGTCAATCTGTTCCTTTAGTTCTTTCTGAAGTTTGTCATTGTATCCCTCTAGGTCCTTTTTGAGTTTTTCATTCTCTCTCTTTAGTTCTCTGAATTCTTATTTATTTTCTTTAAGTTCTTTGCATAGGTCTGCAATTATTCCTCTAAGATCTGTTTCTTGGGTCACCTCCAGGGGGATCCCATTGTAGTTATCTCCTACAGGGTTGGTAGAGTTTGGTGTGGAATTATCCTGCACCTTTCCCATGTTGTCCCTTTGTCATGTCCCTGGCATGTGGGTTTCCCTTTTGTGATTCAAATCACAAATGTCTTTTCACTGTGTTGAAGGCTTGCTTTGCTTGCCTCCTTCAGATGCCCTTTTGCCCCCTCCTTGTTTATGGAGTGTTAACTTGTCTAGGTTTCAGGCTTTCAATTTTGTTTATATATTGGATATTGGAAGTCTAAGTCACTATTCCCTTCCTGTTCTGAAGGTTCTCCCCCCAAAATACACTTGGATACTCTCTCCTCAATTCCAGTTGGCTGGAAGGGGGTATATGCCTGTCTTAGCCCATGCCCCGGTAACTGTCTGGAGCAGTGCGGGGCTCCTACCTTACCAAGCAAGGCTCGAACCTGAGCATCCCACACAAGAACTCACTCACTATGGCGCCAAAGCCTCTGCTGGCTTCGAGGGGGAAGGGCAATCCCACCCGGACAGCCACACCCTACAAGGGTTTAAGGTTTAGACCCAAGAACCTCTGCCTCAAACCAGCGAATCAACCATCCAGCAACCCAAGAGTCAATCCACTCCAGGCTCCTCTGTCTAGAGCGGCATTGGGCTCCTACCTTAGCAAGCAAGGCTCAAACCTGAGCACCCCACACAAGAACTCGCTCACTATCTTAAATTTTTTATTTTTAAAATTATTTTATGTGTATGAGTGTTTTGCCTCTATGCTTGTAAGTAAACCACATGTGTGTAATGCCTATGGAGGCCAGAAGAGGGCATTTATTGGATCACCTGGAACTAGAGTTACAGATGGTTTTTAGTGGCTGTGTGGGGCCTGATAACTGAACCCAGGTCTTTTGCAAGAGCAGCCCATGCTCTTGACCACCGAGCCATGTCTCCAGCCCCTTCATTTATATCTTGAATCTAGAACTGTCTTCCTGGCTCCAGTCCCATAAGAATAGTGGGTGTCTCTAGACATCTCAACAAGAGTCCCTCCACCATCCCCAGGTTATAGCATGACACTCAATCCTGTAGGGGCTCAAGTTGAAGTTAGGGATAATATTTGATTCCTCCCTCCAGCAATTTCTGTTGTCTCTGCCCCCAAGCATACCTTTCCCAGCTGTGGTCTGAGTGTGTATTCTCACCCCCCATCCCCCCAACTGTCTCAAGGATAGGGGGCCTTTGTAGGGTGATTCTACTGTGAGGATTGGGGCCTTCAGGAATGGGACTGATGCTCTATTTTTTTTTTTTTTTTGGTCTTTTCGAGACAGGGTCTCCCTGTAGCCCCAGCTGTCCTGTAACTCACTCTGTAGACCAGGCTGGCCTTGAACTCACAAAAATCCACCTGCCTCTGCCTCCCAAGTACTAGGATTAAAGGTGTGAGCCACCACGCCCGGCATGGGACTGATGCTCTATTAAAGGGGCTGAGTTCTCTGTTCTCTCCAACATGAGAGGGTACGGCAATGGGGCCTGCTGGCATCCTGATCTTGAACTTCCCTGAGCTCTGACTGGTAAGCCACACAGGCCATAGTACAGTCATCCCTGAGTGTCTGTGGGAAATTGGTTCCTGGAGATGACCCTGGAGATGACACTGAAATCCTAGATGCCCCTACCCCTTCTATAAACAGTGAGGGATTTACATAGGACCTATACATATCCTCCTGAATAAGTCACCTCTGCATTGCCATTCCTAATATGATGCAAATGCTCTGTACACAGTTGTTAGAGTGTATTATTAGGGAATGATGGCAAGAAAGAAAATGTCTGCAAATGTTCAGCATAGTCAGTACACATTCAATGTTCTTTCAAATATTTCCAGCCCACGGTTAGTTGAACCCACAGGTGCAGAGCACAGAGAAGAGCCAATCTTATTCTGTCACAGTGGTTGGAACAACTCTCCGTCTGCCCATCTGTGTCTGTTGCCTGAGTGCAGGCCCAGTTTGGACCCCTATGAAAGTCTTCTCCTGCAGACACCCACCGTGGGCCAGGTGCCAGGGATAAAGCATGGACGAGACCCAATGAAATGAGAGAAATGCTGTGAGCAGACGTGAGGCTGCCTTGTCTGAGCATGATGCCATTCTGGACCAGATGTTTAGACTGAGACATTAACACAGACTGGGCAGGCTTTGTAGATCCTGGCAAGGGACTTCTAGTTTACTCTGAGAATCTTTGAAATATTATAAGACTAGGGATTATATAATCTGGTTTACATTGGAAGAACTTTCTTCCAGCTGCTGGGTGGATAGGATAATGATTTAGGGTAGGGTGGGACCCAGTGGGCATGGGAGGCACTGATTGGCCAGCTCTTGTGCACATGTGCACAGCTTCTGGCTCAGGGAGCAAGATCCACCTGCATGAACCACAGCGTGGGGTTTGGAAGGCAGTTTCCTGAGGAGCACTGAGGTGCTGTTTTCTTTTACTTCATCCTTCTCATTACAATTTGGCTTCCATGCAGCACGTCTTTGAGAACTAAATTAGCTGGACATACCATGCCAGTGTCCCCTCGGATGTCTCCTAATTAGTACACAGCCATCCTGGGGAAACCCAGCATTGGGACAAATGTGAGTGTTTGGAGAGGGTTTGATCCAGGAAATCAGGCAGGAGACTGTGTCAGCAGTCATTAACTGAAAAAGGGACCTCATTGATTGAAATAGCTGTGAAATCAAAAGAGAAGAATCCTTGCATGGAGGCATGAAAGATGTGCATAGAAACACGTGCTGCCAAACCTGACAACCTGATAGAAGGAGAGACCTGACTCTCACAGGTCATCCTCTGACTTATATACATGCTCACCTGTACACACACACACACACACACACACACACACACACACACACACATTGTGTATATTGAGGGACTTGGCAGAACAATGTATCCTGTCAGACATGAGATGGTGGAGAGGGCTTCAGTATTTTACACTAGGTGGATAAGAAGACAATAGTCATGAATAGAAAGGAAAAAGCAGGAAGAAAAGCCTGCTAGGGAATGAGGTAACCAATGAGTTTATTTAGACAGGCTATGTTTGAGTAATGGCGAAACACATGTTGAAACTATCCACTGGGCAGATGAAGTAGAATCAAATTCTCAGTAAACAAGATGATTAGTGAGATTTGGGTCCTGGATAAGGACATCAGTTTGTTGGAATAAGAAGAGAGGAACTTGGACCCTGGGTGGTCTCTCTGGAAGAGAGCAGGTAAGGAAGGACCAGGGCTTCAAAAGTGTAGTCTAGGGGCACCAACATCTGGCGAAGGAAATAGACAACGGTGGGAGGGGATAAGTCATGTTTGGAGTCATCTGCATGGCTTCTTAAAATTACAGATGTCCTGGCCCCAACCCAGACATGTGTTGAGGTGCTGTTTTCAAAGGAATAGGAGTTTGGGTTCGTCAGGAAAACCATAGTTGTACACTTGAGGCACACTCAAAGCTGGCCCCCTCTACTCATGGTTCCATTTCAGTGGGTATAAGCAGTTGATTGTAAATAGATGTTTTAAAATCATGCCTGTTCTGAATGAGGGTTTCCTCTCATCTTTATTCTCTAAATAGTGCAGGGTAGCAGCTACAGAGCATGCAGCTTGCATTAGGCATTGCAGTGGTCCCTGCATCCAGAGGGACATGTTCCAAGACCCCTAAAGGTGCCTGAAACTGAGGATATGTTAGCTAAACCCTAGCCATGTGGATTTCCCTCTGTGCCACGCACTGTTGTGCTGCATGGTACCAGAGTTCCTGTCTCCTAGCATGCTTTAAGCCTAGCCCCTCTTCCCCCACTGTGAGGTCATTATTAAGTGTTACCTGAATGTAAGCATTTGTGTACTGCCAGAATTGAGGCAGTGAACAGCAGGATTACTAAGTGGCAGATATCCTCTACATGGTGAATCCTCTGGACAAAAGGACAAGTCCCATATAGGCAGGAGGGAATGAGACAGCTCAAGATTTTGTCATGTTATTAAGGAGAATGTGCAAATAAAATTTACAAATGGCTTTGGATTGTTGCCTTGTGCAGCTGTGGGGGGGGGTGAAGGTACCCAGCCAGCTGGAACACAGGTGGGCCTATTGCCTCCAGGGACACAGGTGCATAGAGACTGGTTGCTTTGGCAGATCAACTGAAGCACAGGGTAGGGCACATCAGCCAGGTGGATTGTTGGAGTATTGGATTATTGGCCTGTTATGGTTGCTTAGGCCAGACCAGCAAAGCACAGGGTAGAGCATTTTGTGCCCCTTGTACCCCCCCAAACTGGAATTGCAGAATGAGTGTCCAGGGGGACTACAGTAAGCCCTACAACCAACCTAGAGGAACTGGCTGGCAGGAAGCAGAAGGAGCACAGTGCTCAGAGGGTATCATCCAGGTTATTACCTACCCAGTTTTTGGAGAACCTGCAGAACAGAAAGGGAAGAGTAAGCTAGACCTTCCAATATATAACCAAAATTGAAAGCCTGGAACCTAGACAAGTCAACACTCCATAAACAAGGAGAAAACAATGAAGGCATCTCAAGGAATCAAGGAAAGCAAGCCTTCAACACAGTGAGGAAACATTTGAGATTCACATCGGAATACAAACAAAAAACAAATCCACATGCCAAAAACACAATGAAAGAACAAGGGGAAAGTGCAGAATAATTCCACACCAAACTCTACCAACCCTATAGAAGATTCCTAAAATGGGATCTCCCTAGAGATAACCCAGGTCACAGATCTTAGAATAAAAACTGTAGACATATTCAATGAAATCAAAGTATACGAAGAACAAATCAGAGAACTAAGGAGAGAGAATGAAAAACTCAGAAAGAACTAAAGGGAGAGAATGACAAACTCCAGAAAGAACTAGAGGGAGAGAATGACAAACTCTGGAAGGAAGTGAAAACACTGAAATGATCCCATGCTGAAACAAAAAAAGGAAACCAACCAGCAAAGCAAGGAGCTACAGGAAGAGATTGAGAAGCTCCAAAAGGAAGTGTAAATACTAAAGAAATCACAGGATGAAATGAAAAAGGAAATTGAACACTCATTCAATCAAGAGGAAAGGATGGGAAAAAGCCTGAGAAGTAGAATGGAGGAAGCAGAAAAAAGAATATCAGACCTGGAAGATAACACAGAACAACTAAAAAACTCAAGTAAAGACTATGAAAAATTTAAAAATACACAAGAGTGGAACAACCAGGAAACGTGGGACAGTATGAAAAGATCAAACCTCTGCATCATCCCAAGAGAATGGTATTCATCAGATCTTCAACAGAATAATAGGTGAAAATTTCTCCAAACTAAAAAAAGACAAACCCATACAAATATAAGAAGCACATAGAACACCAAATAGACAAGATCAGAAAAGAAACTCCCCATGCCATATCATAGTTAAAACACTAGATGCCCAAAACAAAGACAAAGTTCTGAAAGCCACAAGAGAAAAACAAGTTACATATAAGGGGAAACCTATCATAATTCAGCTGACTTTTCAGTGCAAACTATGAAACCAAGAAGAACATGGACCGAAGGATTCCTAATGCTAAACAATTATAGATGTCAACCCAGGTTATTATACCCAGTAAAAATGTTGATCATAGTTGAAGGAGAAAGAAAAATCTTCCATGACATAAAGAAAATGATAGAATACAAGTCTGAAAAACCAACCCTCCAGAGAATACTTGAAGTGATTCAAAGGACAGAGGAGAGGAGCAACTATCCCCAGGCACCTAGAAAAAGAAAGTAAAAAAAAAGCATAACTGCAGAAGTAGAAACCTAGACCAAAATGTAAATGGATAATAAGGTGAAAGGAAGCAACACACATCTCTCAATTATAACCTTAAATATTAATGGACTAAATGCCCCAACCAAAAGACACAGACTGTTAGAATGGATTAGGAAACAGAATCCATCTATATACTGTCTACAGGAAACACATCTCGCCCTCAAAGATAGGCACAAACTTAAAGCAAAAGGATGGAAAAATTCCAAGCCAATGGTACCAAAAAGCAAGCAGGAGTTGCTATTTTAATATCAGACAAAATAGACTTCAAAATAAAAGTAATCAGAAGAGACAAATAGGGCCATTACATCCTTATCAAAGGGGAAATTAACCATGAAGACCACAATCATGAATATATATGCACCAAACTCTGGGCACTGAAGTTTATAATCACAATTCTACAGGACTTCAAGGCACAGATGAACCCCAGCACACTCATAGTAGGGGACTTTAATACCACACTGAGCCCTTTGGACAGGTCAACAGGACAAAGAATAAACAGAGAGACATCTGAACTGAACAATATGATACACCAAAGGGACCTCACATACATCTACCAAATATTCCACCCAAGCACCAGAGAATAGACTTTCTACTCAGCACCTCACAGAACATTCTCCAAAATTGACCACATACTTGGACCAGAACAAACCTCAATAAATATAAAAGATTGAAATAATTTCATGCATTCTATCAGACCACAGGACAATAAAGATCAATATCAATGCCAGGATAAGCTCTACTATCTACAGGGACACATGGAGACTAAACAACACACTCCTGAATAATGAATGGGAAAATAATGAAAGGAAAAAATAAATAAATAAAACCATAAAATGACAATACAACACAACAAAACCTATGGGATACTTTAAAAGCAGTTCTAAGAGGGAAGTTTATAGCCCTGGGTGCCTACATTAAAAAAAAAAGAAAGAAATAAAAACATTCCTGGAACTGAATGACAATGATAAAACAACACAGCAAAATCTATGGGACACTTAAAAAGCAATCCTAAGAGGGAAGTTTATAGCTCTAAGTGCCTACATTAAAAAAACAGAAAGANGTAGACATATTACACATGAAATCAAAGTATGACGACAGAACAAATCCAAGGAGAACTACAGGAATGAGAGAATGAAAAACTCAGACAGGAACTTTAAAGGGGGATTGAGGAATGACAAACTCCAGAAAGAACTAGAGGAGAGAGGAATCGACAAACCTCTTGTGAAGGAAGTGGAAAAACTGAAATGATCCATGCCTGAAACCAAAAAAAGGAAACAACCAGCCAAACGGACAAGCGAGCTACAGGAAGTTCGAGATTGAGAAGCTCCAAATGAAGCGCAGTGTAATACTAAGAATAGGCAGCAAAGGAATCAGGGGGTAACGGAAAAAATGAAAGGTGAACACTCATTCAATCAAGAGGAAAGGATGGGAAAAAGCCTGAATAGAAGTAGAATGGAGGAAGCAGAAAAAAGAATATCAGACCTGGAAGATAACACAGAAACAACTAAAAAACTCAAGTAAAGACTATGAAAAATTTAAAAATACACAAGAGTGGAACAACCAGGAAACGTGTGGACAGTATGAAAAGATCAAACCCATCTAGAATAATCAAGAGATGGTATTCAATCAATCTTCACTAGAATAATAGATGAAAATTTCTCCAAACTAAAAAAGACAAACCCAACAAAATATAAGAAGCACATAGAACACCAAATAGACCAAGATCAGAAAAGAAACTCCCATGCATAATCATAGTTAAAACACTAGATGCCCAAAACAAAGACAAGTTCTGAAAGCCACAAGAGAAAAACAAGTTACATATAAGGGGAAACCTATCAGAATTACAAATGAACTTTCAGTGCAAACTATGAAAGCAAGAAGAACATGACCGACACGTTTCCAGTGCTAAACAATAAGATAGTCAACCCAGGTTATATACCCAGTAAAAATATTGATCATAGTTGAGGAAGAAAGAAAAAATCTTCCATGACATAAAGAAAGATAGAATACAGTCTGAAAAACCAACCCTCAGAGAATACTTGAAGTGATTCAAAGGACAGAGGAGAGGAGCAACTTATCCCCAGGCACCTAGAAAAAGAAAGTAAAAAAAAAGCATAACTGCAGAAGTAGAACCTAGACCCAAATGTAAAATGGATAATGAAGGGAAGCAAGCAAACACATCTCTCAATTATAACCTTAAATATTAATGGACTAAATGCCCCACCAAAAGACACAGACTGTAGAATGATTAGGAAACAGAATCCATCTATATACTGTCTACAGGAAACACATCTCAGCCTCCCTCAAAATAGGCACCAAACTTAAAGCACAAGGATGGAAAAATTCCAAGCCAATGGTACCAAAAAGCAAGCAGAGTTGCTATTTTAAATCAGACAAAATAACTTAAAATAAAATAATCAGAAGAAGACAAATAGGGCCATTACATCCTTATCAAAGGGGAAATTAACCATGAAGACCACAATCATGAAATATATGCACCAAACTCTGGGCACTGAAGTTTATATCACAATTCTACAGGACTTCCAAGGCACAGATGAACCCCAGCACACTCATAGTAGGGACATTTAATACACACTGAGCCCTTTGGACCAGGTCAACAGGACAAAGAATAAACAGAGAGACATCTGAACTGAACAATATGATACAAAAGGACCTCAATAAACATCTAAATATTCCATCTCCAAGCACCAGAGAATAGACTTTCTACACAGCACCTCACAGTTTCTCCAAAATTGACACATCTATAGACACAAAAAAACCTCAATAAATATAAAAAGATAGAAATAATTTCATGCATTCTATCAGACCACAGGATAAACAAAAAGATCAATATCAAGCAGGATAAGCTGCTACTCATTACAGGGACACATGAGACTAATAACAACACACTCCTGAATAATGAATGGGAATAATATAGAAAGGGAAAAATAAATAAATAAAACCATAAAAACTAATACAACACAACAAAACCTATGGGATACTTTAAAAGCAGTTCTAAGAGGGAAGTTTATAGCCCTGTGGTGCCAACATTAAAAAAAAAAAACAAAAAAGATAAGGAGCACAAATAAATGATCTAACACATGCTAACTAAAAACACTTTGTGAGACAAAAACATAACAACAAATGAACCCTAAATACAACAGACAGGAAGAAATCACAAAAATCAGAGCAGAAATCAATGAAATAGAAACAAAGAAAACAATACAAAAAATCAATGAATCCAAAAGTTGGTTCTTTTGAAAGAACAAACAAGATAGACAGACCTCTAGCCCAGTTAACCAAAAGGAAGAAAGAGCAACTCCAAATCAATAGAATTCATGATGAAAGGGGAAATATCACAACAGATAATGAAAAGATCCAGACAATCATGTGGGAATACCTCAAAAACCTATACTCTACTAAATTTGAAAACCCGAGAGAAATGGATGAATATCTGAAATCCTGGGAATTACCAAAGCTTAACCAAAAAGAGATTGACAGCTTAAAACAGACCCATAATATATGAAGAAATTGAAAATATAATAAGAAAGCTCCCAACTAAAAAAAGCCCAGGCCCAAATGGTTTCATGGCAGAATTCTATAAAACATTTAAAGAGGACTTACAACCATTATTACTCAAACTGTTCAGAAGGATACAAGCAGAGGGAAATCTCTCAAATTCCTTCTATGAAGCTAGCATCACTCTAATACCAAAACCAGGCAAAGATAACAACCAAAAAAGAGAACTATAGACCCATCTCATTAATGAACACAGATGCAAAACTTCTCAACAAAATACTTGCAAACTGCATACAGACCCACACCAAGAAGATCATCCATCGTGACCAAGTTGGATTCATACCAGAGATGCAGGGATAGTTCAACATATGAAAATCAATAAATCATAAAACACATAAATGGAATGAAAGACAAAACCCACACAATCATCTCAATTGATCCAGTAAAAGCTTTTGACAAAATCCAGCATCACTTCATGCTTAAAGTCCTAGAGGGAATTGGATTGGAGGGATTGTTCCTCAATGTAATCAAAGCCATATACAAGAAACCCATAGCCAACATCATCCTAAATGGAGAAAAGTTAGAAGCATTCCTCTTAAAGGTAGGACCTTGGCAAGGCTGCCCCTGTTGCCATTCCTCTTCAATATAGTGCTTGAAACACTTGCTAGGGCAATAAGGCAAGAAAAAGAAATTAAAGGAGTACTAATTGGAAAAGAGGAAGTCAAGTTATCCCTTTTTGCAGATGATATCTAAGGGATGCTAAAAACTCCACCAGAAAACTTCTAGAAACGATTAAGAGTTTCAGTAAAGTGGCAAAATTAACCTAGAAAAATCAGTAGCATTTCTTTACACCAACAACAAACACCTGAAGAAGGAATACAAGGAGAACTTCCCACTCACAATAGCCTCAAAAACAATAAAATACCTAGGAACAAACCTAACTAAAGACACCAAAGATCTCTACAATAAAAATTTTAAACCCCTGACTCCATGCTCATGGATTGGAAAAATTAATATAGTAAAAATGTCTATTCTACACAAATTAATATACAGACTCAATGTAATCCAAATGAAAATCCCCAAGAGTTTCTTCACAGTCTTGGAAAAAATCCTTAATTTCATATGGCAAAACAAAAGACCTCGGATAGCCAAAGCGACCCTGAGCAAAAAGTGCAATACAGGGGGAAATCTCTATATCGGATTTCAAACTATACTACAGGGCTATAGTCATAAAAACAGCCTGTACTGGCACAAAAAACAGACCTGTAGACCAATGGAACAAAACTGAAGATCAAAATTTTAGTACATACAATTTCAGCCACCACATACTTGACAAGGGGGCTGAGAAGACTCAATGGAGGAAAGACAGCATCTTCAGCAAATGGTGTTGGCAAAACTGGATCACCACTTGCAGAATAAAATTAAACCCCTATCTCTTGCCCTGTACAAAAATCCAAATGGATCAAAGACCTCAACGTGAAACCCCACAAACTGAAGGTGATAGAAGAAAAAGTTGGCAGGAACCTACAAGACATAGGCATATGAAAAGACTCTAAATCAGACAGCAGCTGTGCAAGAATTAAGGTCAACAATTGACAAATGGGACCTCATTAAACTCAAAAGCTTCTGTACAGCGAAAGAAACAATCAAGGAAGTGAAGAGAAAACCCACTGAGTGGGAGGAAACCTTTACCTCAGAAACATCTGACAAAGCATTGATTTCCAGAATATATAAACTACTCAAAAAACAAAGAAGAAAACAAATGACTCACTCAAAAGATGGAGCAAAGAGCTGAACAGGGACTTCACAAGTGAGGAAATAGAGATGGCTGAGAAACATCTTAAAAGTGCTCAACATCACTAATCATTAAGGAAATGCAAATCAAAACCACTTTATGATAGCATCTCACTCTAGTAAGACTAGCTAGGATCCTTCAGCAAAGTGGCAGGATACAAAATTAACCTTAAAAAATCAATGGCCTTTCTTTACACCAACAACAAGCAACTGGAGAAAGAATTCAAAGAGACCTTCCCACTCACAATAGCCTCAAAAACAATAAAATACCTAGGAACAAACCTAACCAAAGACACCAAAACCACCCAAGGATCTCTACAACAAAAATTTTAAACCTTTAAAGAAAGAAATTTTAAAAGACATTCAGACGATGGAAAAACCTCCACCATTGCTCATGGATGGGGAAAAATTAACATTGTTCAAAAATGTTAAAAAAGTGTGTGGCCTTAAACAACAAAAGGAAAGAGGTTAGGGGCTTGGAGAGATGGCCCATAGTGGTTTAAGAACGCCGACGCTCTACAGAGGAACGGTGGTTCGATCCCAGCACCCACAATGAGCCCAAGAACGTCTGAAACTCCGAATCCAGGAGAACTCCAGTTCCAGGGAATCCGGACACCCTCTTCTGCCTCCGCAGCATTGCACGAAACCGGTGCACAAACTTGCACTGCAGGACAGTACATTCATACACATACGGAAATAAATAAAATTAATTAAAAAATGAAAAAAAAAATAAATAACACAATTTAAAAAAAAGGAAAGCAGTATTAACCAGAAATAAATAATCATTAAAGCGCCGAGAGAAATGATACTTCAGGTATAAAACTTGAAATTCGTATGTAAAAAGACAAAAAAAAAAAAAAGAAAAAGAAAAAAGATTTTTTTTTTTTTTTTTTTTTTGGCCTTGTCTTCCATTTCTTCCTGGGCAAGTATCTACCCTGTGGCGTGCCACTGCTTTTGCGCATCCTTCAAAGATATGAGACACTGCTTTTCAACCTTTCCAATATGGACTGAAGTCTGATGTCTCTCCAAGAATCTCCAAACCTTTCCAGTGCCAGATTGGGACTGCTTAAACATCCAGCTTGTGGGACTGAGAGCTACTACTGGGTTTTCCACCTCTCAGAGTGTAGACTGCCATTGTTGAACTGTACCCAGGCTGTATCAAGGAGGCCAGTAAAGGAAGATTACAAGCAAAGGACACAAGCGGCTTACTGGCACTTGGCAACCGCCTTAGCCCGTCCTGGGGTTCGTGGGTTGGCTGGGATCCCTCCTTGGCAGGACAGAACACAGGGAAGTGAATGGCTGTCAGGAAAGGGAAAACACTAACAGAGAATTTTTCCAAATCCTACAGCACTTATTTGATACGGGGCAGGGATTATTATATAGTGGTCTTAGGAAAGGGCAGAACAAAGGATTTTGCAAAGCTTACATTACATAGAGTAGGTAAAAAAACTCATGACGAGATACAGAGCACTCGCGCAGGAACTAAAACATCACAAAGTTTAGTTGGGAAAGAACTTTCTTTGAAGTAAAATGTAGAAATCTTCAAGAAACTTTACCAAGGAAATAACATTTGAGAAGAAAAAAGAAACATCAATAGTTAACTCTTGATTACAAACCACAATTGAAAAGTTACAGCACACCGAATAGTAAATACTATGTCACAGTACAAATTCTTTAGCAGCAGATATTGACTCTTCTATCTCTATCCTGAAGTCTAGAGTAAATACATCTTTACAAGGTTAATGTTTCTTTTTAAGCTTTCTATTGAAGTCAAAACCTTATTCCATATAGTATCCTAAACTATTATAGTTTCTAACTCTAACTGCTACATTTTAAAGTTTAAAAATTTTTACTGAAAACTAAGAGCTGTTCCACTGCTTGATCCGGCTAACAGCTTTTTAAGATAATGTGGCTGGTGTAAAGACTTAGTTCTCTGCCTTGGCTTTATTGGAAGTGTGCTCAGACATCCAGGCATTTAACTAGAAAATGTTTAACCCTTCCTTTATTAAACTAGAGACCAAGGATAAAAAAGGGTTTTTTTATTTTAGGTTTAAGGGGGATTTTTGTTTTAACCTAAATGAAGAGATTTTTTTCTCATCATTTTTCACTGATTTTGTTTTCGTTTTCAGGACATCATGTAAGGCAAGAGCATTACTGTCACGCAATTATTTTGTTTTCTTGATCTAAGCAGAGTTAACCTTGCCATATATATTAACAGTCATTACATTATTTGTTAAGGAGAAAGGTCTGTTTTTTACTTGGGATCTGCAGAAAATTCTTGCTGCCAGAAAAAAGCCCTGTGCCAAGAGAGGCATTTTAATTGCTCGTTCTTGACACAATTTAAATAGTTTATTTTTGTATCTATAAGCTGGCTTAAGAAAAGATCTTTTTGTGCTCAGTATTATGCTAAGTCCAACACCAGAAAAAAGTAAAATCCTAAAAAAGCATCTCAATCTCGGGAGTGATCATTAGCCGAGCGTTCTGCCAGGAGACCTCCAGGGGCTGTAGCCCCTAGGCATGCTCCCCCCACCTGACTTGGAATATGATTTCTCATATACTTTACACTAGAGCGACACTGAGTGGGTGTGACAGACATTGTCTAGGCGCCGGAGAGTGGTTGCTGCACTTGGAACCTCATTGGACCTGGAAGGGACGATCTCTGTGGGCACACAACGGGCAGGATGATTGTTGTTGGGCTTGCCAAGGGAAAGATTCAACAATAAAAAAAAAAATAGAAAACAATGACATCTTTCAGCCTAATAAAAGAAAAAAAAAAAGAAATCATAAGCTGAGGTTGCTAAAACATCTGGATGTTCCATAACCTTGATATCATGTTATGGATGCATATATGTATATTTTGGATGATACAAATTGGATGGTAAAACAACAAAAAGGTGGGAACCTATAAAGAACTGACCACAAACAGTATAAAACTTTCTGCATCAGAAATATTTAAAAAAGACTGAGAAAAAAAAAAAAAGTGAAAGAACATGTATTCGGCTGAATGCTTGAGCTTGGGGTTGGAGGGTGGGGTGGGCTGGATGGGGTGAATGGTCTAATATTGATTAAGAAATGTTGTATGAAATGCACAAAAACTTCAACAATATAAAATTGGCTTTTGAAAAAAATTAAAATTAAAAAATACAAATGGCTTATTTCTGGAATTTCCATTTCCGATTTGGTCTTTGGTTTAACTATGGGCAACTGACATCGTGGGAGAGTAAACTGCAGATAAGGAGAAACTGCTGTCTAAGCGGTCCAGAGATTTAGAGCCTTCAGGCACATGTGGAGAGGCAAACACTACATCACCATTTCACTGAAGGACTGGACTTGAATGGACAGCTGTGAACTCTGGCTGCACAGGGTCCTGGAAGCCCACCTGGCAGCGGAGGGTATTCTTTCCCTTGTTCAGTTGTAGATCTGGATGCCTCTCTGCTTAAATGGTTCTAATCATCCTCAACAATGAGTCTTCTCTTCCATTCCAGGGACAGGCCTTGGGTACCACATTACTTAGCTCCCTAATGCTCTTTCTTGTCAGTCTTAGACTATTACATTTTATTTCTTTCTGCCCTACTTGTTCCTTTTTCATTGTAGACCTAGCATAAAATAATTACATAAATAAATAATAATGGCGTGGTGGCGCACGTCCTTTATCCTTAGCACTTGGGAGGTCCAAGAGGGCAGGCGGATCTTGGGTTTCAGGGCCAGCCTGCGTCTTACCGAGTGAGTTCCAGGGCAAGCTGGGGCTACAGGGAAGACCCGCTGTCTCAAAAAGACAAAAAAAAATATTATACCATTACACCAGTCATCAGACCCCAATGCAATTGACAACTATTGGAACTACTCACGTATAGAAATCTCTTCCTCTCCTGCTGACAATAAACGTGTTTTAATTTAATTTAGCCTCAATTTTTAGGCTGTATTGTCGCAGATGCAAGCAGATGCTTTGTCAGAATATCCCAGTTCCATTTTTAAGTCCTTATTTTCCTTTCCCTCTGGAGCATGTAGAAAGGTTCATTAACCTCTGTTTGTAGCAATCAACTGCTTTTTCTAGTCCATATTCCAAATCTTCCAATTCCTACCAAAACCCACAGACATTCTTCACAGAAGCTGCCCACTCCTGGTACCAATTTCTGTATTCGTTACTTTCTTGTTGCTGTGTTTAAAAAACCCCATGATTGGGGTTGGAGAGATGGCCTCAGAGGTTAGAGACTGTTGCTCCAGATAAGCCGAGATTTCCATTTATTCCAGCACACATGGTGACAAACAATTGTCTATAACACCATTTCAAGTGAAATCTGATGCCTTCTTCTGACCCTTGGGGGGCACTGCATGCACACAGGTACACACTTACCATATGTTCAGGTAATACACTAATACATGTAAATCATAAATCACAAAAAAACCATGACCAAGGCGGAAAACTTATAGAAAGACAAGTTTATTGTTTAGGCTTCCAGAGGCATAAGAATCCATCATGACAGAGAGGTAATTGGGGTAGTGAGCTGAGCAGAAAGCTGAGAGCCCACATTTTCTTTTTTTTTTTTTTAACTTTATTGGTATTTAAAACTTATATTTATTATTATTATTTTTTTTATGTGTTGAGTGTACTGTCTGTCATGTAGGTTAGTGCACCAGTGTGTTGAAAATGCCTGTGTGAGGTCAGAAAGGGGGCGGTGTCGGATTTTCTCGAGATTGACCACCTGGAACTGGTAGTCTCCTGACATGACGTTGCTTAGCCGCCATTGTGAGTGCTGGGAAATTGAACCTGGGTCCTCTGTCTGCAGCATGAGCCAAGTCAGCGCTCTTAACCACCGAGCCATCTCTCCAGCCCTCGAAAGCCCATATTTTCAGAGTAGGCACAGGAGGTACAGGACAACAGACCTAAAAATGAGAATGGCTTTTTTTTTTTTTTTTTTGGTCTTTTTAGACACTGGTTTCTCTGTAGCTCCACTGTCTGGAACTCACTATGTAGACATCCAGATGGCCTCGTAACTCATAGAGATCCCCTGCCTCTGCCTCCTGATAGCCCTGGCAACCACCACACATCTGGATGGCTTCATTTTTTCTAAGCCTGCCCCGAGTGATGTGGTTCCCCCAGCCATGGATCAACACCTCCTACAATGTTCCATGGCCCGTCTCAAACAGCGACCACCTAGGGTGGGAAGCTAGATGTTCACAACGTATGTGGATTAGTGGGGAGGTATATCATGTTCGAAAGTTCTGTACTCTATTCATACTCTCTCTCTCTTCTCTCCTCTGCTCTCTCTCTCTCTCTCTCTCTGCCTGGAAGTGGTAGAGACATTCCAGACCAAGGAGAGAAGTCAGGCAGGCATGATGTGAACATCTTACTCCAGCAACTATTTTGAGTCTTCATTCCACGGTGCTTTCTCCTTTCCACAAGACCACACCTAAGGGCTTGGTATTGGTGGGGAGCAGGCAGAGAAACCAGGGGCCCATTTTTCCATAATATCTGTTGCCATGGAAACTCAGACTGGTTAGTCCTGACTAGTCCTCCCTTCCTGATTGCTGTTCATCCTGAGACATCTCTCTGTGGAGTTGGGAGGGTGAGATTCCAGGTAGGGAGCCACTTTGTCATGGTGGCTCATTCCAGTTGGGTGCAGTGAGACTCAGTCTGGAGCAGGGAGTAGAGGGGGAGCATGGGGGGGGGTCAGGAGTCAGAAGGTCAGACCACAGAGCTCCAATGTCCTGTGTGCTGCCTCCTGGGCATGGCCTTGACTTCCAAGGCTTCTGAGGACACTAAGAATATGTCTCCAAACCACAAAGGCGCTGCTCTGCTAGCTTCAGGTGGCCCTTCCCACCCTGTCCTGTTTCACCCATGAAGGAGGAGGTGACCTGTCTTCAGCACGGATGGACTCTTTCCCGCTGTCTGGGGCCCTCACAGCTTCAGTTGTGCCCAGACTGTGCACAAGAGGCATCCATGTGATCTGGCTGTCCTGCTGTGGGAGAACCTGAAGGTAGCCGGTGCCCTGGCGCAGCTTCTAGAGCTGCATCTTACCCACTCGCAGGGCAAGCTCCTCCTACAGACAAGTGAGATAGGAGAATAGCACTCGGAGAGGGTCGCTCCTGCTTTACTGTGACTTGACTTCTCACCATTGGCAGGTCAGTTCCAGTTTACTAGACAAGCCACAGCTCCAGGCAGAGGCCTAGATGGGAGATCAGAGCCTTTTCTCATTTAGGTTAATGGGGATGGAGATTAAAAGAGACTATTTAGAAAAAAATATTCTACAGACGTGATTGGTCGAGCGCATTGCTTTTGGAGGAGGACAAAGGCATGGTGGGATCATCTTGTTGATGGGGACTGACACTCAAACACCTGTAGTCTACAAATTAGTGAGTACTAGGCCATCCTGGGGCCTACTACGTAAGATACCCTAGTTTCAAAATAAAAATTCAGAAACAAAGTAAGAAATTCACACTAGCTTAGCCTTCTTTTTCTTGCGCCAATTCTCCAACAATACATGGCACTTTCTACCTACATTTGTTTTCTTATTTTTTTATTGTTTTTTTTTTGTATGGCCTGGACTAGTATCAGAAGCTGGGCCGAAGCAGGCTTACAGGACCACCAGCATTCTAGGCCTCTGAACTCGATGTTCCGACTTTGTTATCACCACTTTGAAAGCTGACTAAAATGTTTCTAAGGTAAGCAGCAAAAATTGGCCACATTTCTCTTGATTCTCCCGGCACCCTCTCAAACGACGCATACCTGTAATTAACCTCCATGATGACCTCTCACTCAAGGAAATAGTGATCATGGCTACGAAGGTCCTTTCTAAGGTTCCTAGACTGCGCTTCTGGCTCACCTGCGTACTTTTGGCGTATCTGTCTCCTCCTTCCCCAAACTTGACAGCAGTTTGAGTTATGGTTGAGGGTCACCAAACGGGATTTTTCCATAGGATAGCATGGCTGGTTTACTGAAATACTGTCCTGTTCGTGATGATGCTATTATTGGACTAGTGGATTAGAGGATCCCAAGGCGCCTAATCCCTACAACGCCCTGAAGGAAATGCGCTACCTCTGGAAGGCTGGCAGCCCCACTTCAGTCTGTGTCACACTTCCCAGGTTAGGCACGTCTATCTTTGTATTCGTAACAACAACAGTCCTCGCTTTTGTGCCGTGGGTCTCTCTTTCAGGGTTCCTTGTCTAGATCCTCACGTCAAATTAAGAGATCTACTGATGATAATGATTTTCTTATTATGGCAGCAATAGGCAGCCCTTATAGAACTCTACATTTATTACTATTGATATAAAGAGATGCCAAGTAAGAAAATAAAACAACTCTTGCCACANGTGCCTACATTAAAAAAAAAAAACAGAAAACAGAAAGAGGCACAAATAAATGATCTAACACAGCGAACTAAAAATATTGTGAGACAACAACAAATGAACCCTAAAAAAAACAGACAGGAAGAAATCACAAAAATCAGAGCGAAACAATGAAATAGAAACCAAAAACATTACAAAAAAATCAAATGAATCCAAAAGTTTTGGTTCTTTGAAAGAATACAAAACAAGATAGATAGACCTCTAGCCAGTTAACCAAAAGAAGAAAGAGCGAACTCCAAATCATAGAATTCATGATGAAAGGAATATCACAACAGATAAGAAAAGATCCAGTAAATCATGTGGGAATACCTCAAAAACCTATACGTTAGCTAAATTTGGAAACCTGAGAGAAATGGATGAATATCTGAAGACCTGGGAATTTACCAAGCTTAACTAAGAAGAGATCTATAGCTTAAACAGACCCAAATATATGAAGAAATTGGAAAATATAATTAGAAGCCCCAACTAAAAAAAGCCCAGGCAAATGTGTGTGCGATTGCAGAATTCTATAAAACATTTAAAGAGACTTACAACCATTAATACTCAACTGTTCAAAAGGATCAAGCAGAGGAAAATCTCTCAAATTTCCTTTCTGATGAAGCTAGCATCACTCTAATACAAAACCAGGCAAAATTAAAACCAAAAAATGAGAAACTATAACCATTCTCTTAATTGAAACAAGCGAAAACTTCTCAACAAAATATTTGAAAATTGCATACAGACCGACATCAAGCAGATCATCCATCGTGACCAAGTTTGGATTCATACCAGAGATGCAGGGATTATTCAAACATAATGTAAATAAATAAATATCGTAAAAACACATAAATGGAATGGAAAGACAAAAAACACAATTATGTCTCAATTGATCATAAAAGCTTTTGACAAAATCCAGCATCACTTCATGCTTAAAGTCCTAGAGGGAATTGGATTGGAGACATCATTCCTCAATGTAATTCAAAAGGCCATATACAAGAAACCGACAGCCAACAGTCATCCTAAATGGAAGAAAAGTTAGAAGCATTCCTCTTAAAGGTAGGGACCTTGCCAGGACTGCCCCTTGTTGCCATTCCTCTTCAATATATTGCTTGAAAACACTTGCTAGGGCCACAATAGCAAGAAAAGGAAATTAAAGATACTAATTGGAAAAAGGAAGTCAAAGGTTTTATCCCTGTTTTGCAGATGATACTTAAGGGATGCTTAAAAACTCCACCAGAAAACTTCTAGAAACGATTAAGAGTTTTCAGTAAAGTGGCAAAATTAACCTAGAAAAACAGTAGCATTTCTTTACCACCAAGAACAAACACCTAAGAAGAATACAGGGAAGAACTTCCCACTCACAATAGGCCTTCAAAAACATAAAATACCTAGAACAAACCTAACTAAAACAACCAAAGATCTCTACATAAAAATTTTTTAAACCCTGACTCCATTGCTCATGGATTGGAAAAATTATATATTAAAAAATGTCTATTTTACCCAAATTAATATACAGACTCAAT
The DNA here is from genome assembly GCA_009823505.1 of Rhizomys pruinosus. Lineage (NCBI taxonomy): Eukaryota > Metazoa > Chordata > Mammalia > Rodentia > Spalacidae > Rhizomys > Rhizomys pruinosus. The sequence goes on from VZQC01005840.1 coordinate 5,667,652, forward strand.
GTAATCCAAATGAAATCCCCAAGAGTTTTTCACAGTCTTGGAACAAAATCTTAATTTCATAGTTGGGCAAAAACAAAGACCCCAGATAGCCTAAGGAACCCTGAGCAAAAAGTGCAAAAAAGGGGAAACTCTATATCAGATTTCAAACTATACTATGGGGTTATAGTCACAAAAACAGCCTTACTGGCACAAAAAACAGACCTGTAGACCATATGGAACAAAAAACTGAAGATTCAAAAATTTTATACATACAATCTTCAGCACACCACATACTTGACAAGGGGGCTGAGAAGACTCAATGGAGGAAAGACAGCATCTCATCATAATGTCGTAACATCACCACTGCAGAATAATATAGAGAAGCCCCTATCTGTGGCGCCTGTACCAAAAGGCATAGGAGTATCAGAAGACCTGCGAGAGCTTGTGAGTGACTCCTACTAAACTTGAATGGTGATATGTTGGTGTGTTGTTAATAAAAAAGTGTTTGGGGTTGCGGGAGTACGTACAAGACTGGCATGGATGTAGAATGTGACGGTGCGTAATACCAACAGCGATCGCAAAAGTTAAAGGTGTTCAACAGTCGACAAATGGGGACCTCATAAACTCAAAAGCTTCTGTACAGCGAAAAGAAACAATCAAGGAAGTTAAGAGAAAAACCCACTGAGTGGAGGAAGGGAAAACCCTTTACCTCAAGCGAAAAAACATTGACAAAGCAATTGATTTCCAGAATATATTAAACTACTCAAAAAAACAAAGAGAAAGAAACACAAAGATCACTCAAAAAGTTGGACGGCAAAAGAGCCTGAAAACAGGACTTCACAAGTGAGGAAAATTAGGATGGCTCTTGGAGAAACACATCTTAAAAAAGTGCTCAAACATCACTACATTAAGGAAATGCAAATTCAAACCCACTTTAATTATGCATCTCACTCTAGTAGACTAGCCTAGTCTCAGCAGCGATAACAAAAAACCAAAAATAATCCCTAACAAAAAAAAAAAAATTAAACTAAAAAAAATCAAGCCTTTAAAAACAAGAAATGAAAAAAATACAGGAATTCATAAAAGCCCAAAAAAAAAAACATAACATGAAAATACTAGGGAACAAACCTAACCAAAGACACCAAGGATCTCTACAACCAGAAAATTTTTAAACCTTTAAGAAAAAGAAATTTACGATGAGAAAGGACATCAGGGAAAGGAGTGGAAAAACCTTCCCATGCTCAATGGATGGGGAAAATGAAAAATTAACATTTTAAAAATGTTTTAAAAAAAATTGGTTGTGGCCTTTAACATCAAAAAGGCAAAGAGCTTAGGGGGCTGGAGGCAGAGGTCCTAGTGGTTAAAAGAGCGCCCGACGCTCTTACAAGAGGACCCTGTGGTTCGATTCCCCGCACCCACACTTGGCGGCAAGAAAACCGCTGCTGCCACTATTCAGTGGAAAAAACTCCAGTTCCAGGGGGAATCCGACACTCCTCTTCTGACCTCCGCCAGCTCCTGACACGGGTTGCAACAAATTGGCATCAAGAAGTACATTCACACATAAGGACAAATAAAATAAAAAGATTAAAAAAATAAAAAAAATTGAAAAAAAATAATAAAAAAAATTTTAAAAAACAGGGCAGAAGAGTATAACAGAAATAAATAATCTAAAAAAAAAAAAAAAAAAAAAAATATAAAGCCCTGAAGAAAATTGTATAGTAAAAATCGTTAGAAATTTAAGTAAAAAAAAAGACAAAAAAAACAGAAAAAACAGAAAAACAAAATAGAAAAGAACAAAAAAGCCTTTTTTTAGTTTTTTTTTTGCCTGTTTCACTTTCTTCCTGGCAAGGTGATCTTACCTGTGGCTGCCCTGTTTTTTGCATCCTTCAAAGACATGGGAAACAGCTTTTCAACCTTCCATACTACTGAAGACTCATGCTCTCCAAAGAATCCTCCAAACCTTTCATTGCCGTGGGGACTGCTTAAACACATCCAGCTTGTGGCTGAGCATACTACTGGGTTTTAGCCTCTTCAGAGTTTAGACTGTCCATTGTTGGACTACGGCCGGCTGTATCAAGGGAGCCAGTAAAGGAAGATCAAGAGCAGGAGCCACAGCGCTACTGGACTGCTTTACCGCCTAAAGGCCCCTCTGGGGTCGTGGGTTTCTGGAGTCCCTTGGCAGGAAGAACACAGGGAGAAAGTTGAAAAAATGGCGTGCAGGAAAAGAAGAGAAATGAAAAAACTAAGAGAAGGTTTTCCAAATCTACAGCAACTTTATTGAACAGGGGTGTTCAGTGATTATATAGTAGTATTTAGGAAGCAGGGCAGAAACAAAGGATTTTGGGCACAACTTTCCACAATTACATTAGGTAGGTAAAAGAAATCTTCATTGGACGAATACAGAGCACACAGAGCATGAAACTAAAACATCACAATATTTGAAAAAAAGTTTTTAAAGTTTAGGTTAGGCAAATGAACTTTCTTTGAAGTAAAATGCAGAAATCTTAAGATAGCCTTTACCAAGGAAATAACATTGTGGAAGAAAAAAGGAACATCAATAGTTAACTCTTGATTACAAACCACAATTGAAAAGTTACAGCACACCGAATAGTAAATACTATGTCACAGTACAAAGTTCTTTAGCAGCAGATATTGACCTTCTTCTATCTCTATCCTGAAGCTAGAGTAAATACATCTTAGCATCCTAAAGTTAATAGTTTCTTTTTAAGTTTCTATTGAAGTCAAAACCTTATTCCTATAATATCCTAAACTATTTATTAGTTTTTCTAACTCTAACTGCTAATTTAAAGTTTAAATTTTTACTGAAAACTAAGAGCTGTTCCACTGCTTGATCCGGCTAACAGCTTTTTTAGATAATTGGCTGGTGTAAGGAGACTTAGTTTCTGTCCTGCTTTACTGGGAGTGTTAGAATCCAGGCATTTAACTAGAAGAATGTCTTATCTACCTCTTTGTCTAGGACCAGAGGATGAGATAAAGGGTTTTTTTTTATTTTAGGTTTAAGGGGAATTTTTGTTTTAACCTTAATGAAGAGATGTTTTTTCATCATGCACATTTACCACTGGAATTTGTTTTCTTCAAGGACACTCATGTAAGGCAAGAGCATTACTGTCATGCAATTATTTTGTTTTCTTGATCTGAAGCAAGTTTTAACCTTGCCATATATATTAACAGCTTACATTATATTGTTAAGGAGAAAGGTCTGTTTTTTACTTGGGATCTGCAGAAAATTCTTGCTGCCAGGAAAAAGCCCTGTGCCCAAGAGAGGCATTTTAATTGCTAGTTCTTGACACATTTAAATAGTTTATTTTGTATCTATAAGCTGGCTTTAAGAAAAGATCTTTTTGTGCTCAGTATTATGCTAAGTCCAACACCAGAAAAAGTAAGATCCTAGGAGAGCATCTCAATCTCGGGAGTGATCTTAGCCGAGTGTTCTGCCAGGGACCTCCAGGGGGTCGAGCCCCATAGGACATTGCTCCCCCACCTGCCTTGAATATGATTTCTCATATTGTTTACACAGGCGACACTGGAGTGGGTGTGACAGACATTGTGGCAGGCACGGGAGTGGATGCTGCACTGGACCTCATTTGGTGACCATGGGAAGGGAAGATCCTAGTGTGGAGCACAAGGGCAGGATTGATGGTTGTTTGGGCTTGCCAAGGAAGAGACTTCGAACAATTCCTTGAGGAAAACATGACATCTTTCAGCCTAATAAAGAAAAAAAAAAAGAAATCATAAGCTGAGGTTGCTAAAACCTATGATGTCATAACCTTGATATATGTATGGCATGCATATATGTATATTTTGGAGTGATACAAATTGGAAGGAATAACAACAAAAAGGTCTGGGTCAAAGAACTGACCAAAACAGTAAACTTCTGCATCAAAAATTTTAAAAAAGACTGAGAAAAAAATGAAAGACATGTATGGCAGAATGCATGAGCTGTGGTGGGGTGGGGGGCATGGAGGGGGAATGGGTCTAAATTTGATTAAGAAATGTTGTATGAAATGCACAAAACTTCAATAAAAATTGGCTTTGAAAAAAATTAAAATAAAAAAATACAAATGGCTTATTTCTGGAATTTTCCATTTCCCGGTTTGGTCTTTGGTTTACTATGGGCAACTGACATCGTGGAGAGTAAACTGCAGATAAGGAGAAACTGCTGTCTAAGCGGTCCAGAGATTTAGAGCCTTCAGGCACATGTGGAGAGGCAAACACTACATCACCATTTCACTGAAGGGACTTGAATGGACAGCTGTGAACTCTGGCTGCACAGGGTCCTGGAGCCACCTGGCAGGGAGGGTATTCTTTCCCTTGTTCAGTTGTAGATCTGGAGGCCTCTCCTTAATGGTTCTAATCTCCTCAGCAAAGAGTCTCTCTTCCATTCCAGGACAGGCCTTGGGTACCACATTACTTAGCTCCCTAATGCTCTCTTTTCAGTCTAGACTATACATTTTATTTCTTTCTGCCCTACTTGTTCTTTTTCATTGTAGACCTGCATAAAATTTACCATTAATTGCCAGGCGTGGTGGCGCACGCCTTTAATCCTAGCACTTGGGAGGCAGAGGCAGGCGGATCTTTGTGAGTTCAAGGCCAGCCTGGTCTACAGAGTGAGTTCCAGGAAGCTGGGGCTACAGGGAGACCCTGTCTCAAAAAGACAAAAAAAAAATTTACCATTAATAACCATATCACTAATTAAACATTGGACTATCTTGAAATTTTCTCTGCTGAATAAATGTTTTACATTTTAATTTAGCCTCAATTTTTTAGGCTGTATGTAGGCAGATGCAGCAGATGCTTTGTCAGAATATCCCAGTTACCATTTAAGTCCTTATTTTCCTTTCCCTCTGGAGCATGTAGAAAGGTTCATTAACCTCTGTTTGTAGCAATCAACTGCTTTTCTAGTCCAACTTCCACATTCCTCCAAAACCCAACATCTCTTCACAGAGCTGCCCACTCCTGGTACCAATTTCTGTATTCGTTACTTTTCTGTTGCTGTGTTAAAACCCCATGATTGGGGTTGGAGAGATGGCTCAGTGGTTAAGACTGCTCTTGCAGAGGATCCAGGTTTGATTCCCAGCACCACATGGTGACTAACAATTGTCTATAACACCAGTTCTAGAGGATCTGATGCCTTCTTCTGACCTCTGGGGGCACTGCATGACACAGGTACACTTACATATGTTCAGGTAATACACTAATACATGTAAATAATAAATCCAAAAAAACCATGACCAAGGAAACTTATAGAAGGACAAGTTTATGGGCTCCAGAGGCATAAGAATCCATCATGACAGGGGTATGGGGAGAGGCAGCTGAGCAGAAAGCTGAGAGCCCACATTTTCTTTTTTTTTTTTTTTTAACTTTATTGGTATTTAAAAATTATTTATTTATTTATTTATTATTTTTTATGTGTATGAGTGTACTGTCTGCATGTAGGTTAGTGCACCAGTGTCGTGAAATGCCGTGGAGGTCAGAAAAGGGCGTCGGATTCCCCTGGAACTGGAGTTAAAGACGTTTCTTAGCCGCCATGTGAGTGCTGGGAATTGAACCTGGGTCCTCTGCATGAGCAGTCAGCGCTCTTAACCACCGAGCCATCTCTCCAGCCCTAAGAGCCCATATTTTCAAGTAGGCACAGGAGGTACAGGACAACAGACTAAAAATGAGAATTGGCTTTTTTTTTTTTTTTTTTTGGTCTTTTTGAGAACTGGTTTCTCTGTAGCTCCAGCTGTCCTGGAACTCACTATGTAGACCAGGGTGGCCTTGAACTCATAGAGATCCACCTGCCTCTGCCTCCTGAATGCTGGCAAGCACCACCACATCTGGCATGGCTATCTATTTTCAAAGCCTGCCCCGAGTGATGTGGTTCCCCCAGCATGGTCACACCTCCTCAATGTTCCATGGCCCGTCTCAAACAGCGCCACCTAGTGGGGAATCTAGTGTTCAACTATGTGGACTTATGGGGATATTTTCATTCAAATCTCTCTCTCTCTCTCAATCTCTCTCTCTCTCTCTCTCTCTCTCTCTCTCTCTCTCTCTCTCTCTGCCTGGAGTGGTAGAGGACATTCCAGACCAAGAGAGAAGTCAGGCAGGCATGATGTGAACATCTTACTCCAGCAACTATTTTGAGTCTTCATTCCACGGTGCTTTCTCCTTTCCACAAGACCACACCTAAGGGCTTGGTATTGGTGGGGAGCAGGCAGAGAAACCAGGGGCCCATTTTTCCATAATATCTGTTGCCATGGAAACTCAGACTGGTTAGTCCTGACTAGTCCTCCCTTCCTGATTGCTGTTCATCCTGAGACATCTCTCTGTGGAGTTGGGAGGGTGAGATTCCAGGTAGGGAGCCACTTTGTCATGGTGGCTCATTCCAGTTGGGTGCAGTGAGACTCAGTCTGGAGCAGGGAGTAGAGGGGGAGCATGGGGGGGGGTCAGGAGTCAGAAGGTCAGACCACAGAGCTCCAATGTCCTGTGTGCTGCCTCCTGGGCATGGCCTTGACTTCCAAGGCTTCTGAGGACACTAAGAATATGTCTCCAAACCACAAAGGCGCTGCTCTGCTAGCTTCAGGTGGCCCTTCCCACCCTGTCCTGTTTCACCCATGAAGGAGGAGGTGACCTGTCTTCAGCACGGATGGACTCTTTCCCGCTGTCTGGGGCCCTCACAGCTTCAGTGTGCCCAGACTGTGCACAAGAGGCATTCCATGTGTCTGGCTGTCCTGCTGTGGGAGAACCTGAAGGTAGCCGGTGCCCTGGCGCAGCTTCTAGAGCTGCATCTTACCCACTCGCAGGGCAAGCTCCTCCTACAGACAAGTGAGATAGGAGAATAGCACTCGGAGAGGGTCGCTCCTGCTTTACTGTGACTTGACTTCTCACCATTGGCAGGTCAGTTCCAGTTTACTAGACAAGCCACAGCTCCAGGCAGAGGCCTAGATGGGAGATCAGAGCCTTTTCTCATTTAGGTTAATGGGGATGGAGATTAAAAGAGACTATTTAGAAAAAAATATTCTACAGAGTATGGTGGTGCATGCTTTTGGGAGGGAGGCAAAGGCAGGTGGATCTCTGTGAGACTGACACCAACCTGGTCTACATAGTGAGTTCTAGGCCATCTGGGGCTACAGTAAGACCCTGTTTCAAAATACAAAACAAAAAAAGAAGAATTCCAAAACTTTTCCTCCTCTCCAAATCAGCCTCTCCTCACATCTTTTTTTTTTTTTTTTTTTTTTTTTTTATGGCCTGATAGGTCCAAGCTGGGCGAAGCAGGCTTCAGGCCACCAGCTCTCTGCTATGTCCGCTTACACATGAAGAGGCACCTCAAGGCGCCTCTGAAAACCTCCTGTGACCCACTCATGTCAGGTAGGGGTCCTTTAGTGTCCTAGGCTTGCCTGGCCACTGCGTGGCATCTGCTTCCATTCCCACCCTGACACAGGGTAGTGAGGAAAGGATTGTTCTAGATGAGCTGCTGATCTGTTGTGTGAGGTGCTGGGAGGACCCAGGGCCTTGTACAAGCTGAGGAAATGCTCTACCTCTGAGCTGCAGCCCCACTTCAGTCTTCCCCGTTAGTGCACTTCTATCTTTGTAGACAACATCTCCTCTTGTCCGTGGTCTCTTCATGTCCTTGTCTAGATCCTTCTTGCATTAAATAATAATGATAATGATTTTCTTATTATGGCAGCAATAGGCAGCCCTTATAGAACTCTACATTTATTACTATTGATATAAAGAGATGCCAAGTAAGAAAATAAAACAACTCTTGCCACACTCCTACCATCCTGCTATCAGGACAATATTTGTTAACATTCTGGAAAATTCTTTCAGCTTTTTATTCTCCGCGGCTCATTACGTATATATTTGTATAAACATAATTATTTACTTAATTTTTGCAGTCCTGGGGATTGAACACAGGGCTTCTAGTGTGTTAAGTACACAATCTACTCCTGAGCTACATCTCCAGCCTTCTATTTACCTATTTTATATTTTATGAGTACATTTATTTTATCTACTTTTTTTTTTTTTTTGGTCTTTTTGAGACAGGGTCTCCCTGTAGCCCCAGCTGTCCTGGAATTCACTCAAGGCTGGCCTTGAACTCACAAAGATCCGCCTGCCTCCTCCTGAGTGCTAAGATTAAAGGCATGCGCCACCAAGCCCGGCTTATCTATTATTTTTATTTTATTTGCTTCATGTATGAAATACAGCCATGCTGTGCAATGCCTGTGGAGGTCAGAAGAGGGCATCGGTCCCCTGGAACTGAAGTTACAGATAGTTGTTAGTGGCCACGTGGGTGCGTGGATGGTGGGATTCCAATCTAAGTCTTCTCCAAGAATAGCCAATTCTCTTAACCACTGAAGCATCTCTCCATCCTCAGAAAAATAAATATATTTACTTATTTATTTATTTACTTATTTACTTATTTATTTATTTATTTATTTATTTAAGTCTTTTGAGACAAGGTCTCCTTGTAGTTCCAGCTGGCTTGGAACTCACTCCGTAGACCAAGCTGGCCTTGAACTCACAGAGATCCATCTGCCTCTGCCTCCCAAGTGCTGAGATTACAGGTGTGGGCCACCATGCCCGGCAGATAAATTTATTTTAATGGTATCATATTACACAGATGCTTTTCTCTTACTTAACTTGCCCAGAGCATTCATGTCCCACTAAAGCTAGCTCTGTAAGATTCTCTCTGAGATCTGTTACTGTAAGGTTGGAGAGAAGTTAGGAGGATGTGGCACAGTGGCCCGATCACTGCTGGGGCCCAATCACGGCTGCACACTCTTGACGGTAGGACTCTACTTAGTCCCCATCCAGCTTGGTCTCAGCTAGCTGATGTGTACCTTGCCAGGGGTCAACATGCAGGCCAGGGTTCAACATGCAGGCCAGGGGTGCTGGGCTTCACTTACTCCCCTGAGAGGAGGTTGGCCTTGCAACTCACAGACCTTGCCACACACCCAGAGAAGACTCCTGAACCATGAAGGCACAAATGCCTCAAGTGCTGGGATGCTCTTATTCTGATGGCCCAAGGTATAGTTCCCACATCCTTGCCATTCCTGTCTATGCCTGCCTTTCCCTGTCTTACTGTAAGGTGTCTGACCCAGGGTTGACTGGTTGGTTAGCTTGATCCCGTGAGCCCTATGCTGGGCACCGACCAGATTCAGGCACATGCACCGCTTCTTGGCACTTCAGGCTCTGAGGATCCCAGGATCCTATCCTGGTCCCAACTCCCACCTCAGCTCTAGGCTATCAAAACTCAGATGAACCACAGCACCAGTGTCACCTTGACGTTCCCACTTCAAGCCCATGGAGCCCTGCAAAGCCACTCACAGGATCCTGGCTTTCCAGGTTGCTGGGTGCCATCTGGAGAGTATGCTGGTGGGTTGATTGCGCCTTTTGTGTGTGTATTTGACGGACGGGGAGGGTGTCTTTGCTACATCTCATTATGGCCACTAGAGGGCGATGATGCTCCATCTTCTGAAACCAGCAGTGCCTCTCCAGTCTGGCAGCCCAAAGCCACAAAAGTCCTTTGGAAGCTCAGGTTCACTGCTTTCTGGTGAGCGTAAGGAGTCATCTGAGGGGATGAACCCCTGTGTAACCACAGAGAGGAAGCCTGCTTAGGATCCGTCGGCCAATGGTGTCTGGGAACCTTTTGGAGGTGAAGAGCCTACAGAGGCAGGACGTCAACCTGGACTGACAGTGTCGTCTACTCAACTGCCCTCCACTCCTTGGGCCGACAGTGCCTTTCTGCTGGCGGGACTCAGGCCAGCTTCTCTGGTGGCCAATAGCTGCATGCCTCCAAGGTCCAGCTCCCCTGGGACCTCGGACAAGGCTTCCCACAGCCCAGTCCTGTGTTAACAGCCATCAGCGCAGCTAAAGCAACCATCTGTCAGGGGACAGTGAAAGGGGGCCTGGACTAGCTCCTGCCCTCTGTGGAGGAGGAACTGTCACTGGGGTGGGGTGGGGTGGGGTGGGGCATGATGGAGCAAGAGAAATGGCTGGATTGGAAGGCTAGCAACACTGCTTCCGGGAACTTCTGATGGTCCGTCCCGCACTGGAGACCTCCTCCCAGGGCCATTCACGATCCCTCTGAGGTGGGCTGGCTGTCCCTGTGGGCAGTTCTGTGGGCTTAGCCAGGAAGGCCTGGCCCTTCCCACGCCTCTCCCGGAATGCAGGGCTGCTCCTGGGAGTTAAGCAGAAGTGTGACTTTCCCTTGGGGGTCAGAAGGTCAGCCTCCCAGGCCCAGACCAGCATTCTTGACCAGGGCCCAAGACAAACAAGGGGCAAGGGGACAGGGCAAACTTGGAGGAAGCCCCAAGAGCTCCCCCATGTCAGCACCCCATTTCCATTCTTTGTGAGAAGGAGATGTGCAAATGCCAGTGGTTGGACTGGGTGGGCGTGGGTGGGATTATCAAGCTCCATCTTGTTGTAGACCCTGTGCTGGAAGCCGGGCTCTACATGCACAAGCCAGGCAGTGGATGCTGAGGTTTTGTTGAAGGGAGACCCGGCATGCTGCAGCGGGCAAAGGCTCTGCTGGTCCAAGAGGGACACAGGAGTAGATAGGGTGAAGGAAGTCAAGGACAGCAACTCCGTGAGAGACTTCTTCCAAGATCTCCCATGGATGCAAATCCAAGCATACATGCTGTACACTGACCTCCTGGCCCTGCAGCCTGTGCGAGAAGCAGTCACTCTGCCCTCCCCGGTTCTCCTCCCAGTGCCTTCTTTACCCATTGCTTTTGCCTTGGGCCATTATGAAGTAGGCCAGGCTTGAGTCCTGCACTACCATAACAGTGGAGCTGATAACCAAGATGGCGGCACAGCAACCAGAGGCTGGATGGTATACATAGTGTGGATACTGTGGACAAAGTATGACTCATACCTGAGGGAGAGAGCCAGACACTGTGAGGTCTCACCAAGCCAGTCAGAAGTGCAGCTTAAAACTTATAGGTTGTGGGGGCTGGAGAGATGGCTCAGCGGTTAAAAACACTGGCTGCTCTTGTGGAACTGGATTTGTAAATCCAGTATTTGGGGATCTGATGCTCTTTCTTGACCTCTGTAGGTATTGTGTGACACAGGTGCAGGAAAATGTATCCATACATACATGCAAGAAATATACTCATACACACAAAAATAATTTTAAAAATTAAAAAAGAATAGGTCGTTTATTACTAAAATGTTCCATTTAGTGTTTGGACTCAGGTTGACTATAGGTGACTGAAGCTACAGACAGGTAAGCAGTGAAAAGGAGACTCCTGTAGTTAGCACTGAATGGCAGTATCGCTACCTGAAACTGGCTTCTCCTCAGAGCTCAGGTACCAGGTGCCAGGCCAGGATCAGAAAAGGAAATAACTTGTCAGGGTCCCACCCACCAGCAGGCCGGGACCTGTTTGCATCTGAGCTGGATGGGCCCTCATCCACTGTGCTGGTCTCCATCAGCTCTTCAGAGCACATGTGCCAGCTGGGATGCCAGGAACCTCTGCATATGCCCACATAGAGGTGAGTAGGCCAGCCTCAGAGAGGGGCTTCTTCCCTCACCAAACAGCTCCAGGGGCGCAGTCACACATAGAGTGGTGTGTGGGTCCCTACCTGCAGGGGGCAGAGCATGTGTGTGAGCTCAGGGCTGTCCGGCAACTCTGGGGGCAGCTGCAGAGGAAGCAAGACCAGGCTCAGGTACAGGCTGGAGAGAAAAGTCTAGGCCTACGCAGGCTAGACCTGAGACAGCAGGCAGAGAAAGGAGACCCGCCTGCTGCCGCCCCACTTCTACAACCCCCCCCACCCCGTCCTCAAAGGCGTCTAGAGGTTTCTCCCTGGATGCACTTAACAGCTAAGGTCAGGTTCTGTTCCCATAGTTGGATGCCTGGAATACTCATGTTTTCCACTGCTCTGTATAGGAGCCAAAAGCAGCTTCCAGGACCAGGCCGAGACTGCAGGGTGCGGAGTGATCCAGACAGGGCCACTGCTGCTCGCTGTCCCTCCGCCTGCTACGCTGGGCTCAGGGTCTTTTTGTCTGCCTTTTCCTCTTCTACCCTGTGTCTCCCTCCTTCTCTCTCTTCTGGAGACTTGCCCACAGATCCGGTGTGCTGCAGTGATTGACCCTGCCCTCTGGGAGCTCCCCTTTCTGTTCTGTACTTGGGGACCAGAGCACCTGTAGAGGGGTGGTTTGTGACCGAGATTCCAGGTACAAATGGTCCAGGTCCATTTGCCCTTGAAAACCACTGGGAACAGATGCAGGAAAAGAATTATGGAGCCAGAGAAGAGACCCTTTGGTCTTTGAGAGGCTGTGCAGTCAGGCACAGGGTTATGGATTCTCTGAATCTTGGTTTTCTTTCTATCAAATGCAGGCAGTGGTGGGGCCTACTCTGGAGAGCTTTGGTGAGGACCTGAGGATGAAATGAGTGTGTCTCATGTGTGGGAAGTTCTCACTAAAGGCCCTGCTATTATCCTCTCTGCAGAGGATTGACTGATTGGCCTGCAGGGCCCAGGGAGTGAGGGAATGAGAGAAGCTTGTATGTGTGGACTACGGCTCTCATACTCCTCTGAGGTAGGGACCAGGATGCTGTCTTTGCACACTAAACACTAGAGGAAAAAAATAGAAGAGGCCAGGGAGAAATGTACATGGCTTGGAGAAAGAAGAACCCCAGCGACATCACTAAATGACTCATAGCCTTTACTTGTAGGAATGACTTTTATAAATGGACAGAATCTGAACTAACGACTTTTAACCTTGCAACCAAAAAACCAACAAAGTTGCTGAACCACATTCTTTTATGACCTGGGCACCTGACATTGATTCCTTGGAACCTCAATTTGTTAATCTACCCAAAGATAGTGAATGACTGTGTGTATGCTTGAGAGTTAACATATCAAAATGCTGAAAGACAGCGCATGCATCTTCATTGAAAACAATGAAGACTGGGAAGAACTCTTGACACTGTGTGTATGAGGTGTTCTAGGCCTAGGGATGGAAGGGCAAGATTGATTAACGGTAGATCCAAGCTTGCAGTTCCCTAACTGAAGCTGGAGAAATAGTTTTGAATAAAATTATGAGTGAGGCCTGGCTCAACAGCACAGTTCCAGGAGACGTTTGGAGGAATGGTTGTCCTCTGAGTTTGGGCTCACTCTTGAAAACTAAAGTTAAGAGTCAGGCTGTTTTATTCTGGTATTAACTGTAATGTGGTATGGTAATGACACATCTTTGTATCTGGATTGGATCTGACCCAACAGTCTCAGAACTTTACTGGTCCAAACATGTCTGTTTAGGGGACTGTCTCCTCCTCCAGATGAGTTGACGTTAGAGGGCTAGGGGCCATGGTTTGGGTCAGGAGTAGCAGGAGACAGACATTAGTTCAGGGATTGAGCTTTTAGGTCATGGGGTCAAAGGAAAGAAAGCCCCTGGACTGCTTCTGAAGCTTCAGTACTGGGTTATTGTGATGTTCAATAGTAGTTGTCAGCTTGACAGGGTCTAGAATCGTACTGGAGACAAATCTCTGGACATGTCTGCGAGAGATTTTCTAGATTAGGTTAATTGAGGTGGGAAGCCTCACCCTAAATTTACAGACTGAATAAACAGGAGACAGTGAACGAAGCACCAACAGTTACTTGTCTCTGCTTTCTGACTGTGGACTCATTGTGACCAGCCGCCTCTTGTTCCTGCCCCCATGCTGTCCCTGTCATGATGGACTGCACCCCTTGCAATGGTAAGCCAAATTAACTCTCCTTTCTTTGCTTTCGTCAGGTTATTTTGTCACAGCAATGAGATAAGTGACCAATATAGAGAATTGGTACCAAGTAGGGATATCGCTGTGGAAAACCTGACCATGTGGTTCTTTGGCCTTTGAACTGGCTTACAGGAGGAATGTGAAAGAGATTGGAATGTTGGGCTAGAAAAAGGCCCCAGGCACTATAAAGTAGAGCTTGTCGAGCTGTTCTGGAGGAAGGACAAGAAGGCTGACAAGAAGGCTGACAGAAATGTTGACAGTGGAGGCCAGCTCACAGGGCTTCTGAAGAACAAGGACTTTATTGGAAACTTAGCTAGAGGTCATTTGTGTGGTATCCCAACAAAGAATTTGGCTGCATTTTCCCTGTGTGCCAAGACCCTCTAACCCTAACCCTAATGATATCCCCAAACCCTAACACTACCCATAACTCTAAACCCTAAACCCTAACTCTTAACTCTAACCCTAACCCTAACCCTAAACCCTAACCCCTACCCCTATGAATGAGGCTCATTTAAGACTAATGGCTGATTTGTTTGGCAGAGGCAATTTCAAGGCAGGACAACATTCAGGTTGTGGCATGTTTATTGCTTACCATTTCTATCCGGGTCTACAGTGAAAAAGGACAAGAAGTGGGGTAGAAAGATACAAAAATGTGCAGTTAGTTGAGGAAAAGAACTCAAGCAAGTTTAGAGTTGTAGCCAAGGCACGTGCTGCAAGAGTCTGTAATTGTTTATTTTAAATTTTTTATTCATTTACTTGTATACATTTATTTGTATGAGTGTTTTTCACCCATATCATGCAATGCCTTCCAGAAGAGGGCATCAGATCCCCTGAAACTGGAGTTATGGATGGTTGTTAGCTGCCACATAGATACCGGGAACCAAACCTTGGTCCTCTACAAGGGCAGCCAGTGCTCTTAAGTGCTGAGTCATCTCTTCAGTCCCAAGAGTCTGTAATTATTAAGGAAGCCTCCTGCTCTGTAGTAGGACAATAGGAAAGGTACCTCCAGAGGCCAAGGCCCTACCTAGAAAGGACCCTCAACTGTGAAAACCAAAATTCATTTGATAGGAGAGAGCCTAAAACTGAGGATGCCAATGAAGGGTTCCTTCTTAGAAAGTGGCTGCCTAGGAAAGTGCTTCCTTGGGGCCAGCACACACAGGCTATTGTGACTGTGATCCCAGAGTTCCATCCCAAGCTGGCAGCAGAACCTGGCAGTATCATTCATATGGCACTGGTTTTCCGGGCACGAAAGAGGCAAGATTGAGGAGGCGTTCTTATACTATGGTTCCAGAGATATGTTGAGGCCGGATAATACATGACAGAGTTGAAGTCCCTCAGGGACCATTACATGAAGCTGTGGAGGTGAAAAGCTGCTGTGGAGACCCCAGGATGCTGGAGATCCCAGAACCACGGAATGTTTGCTGAGGCAAGCTATAGGCACAGAGTGGAGTCGGCTCAAGAGAGAGGCCATGTGTGCAGGTAGCAAAGCTGGGGGACAGGGCTACTTAATCTCTTTAGGGGTCAGACTCCATCATGGGCCCCAGATACTGGAGATGAAGCCACAAGGTTTGGCGTTTGCTCTGCTGAGTATTGGTCTTGCTTTGGGCCAATCATTCCTTGCTATGCCCATATTCTTCCCTTTTGGAGACGGGAATGTTTATTCTCTGCCATTCCATTTTGGAAGTATGTATCTTGGTTTTTATGTTATGGTAGCTCACAGTGATTACTTTGAGTCTCAGATGAGCCTTGGGCTTTTAATCAGTACTGGAATTATTAAGGACTATGGGGACTTTGAAGTTGGACTGAGTGTATTTTGCCTTGTAAGATGGCCCTGAGCCCGAGGGAATGAAGGTGGAAGGTCATCGCTAAAAGCGCTATGTCTGGCTGTCAAGTTGACAAGGCTGGACTTGTGGTAGTTTTTATTGATTATTAACTTGACAGGATCTAGAATTACATTGGAGACAAATCTCTGCACATTTTTATGAGGGATTTTTTTTTTAAGATTAGGTTAATTGAAATGGAACGACCTGCCCTAACTGCTGGACTGAATGAAAAAAATGAGAAAGTGACCTGAATACCAGGATTCATTGTGTCCAGCTTCCTGACTGTGGACACTGTGTGACAGCCACGTCCTGTGGCTGATGCCATACTTCCCCTTCAGGGTGGACTGCATCCCCAGGAACTGTGAGCCCTAATAAACTTCCCTTCCTTAAGATGCTTCTGTCAGGTATCTTATTTCAGCCACAAGACACATCACTAATATAGTCACCAAGCTGGCATGGTGTAAGTTTAGCACCACTGGGGCTACCTTGGTTGCCACAAAGGGTTACCCTGCCAGAGAGTAACAGTAACCTAGAAGAAAGCAGAATGGAGAGAGAAGCAGATGTATGATGAACACCTGGGTCCAGCCATTCCTGAAGCCAGCCAGAACCAACTGATTCAGTGTATCAGTCAGTATATTTCTCCAGCTTTCCATTTTTTTGCCCTCAAGTTGGGCTTTCATTCCCTCCTTCTTCTATCCATCCCTCCTTTCCTTAATTAATCAGTTCATTAATTACTTGATAGGCTTTCACTATATAGCCTAGGTCTAAATAACCTAGATTAATAGTTTTTTTCTTTTTTTTATTTCTTTTTTTTTATTAATTTTATTTATTTCTGTATGTGTATGAATGTACTGTCTGCATGCAAGTCTGTGCACCCGTGTCGTGCAATGCCGAGGAGGTCAGAAGAGGGTGTCGGATTCCCCTGGAACTGGAGTTCTCCTGGAACTGGAGTTTCAGACGGTTCTCAGCCGCCATGTGGGTGCTGGGGATCGAACCCGGGTCCTCTGTAAGAGAGGTCGGCGCTCTTAACCGCTAGGCCATCTCTCCAAAAAAATAGTTTTTTTTTTCTTTATTCAAATAAAGTCCTGAGCTGGGAACAAGCACAGTGGCTGTGTGCTTACCTAGCATTCTGGAGGTCCTGGGTTCAATCCTCACTCCCACCATCACCAAAAACTAAAAATTATTATTTGGCAGATGGTTCTTCTGTTACAACCATACCTGTTGTGCTTTTACAATATACTCCATTAGCTTCCTTTCTCTAAAAAGTCCCAATTATTAGATGGCATTTATGAAAATGTCCCCTGACTCCAAGGAAGCAGGTGGTACCATGGGAGGAAGGACGGAGCCTGGTTTCTAAAAAGGGAACAAACACCTCTGAATGACTTTTCCTTCCTGCCTGGGTCCAGCCCTACTTCTCCTTCAGGGCTGTCCTGGGTCTTTTTGCTTGTAAATGAGAACGCTGCAGTCAGTGGTGAGTGCGGAAACCAGTCTCTGCTGCATGCTGGTGCCCTTCTCTTGGGCCACTGCTCCTAATGCAGTGTTCCAGCTGGGATGTTCTCACAGGCTGGGAAGAGCAGGCTGGAGGGGGGGCCCCCTCCCCCTCCTGGTGATGCTGAAGCTCCACCCAAGTCATCTGGGCCCTAAACACCCCCACCTCTGGCCTGCAGAAAACCCAACCAACCAAGTCAGTCAGCCCAGCCTTATCTCCACCAAGACTAAATGTGGATCTTAAACTCATGGGCTGGCCGCCTGGGAATTCCAACAAATTCCAGCTGGGGCCAGCTGTTTGTAGACTTGAAGTTTTGTACACTTTGGGTTTTGTAGAACACAGAGATCCTTTTCTTTCCAACCTCAAGTTTAAATGCATAGGTGTAGTGCTCAGTATAGGAAGTGTGGGAATCATAGGTGTCACCACAGGGCCACCACTCAGCGGCAGCGTGCTCTTGCTAATTGTCTGAAGTTCCGACCCACAGGCAGCCGCAGGACCGCTGGCCACTCTTCCACATCCATCAGGGTCAGACTACGTATGCAGTCTTAGACCTTGCTTTTCTGTTCTGGCCTGGAACTTGCTACATAGATCAGGGTAGACTTAGTTTCAATCCTTCTGCTTCTATTTCTAGTGACTTTTAAGATAAACCTGTTCCTGTGTCATAGACTCTGCTAACACTGGTTGATTGTTGTGAGTACTGGGTGCTGGGGCCAGGCACACCTCTAGCATGGCTACAGTAATGCTCACACCAACCCTGACATTGAGAGCTATCACAACTCTCTTTCGGATGACAAAACCAAGGTATAAAATAGGTAAGTCTCATACAATGCTAGGGCAGGGCTGCCAGGTTCCCACTGTGATAGCTCTGCAAATCTGGCTCATGGTTCATCCAGGCTTTCCTACAGAGATATCTGTCTCTGCCTACCCAGTGCACTCCTTCACCACTCTGATTTTCCCAGAAAAGGGGCTTAACCACTTTTTAGTCTGTGGGATAGATGTGGGTGAGGACAACATGCACTTCCATCCTAAGGCTGGCCAATCAAGGCCTACATTTCCCTGGTGTTAGGGCTTGGTTCAGAAAGGGATACCCCATCCAGGTTGGTCCACAAAGGGATGATCAAGAACAGGATGTAGGCTAGACCGTAGGCAGTCCTGAGAATCTGCCTGGGAATTAGGGTGGGAACAAAGGAGATGGGCAGAGACCAACCTGATGAAGCATTTCACAAGCAAAGCCGCTCACTGGAAAGGGCTCTGTCACACCACTCTCCAGTTCTGGCTGTCACTCTCCAAACCCGGCCAGTGGTTTTTCTGTCACGTGTGTTAAGGCTACACGCCCCATTTGCTGTACACTGGGGATTCCACTTCCTGTTGTACTAAATAATGTGGTACCAAACGTCTTGACCCCCAGACCTCATCCTTAAAAAGAGGATTTCTCTGCCATATTACATGGCTCTGTACACACTGTGCCACTCGCTTTGTGGCCAACAGGTTTTGGAGTTCTCCGGCCACTCAGCAAGGTGACATCTAGCACCAATTAAAAACTCAATTCTAAGGGCTGGAGAGATGGCTCAGCGGTTAAGAACACTGACTGCTCTTGCAGAGGACCCGGATTCCATTCCCAGCACCCACATGGCAGCTAAGAACTGTCTTAGGCTGGGCGTGGTGGCACATGCCTTTAATCCCAGAACTCAGGAGGGAGAGGCAGGCAGATCTCTGTGAGTTCAAGGCCAGCCTGGTCTATATAGCGAGTTCTAGGCCAGCTGAGACTAAAGGGAGAAATTGTCTAAAAAAAAAAACAAAACACCAAAAACAAAACAAAAAAACCCCTCAATTCTGATGAGACTTTTTTTTTTATCAAGCCAAAGTTGTATTTGTTTTCAAACAAGAAAGTTATGTTAATATAAAACAGATAAAAACAGACAAATACCAGAACACACAACACACAAAGACCAGTGCAAACCCTTCCCAGACCACTTCCCAAGCTCTAAAACCTTTAATACAGTTCCCCAAAGACTTGATGGTATTGGAGAGTCACAGTATTGAATCTGAAAAAAAGAAGGGACAGGCTTCAAAGGGTCTGTATACAGGTAGTGGGGGTGGGACACTTCATCACTGCAGCGAAACACAGAAGGGCCTCAGTGACCCTCCCTGGCCTCTAGAGCCCTGGCTCATCTGCCAGTCTCTTGTTCACGTTAAAAAGTTGCTCTTTAAAGGATAAAAAGTGCACACACTTTCATAAGGCACAGACAGAATGTCATGGGCGTCGTTCCGTTGGGGACTTGGATGAGACAGTGAGACAGTAAAATACCAAGAAATGCAGAGGCCGCGTGTTCCCAGGCCATGTCCCCTGGCAGGGCGGGAGGGATGGAGCAGTGGGAAGTCACTGCCTCACGTGCCCTCGGGCTGCACAATGCCCTCAGCCTGGGACTGAGGGCTCTTGCAGGCCTCCAGTGCTTGGAATTAGCAGGTAATCTTCTCCCCAGAGACTCCCTGCAGGACCTGAAGAAGGTCATTCACCAGTGGGGCCCTGGCTGTCTGGCAGGAGCTCACTCAGCACAAGGGACCCCAGGTGCCTAATGTGAGTGTGGGGGGCTCTATGGGCACTTACCTAGATGGACCCAAGGCAAAAGAATGCTCTCATTATCCCGTGGATGGCACTACCCTGACATTAGGGCTGGGCACACCTTCTCTACCCCCTCTCACTGAGGTGCTCATATCCAGTGGGTACTCAGCAGTTATTTGTTGAATGACTTTGTGTATGCAATGCTGTTTTATCAAACCCCTGGCCACTCATAAGCTGGACCCTGGTCTGATCTGCAATCCTTTACTGAGTACCTAGTATGTCCTAGTACAGGACCCAACTCCAGAATGATCAGATCAGCTTACGATAAGGCCACCCTCCTCTAGACCGAGAGGTCCCTGCAGGCTTTGTCTTTGTTCCCAGTTGCCAAGCTCATGTCCAGATCATGGGCCATGCTGGTGAGTGGGTGTCAAACAACTGAAAAGGCCTGTCACTGCTTGTGCAGGACAGCTGTCCCAGGAGCTAAACTGACTGCTCTGGCAATGCTGACGTTGAAGGAGCCAGTTTTGCCTGGAAAAGAGCTGTTTTCCAGGGGGCTCCTGTGGATAGGAACGAGGCTGCCATGAAGCCGAGGAGGGGTGTCACATGGCCTCTCCCATCCTACGCCTGGCTGTTGAGGCTCACAGGGTACATAACACAGTGAGCCTAAAAATGGGGGTGGGGTTGCTGCCTGAGAGGGAAGTGGCCATGAAGTCCCAGGAAGGGACGGCCTAAGGTCTCTCCTCAGAGCTGCCCCACATGGCGTCCCCAGGGGACAAACTTTGGCCTGGTGCCATGATCTCCCACGGCTTAGCTGTGGGAGCAGAAGGGCTGAGACTGCCTGAGCCTGAGGACACCGTGTCCGTTTAGGGCGGGAGCAGAAGAGAAGCTGTGGTTTGGAACCTTCTACACAGATGTGGGTGCCCAGGACCTCCGGGGAGCTCTAGAGAAGACTTGGGCAGTGTTGAGCTTTGTGAGGATCCCGGCAGGCAGGGGGGGGGGGACGACGACGACGACGACGACGACGGGGACTGGATACTACATGTCAGGGCTTGAATCCCAGCCCTACTACTTCCTATTGCTTGACCCTTCAGTCACTCACTCACAGGACCTTAAAGCTCACCTGCTAAATGGGGAGAATACTGTATTTCATGGATCCGAATAGCTGCTTCCCCCGGCCGACCTGGCCCTGACATTCCAGAATCCTATAGCTGAGTGGGTATGGCTTTTTGGAGTTGCCCACAAGACCAAGTGCCTCCTAAGCCAGCAGGCTCTTAGATAGGACTCAGTAGAGTACTACGTCCTGCACACAGGTGGGAAGATGACTACCCAGCTCAGTGCCAAGGCACACAGTAGGTATGAATAGAAGACACTAGCTCTTGCCTATTTCGAGATGGTCATAACAGGGAACGCATGCATTTCGAGGCCTGACTCCATCATTCATAGCATGGGCAAATGTCTGGCTTTTAGAACAGAAATGCCCCCTGTGCTCTCTGGGAAACAAGGTGGCTATTTACAGTGGCTGCAGAGCAGGTTAAACTGGCCTCAGGTTCCTTATTGCCCAGGTAACAGGTCACCAGGAGCCTGCCGAGTCCGCCCCTCGGTCCAGGACTTCAGCTGCTTGTTTTCCTGGTGGCTGCGACTCCTGCTGCAATTCAAGGGGAGGGCAACAGGCAGAGAGGAACTGGATCCCTGAGGCCAGAGACCATGGCAATTAGTGACTACGTCTCAGTGTGTTCAGGACTATGGCTGCCTGGAGGCCCACAGTCACTGGTGACAAGGTGGCTCTGGCCACGCCTAAGGATACAGAGAAGCAGAAAGCTTGATTGGGCACACTGAGCTGGATACTTAGGGCTCCTGATCCTCAGACTGTCACCTAGGCAAACAAGGGTTCCTACAGCTCCTCAAAAGATTCTGCTGCGAAGTTCAAAGGAAGACACGCTCCTCCTATTCACAAAGGAAAGACCAGTGCTTAGAGGCTCTTGCTGGAGAGAGGAAGGCGGAAGCTGAGATCAAGTTAGAGCTGGACACTCCCAGAGAAGCAATGCAGGCCCAAGGCCTCGAGCGAGCCAGGGCACTAAGTTGGGGCTGCTGTCAGAAGGTCCAGGGAGGGCATGCTCCTGCCAAAGCCTGTTCCATGAATGCATCACGCCCCTCTTCCTCCCTCAGCAAGAGATGGACAGATTAAAAGTTACAAGGAAAACAGCTGCTCTTGGCAAGGTGTCTCAAGCCTTTTCCAATGTTGTATAGGCCTCCCGAGGTTCCTGGAGCATCCTGGCACCTGACTTCCAAGCAGAAACCAAGTAACAGAGGCTAAGGAACTTCCCTAAAGGGACCACGCAGAGCCAGTAGAGGTGCGACTAGGAACCGGGCGCTCTTCAGAACAGAGGAGCATGCCCAGTCAGCGCATTAGCCCTGGTGAGGTCAGAGAGCCTACAGAAACGGACCTGGCTCAGTGGAAGGAGGACAGGGCCAGGGACCCAGGAAATGCCAGCCAACAGGCCCAGGAGTGGGGAGAATCCTGATGTCGGCATTTTTCAGGAAGCCTCATGGGTAACTAACAGGTTTATGAGTTAACACATTAGTAATCCGGGGAAGAGAATACGTGGATCAGAGCAATAACCAAGTAGAAGTCTGGGTCTCCTCCTGCCACTACGGCAGGTGCCCTGGGTGTGCCCACCGCTCTTCTCTTTTTTTGGACTTTTTGAGACAGGGTCTCCCTGTAGTCCCAGCTGTCCTGGAACTCACTCTGTAGACCAGGCTGGCCTTGAACTCACAAAGATCCACCTGCCTCTGCCTCCCGAGTGCTAGGATTAAAGGTGTGCGCCACCACGCCCAGCGCTCTTCTTAATTCTACCACAGGAGATACGTAGTCAGCTCAGGGAACAGGAAAGGCATCACAAAACTCCAACGCATGTAGGGACAGAGCTGAGGGGATGAAGGGATCTAAGATGTCAGAGCTTGGGGTGCCTGCTCTCAGCTGCTGATAGAACACACCTCCGAGTCTGAGTAAGAAGTGAAAAGGGAACTGATCTCCGGTGTTCTCCGCCCACCTTCCTCCTCACCAGCCGCAGCTTCAAAGCTGTAAACAATGAGTTATTTTTGCCTTCCCTTGGAAAATCTGACTGTGTCTTTCTATACCATCAAGTGAGTTCTGTGTAGGTTCAGGCTGCTTGCAGTCAGTTGGCTCACCCCATATCCTCAGAAAGTGGACAACTGTCACACTAACATTTGGGCGCCCGGGATTGCACATTCCTTAGTGTTAAATACCCTCCAGGAGACGGATCCCTGTATAAAATAACCACACATTCTCTCTCACTCATTCTCTGTGCTGTCCCCCCCACCCCTTGCACACACTCAACCCAACCCCAAAGAAGCATTGCACAGACAGAAGGCGTCCTTTCCCAGCTGAAGGTCACCAAGAGGTGGGTGGTCTGCCAGGCAGGTCCCGAGCTGACTCTTGGGACTGGCTTTTGTGGGCAAAGCACTTTTGAGCCAGGAAGAAACACTTGCCTGGGCTCAGGCCCCCGGGGCCTTGTCTCCACTTCTGTCCTGCCTTGCCTATCACTCCAGAGTGGCAGATGAGAGACGGCTCCTGCCCCAGGGCTCCATGGTGGTCATGGAGTTGCCTACCCAGCAGGGGCTTCAGAAAGGTGACCTTGCCTCGGCTAAGCCAGCTGCTCGGCTACGGCCTGTAGATCTTGATGACGTCCTTGATGGGCCGCCGGCAGATGGGGCAGCAGGCTCGCGCCTGCCTTCTGAGACGCAGGCCGCAGCCATGGCAAAGGCACATGTGTCCACACGTGTAGATGACGGTGTCCACCTCGCTGTCGAAACACACCGTGCACTCTCCATTCCTGCTGCCTGCCGGTTCCGGTGCAGAGAAGACAGGGGACACTGGTGGGCTCAGTGGTGAGCTGGGGGCTGTCACTGCCGGAAGGGAGAGAGGATACCTGTTAATGGTGGCTCTGCTGTAGGGCCCCAGGAATGAGATTCCAATCTTGGGTTATCTCCTGCATTTTGCAGCTTCTGTGTCACCATGATAAAATGCCACCACCATCCACCTTTGGGATGCTGTATCTCCATATTTCTGCTCCTGGCTGAGCACATTAGAGGCAAGGAACAGATATGGTGGGACATACAGCCAGCCTGCTCAGCCACTCAAGGCCAAGGCCACCGGCGGAGCCAAACAACCCATGACCCCAGGAGCCCCTGTTCCCTGCAGGCTTGTATTTCCTTACCCAGGGATGACTCTGATGCTGAGGAGGACTGGTTGACACTGAAGGTCATGTCTGAATCACTGTCGTCCTGGGAGCCGCTGAAGGAGCCGGGTGGAGTTGTGATCTCGGGACTGGACTGAAGAGTACCTGAGAACCAAAGGAGCTCTATTAGAGGAGGGAGGGGCTGCACGAGGCCTGCCCGGGCCTGCTCCATCACCACTCTGCACCTCAGCTTCCCTCTATCTAGTGACAGGACTAGGGGACCACCCAGGGTTCCGTCAGTGTGGCAGAGGCCTGACTTTTGCCTGCCCAGCCTGCATTCCTATTTCAGGAAAAGCCCTGGGTTGTTGCTCTAGGCTCTGCTTCACTTTCAATGCCAGACCAGGCCAAAAGAACTTCCATCCCTTGATGCCAGTGCTTCAACGAAGGACATGCAACCCTCCCAGGGTTGCCGAGGCTCAATGCTGCCTCAGAGGCCTGGGAGAGGCTCATGCCACTGAGAGGCCAGCCCGGCACAGGAAATGTGACTCTGGTGAGGGCCTGATTGACAGTGTTCCTTTCATCCCCTGGGCCCACCTTTCCAGAACCCATCCATGAGACTCTCAGACTGCGGAGTTATGTGTGCTCGTAGTGTAGTTTCCCCCTTTACTTGGGACACTTAGGATGGGGTTTTGTTAAAACTACGAGATCCCCGGTTGTGAGTACAGTCGACATGGACAAGTTGTCTCTCCACCCAAGCTCACAGCTAATTCAGAAAATAGGCCACTTCTTAGGAAGAAGAGACACGCCTCTCCTTACCTCTGCTTGAAAGAGGGTCGAGTGCGGGGGCTGCTCTGGGGTGGTGACAGGGGAGCCTTGGGAAGCAATCCTTCCCTTGTACAGTCTCGTCAGCCCCCT
This sequence comes from Rhizomys pruinosus, assembly GCA_009823505.1. Classification (NCBI taxonomy): domain Eukaryota; kingdom Metazoa; phylum Chordata; class Mammalia; order Rodentia; family Spalacidae; genus Rhizomys; species Rhizomys pruinosus. The sequence continues at coordinate 5,692,341 of VZQC01005840.1, forward strand.
CCAGGTTTCTGGAGAGGTGCAAGGGGTGGGATGAAGGTCTAGTCTTTACAAAGCCCCAGGAGGAACTTAAGCAACTTGTCTAAGGCTGAAATGGTAATTATGTCTGATGGTTCTTAAAAAACAGTAACAAAAATAAAACCCCCCAAACCGTAGCCAACAAGCACTCCTGACAGCCGGCTCCTCCTCTGCCCTCATTCAGACAGCATCCTTGCAGCTGTAGCTGTGACATGGTGTGTCAGACACCTGCTGGGGCATGAAGTGCAGCCTGTAATTTTGTCATCATGGTAACCTCACTATGTAGAGAGCACAGTCACTCCAGCCAGAAGGAAACTGAGGCTGAGGAAAGTGTGATCTGCCCAATGCTTTGAGCTGACCATCTATGTCATTCTGGGACAGTCTTTCAGGTGTCTCGTGTGTGGATGGAGAAAATGACCTAGGTTCATGGGGTCATCCGGAGGATCAAGGGCACATAGGATGCTGGCTATTGCTACTATAACCTGGATCGTGACGGTAGAGCTATGCTTTCTGGGAAAGTGTTCCTGACCACTACCCTCACCCTCCCAAGTTCGGAAGGAAGCCCCTCTGTTGCAGCAAATACCACACTGCGCACCTCTCCAGCTTCTCACAAGTACAGTGGGTGTCCTGTCCTCTGGAGCCCACAGCTTCTGGGCTCTTTTGTCTATTTCTGGTAAGAGCAAAGTCAAAAAGCATCCCAAAATAGGATGTCTCAAGCCTTCATTCCACTGTGCAGGTGGTGTCATTTTTGTTTTGCATGTACCAACGAATGTCCTTTGTCTCTTACAATGAATATGCATTACATACAGTTTGTGAAAGATTCTAATGCAAGAAACTGCACCTGCTTAAGGGACTGCATGGCCTGCTAAGCCCTCGCACCAGCTAGGTACCTCCATCTAGATGGTTTACTGTCACAGAGGGAGCACCCCATGGGACCACACTCAGCCCTACTGGGTGGGAACAATGCTGCTCCTGGGGCGAGGTGGGCGGAGCATAGCTGTGTGGGCGGGGCGTGGGCGTTGTGGGCGGGGCGTGTCGCCTACTCACCCAGGAGGCGCAGTTGGCCTGCTGCGCCACCACGCACCACGAAGAAGGCCCAGAGCGCCTGCGACGTGTCCACGCACAGCAGGCGGCCGCGCGCGCGCCCATTGACAGCCAGCAGCACGTCTCCGCCCGGCCGCAGCGTGAAGCTGAGCGCGTCTCCGCCGCTCGGCACCGGACCGGCGCGCGCCACCACCCAGTACTCCTTGCGGTCGAGCAGCGCATCGGGGTCGGCGGGCAGCTCTGCAGGTCGCAACGCCCCCGGGTCGCACGACGTAATGCCAAAGGCCAGCGCTCCGGGCGCCGCCAGCCCCGGCCGGCCCACCTCCACGCACAGGCTCTCCCCCGGCCGCAGCGGCCGCTCTGAGAACACCAGCGTGCGGCCGCCGTCGGGCCGCGGGGCGCAGGCCAGCTTGCGGTCGGCAGACAGGCTCACGTCGGGGCCGCGCGTGGCGTGGAAGCGCAGGTCGGCGTCCAGCAGCGCGGGCGACGACGCGGGCCGCGGGCGTTCGCGGGCCCCGCACGGCACGGCGGCTTCGGCGGGCGCGCCCGGGCGGCCGAGCGCCAGGTGGCCCAGCTTGGCCACCACCTGGTTGTTCTCCAGCTCGTTGTTGTCGAAGTTGGCGGCGTCGTGGCTGCCAGGTGGCGGGCAGGCGCTGAGGCGGGCCTGGCCCAGGCGCGCGGGCGTCAGCGTGTCCGCAAAGGCGCTCTCTGCAGGACAAAGGAGACCTCAGATGGTTGGGCAGCAGCTGCAGACCTCAGAGCCCAGATTCCCCAGCCTTCAGGCTGCAGATATCCCAGATTCCCCAGATCTCGGTCCCCAGCTCCTGACCTCAGACTGCAGATTCCCACACATCTCACACCACACCTCAGATTCCAGGTTCTAGACTTCAGAACCCCTCAATCCTCAGACCCCCTCAGACCTCAGGTCCCAGGACCCTGACCTCAGACCCTGGGCTCCAGACCTCAGATTTCCTCAGACCCCAGAGCCTAGATTTCCAAAGACCTGAGACCCCAGATTCCCTGTCCTCAGCCAGCCTCCAGACCTCAGTCAGATTCCAGATGATTCCCCAGACCTCAGAGCCCATATTCTCCTATATCTTAGACCTCACAACCCAGATTCCCCATATCTCAGACCTCAGATCCCCAACTTCAGACTCCAGAATCCCTAAACCTCAGATCCCCAGACCTCAGTCCCCAGATCTCAGAGCCCAGAACCCCCATCCCTCTCACCTTAGATTCCAGATTTCCTCATACCTCACACCCCAGCTACAGACCTCAGACTCCAGATCCCAGGCTTCGGACCCCTGATACTCCCTGCCAGCTCCCAGCCCCCAGATCCCTCTGTACCTAAGATCCCAGATTTCCCAGACCTCAGACCCTGGGCTCCAGGCTTCAGCCCTCCAGATTCCCTAGACTTCATACCCCCTCCCATGTGCCCCATACACACACTTCAGGCCTCAGCACCTACACCTCAGACACAAGACCCCCCCATTGGACCCCAGACTCCAAAACCCAGGTCTTCCAGACAGACCCAGACATTCCAGGTGTCCCCCCACCCCCATACTTTAGTCCCTGCCTCCAGCTACTAGATCTGCCCCTTGCTGTAGTTTGGGGAGCTACAGGTGCTCAGGCTGCAATAAGCCTGATCCTCCCTTTACCTAACTTCCTCTTACTTTGAACTACAGATAGGGGACTTCTTCCTCCTCCTCCCCCATCCCCCTCTCCCTCCTCCCCCTCCCCCTCCTCCTCCTCCCTCTCCCTCCCCCTCCTCCTCCCCCCTCTCCCTCCCCCTCCTCCCCCCTCCTCCCCTCTCCCCCTCCTCCTCCCCTTCCTCCTCCTCCCCTCCTCCCCATCCCCCTCCTCCCCCCTCCCCTTCCTCCCTCCTCCTCCTCCTCCTCTTCCTCCTCCTCCTCAATTCCTGTTTCTTCCCTCCCAGGCTGTCCCTGATGTGTGATCTTCTGCCCTGGCAGAAGTGCATGGGGGTGGGGTTGCACTTTAGGGACTTCCACTCTCCTTTCCTCCTCCCTGGATCCTACTTCATCTTTTCTCTCCCTCCCTCTGGAAGTTTTCACACATTTGAACATTTAAAGTGCATTTGGAAACCCTTCATTAGCCCAGTTAGAGCATAAGTGTCAATAAAAAGAGCAAGCTCTTTTTATTTGTATTTGGGGGACTGAACCGTGACAGGTAGTAGCCTAAGCTCCTCTCCCGTATTTCACTGAATATAGAGACTACCAGGTATGTCCTGGTGCTACTGCAGTTATCAATGAAGGGAGCTAAGGCACAGGGCTTAGGGAACAGTGCCATCGAACCCAAGCTGTCTGGTCCGGATTTAGAGTCTTCAACACACTGCCTCTGAGCACAGAAATGAACAGGACACAGGATAGGATGGAGTGGGGGAGGGGCAGAGGCAGTGAGGAGGCCCAGTGTCTACACTGCCCTGAGCAGGCAGTGCCATTTGCTGATGGGGTGCTGGAAGGGCAAGGAGTGGGATTAGTCAAGAGTTCCATCTAGCAAGCTCAGTGCCAGCCTGAGGTGCCAGGGGGATAGGCAGGCAGAGGGCAGGGTAGGTATGCATTTGAAAACTGCTACAGTTTGCATGTGCTAAGTCCCCCAGGGTTCCTATGTTGGGAGCTGGTCCCCAGTGCGGGGATCCCATGAGAGATAGGGCTCAGTGCACAGAAATGCTGCTCTTCAAAAGCCGAGTGCTGGTCTGTAGAGGAGTTCAGCTCCGGTGAGAATGGGTTATGAAAAGCACAGGCCTGACCCCTGCTTCCTTCCAACTTCCTGTTGCACTGTGTTCCACTCCTCTCGCTGTGATGGCAGCCTCCAGGAGGCCCTGGCCAGAGGCCAGATCAGAAAGGGAGCCCAATCCTGACCTTTTAGCCCCTATTTTTATTTTTATTTTTTTATTTATTTTTAAAAAATTTTTTATTTCTGTATGTGTATGAATGTATTGTCTGCATGCAAGTGTGTGCACCCGTGTCGTGCAATGCCGCGGAGGTCAGAAGAGGGTGTCGGATTCCCCTGGAACTGGAGTTCTCCTGGAATTGGAGTTTCAGACAGTTCTGGACTGCCATGTGGGTGCTGGGGATCGAACCCGGGTCCTCTGTAAGAGCGGTCGGTGCTCTTAACCACTGGGCCATCTCTCCAGCCCCCTTTTAGCCTCTAAAACATGTTAAATAGACTTCTTTTCTTGACAGAGCCTTGGGTATTTTGTTATAGCAATGGAAAAACTAACACAGAAGCTAACAGATTGGAGACAACATTCTAGATCTGCTGGTGGGCTCAGCTGGCCTGGAGGACAGGGTAGATAAGGAAAGTTGACAGCTTATTCAGTATTCAGTTGTTGATACAAACACACATGCACACACCTATCTACATGTTACACACACATATATGTACATACGTATATGTATGTATTAGCCCATACCCTGGGTGGCTCTAAGAACTGAACAGATAAAATATATCTGTTTACATGTACTGTTTTTCTATACTGTATACACTGTATGTATATCTGTTTACATGTACTGTTTTTCTATACCATATATATACTGTATGTATGTATGTATGTATGTATGTATAGTACCCACTTTATGATGCAAATGCTCTTAGCGTTGAATCCAGGGCTGTCAACATGGAGGAGAGGCGGGGGTGGGGGGTGGGGGAAGGGCAGCAGGGAGCCAAGTTAAACAGGAGCTTGGGAGGCTCAGGAACTTAAAAGCATCATTCAAGGAGCCAGGAAAAGGCTGTCTGTCTTGACAGTCAGAGGCTGAGTAAGGAGAGCAGAGGCTGAAATTTGGGGAAGGCATGGGCTGTGCTTCCTGTGTTGATGAGGGAGATGGGGAGATAGTAGGGCTAAGAGTTGAGAAAGGTCTGCCCTGAAGGCCAGAAGTGAGACAGCAGTTGCTAGGGGAGACGGTCAAGGACATTTAAAAAGATGGAAGCAGGCTGGGTGTGTAGCTGTGACGGGGAGTACCTGCCTAGCATACACATAGCTTTGATCCCTGGTCCTGGCAAAATGAGTGGGAGGCTGGGGTGCTACCAGACCTCACCTGTGTCACAGATGGGGAGGGTTCAGTGGGGACAGTGGCTGCAGCATGTGAGCACTGTGCAAGAGCAGGCTTCCTTAGCATGGCCATGCAGGAAGAAAGGAACACTGACCTGGGTGACTGAAAATGGAGCCCATATGCAGGCACCCAGTCCACACTTTTCTGGATGCTGCCTTTCTATCAGACAAAAGAAACTGGACCAGCCATGGGTTTGGCAAGTCCTGTGACCTCAGTTTCCCCACCTCTCAGTAGCTTGTGGGAAAGATTAAATGGGCAGAACAGTGTGCGAGGTAACCTGATGGTGAGAGGTCTTCAGGAGCCCCTGGGAGGCTGGACAGGCCAGCAGAGTAGAAGCCTGGCTCCAGACTAGGAATGTGCAGTCCTGGGGCCTCTGCCAAACAGGTGCCTTCCGTCTGGAGCAGAGAGAATGGCAACTGCCAAAGCCTACGGGCCTGGACTGCTGACAGTGGGCTTTACACAAAGCCAGCTGCAGCAGTCCCTCCTACCTGATGTGGATACACACAGGGCCCCCACTGAGGTACCTCTGGGTCTCAGACCATCCTCTCCAAGGCCCCTAGTCAGCTGGTTACCTCCACCTGCTCTGTCATCATGTGCCACTGGAGCGGGAGTCTTAGACTCAGCCTTACAGCATAGATGTGACAGTTCAAGTCTTTAGCAAACACTTCCCAACACTAATGATCCAACTGTGGCTCTAGAGCCACCAGCTGTTATGTGACCTTGGCCATGTAAACTGTCCAAGTGAACTGTCTGCAAATGATGGCATTTCCTATCTCAGGGTAACAAGAAGAGTAGACGGCATCACCTAAGTAGATGCCCAGTACATTGAAAGCTTCCAGTAGACTGAGCGAGCTGCTGATGGGAAACTTCCAGAAAACTGCATCCGAGCTTCTTCAGACACACTACAGAATAATGATCTGTAGCATACTTTTTTGTTTTTGGTCTTTTCGAGACAGGGACTCCCTGTAGCCCCAACTGTCCTGGAACTCACTCCGTAGACCAGGCTGGCCTTGAACTCACAAAGATCCGCCTGCCTCTGCCTCCCGAGTGCTGGGATTAAAGGCGTGCACCACCACGCCCGGCTCTTATGTATCATACTTACACTGTATCAAGCATTATAGAGCCATCAAGACGTGATTTAAAGCACACGGGAGTATGTGGCATGGGTCCTCTGTAACACTCCACTGCTTTCTAAGGAATGTGAGTACCTTTGGTGTCTAGAGGGCTCCTGGAATCATCCCTGGCAGGCGCCTTCTGTGTCAGCAGAACATGTGCACTCTTTCCAGTCAGGTAAGTGAGGTCCTACCAGGCTCATGGAGGGCTGACACTCCAGCTAGCTACCTGGCATCCATACCTTCCTGGTACCCACACCCAGATTTCAATTGGGGAGAACTACCCCTCCCCCCACTACCATAACCCAAGAAGTAAGGGCTCCTCAGCCCGACCAGGAACTATCCCACCCCCTGCCCATAGCAATGGGTCTGGAGATGGCGTGAGTCTCACTGGGTGGATGAGGCCAGTTGAGAATAGGAAAAGCAGCTGTTAGAACACAGAACTGGAGCAGCAGGTGGCCCTTACTCTGCCCCACAGGAGAGCCAAGCTGAGAAGGAAGCCCACGGAGTGACAGTGGAGAGAAATTGGGACAGCTACCCCAGGTGCTGTCCTTTACCAGGCAGACACAAGACATCGTTTCCTTTTTTTTTTTTTTTTTTTTTTCCTTAAAGGAAACTAAAGCAGGGTTGTCACTTGCAACCAATGATTTCAGACAGTCTGGTCTGCAATGCGTTGGCCCAGGTTCAACGATGCTAGTTTAACCTGACCAGCCAGCTACCACCTGGAAGAGGAAGGATGGTGGTGGTGGTTCTGACCCAGACCCTCCTGTGCTGCCTGGAAAGAGGGGCGAGGCTCTTATAGCCAGCCTCCATGGAGCCCTACAGTGCTCTGTGCCCTGGGCAATGTATGTGTAATTAGCAGATGGGAGCCTCAATTTCCTATCTGCAAGCTGCCCCTGAGTGCCCTAACTGATGGCCCATGTGACACAGGTCAGTGATCACACAAATACATCACGAGGAAATGAGATTGGGAGGAATTCCCTCTTGTGTATGGGCGATGGGATAGCTGGCAGGGAGGAAGGAGGGGACATCAGGATTGTACTCTGGGCCGGGGTTCAGGCTGTGTCACCTGAGACAGGGTAATCTGGATACTAGGAGCCAGCTCTAGAGGTTCTGATGTCATTGGCCTAGGCAAAGCCTGAACTCTCAGGGGAACACAGAGTGCAGCCAGGGCTGAGAACCACTGAGCCAAATACAGACAGACACACCCACCCTTGTAGCCTGGGTGCTCTGGGCTGGTTGCTTCCTTCCCAGAACTCTGGATTCTTACCTAAGCAGCTTGGGTCTAGCCTCACGGATGTGGCAGCTAGACCCACTGCAGGAAGGACACAAGGCAGAACATACACTACCACCAGACCAAAAGCCACACGCAGCCTGTGGCTCTCTTTTGCTTTCTGACACAGCTTTGGCTCAAGTTCTGGGGCAGTTAAGGCACAGTCACCAAAAATGAGGACTGTGTTTTCCAGGCTCGTGGCCAGATGAAATACAGGATGCCTGGGTTCATTTGAATTTTAGATAAACAAAAAAAAATTTTTTTTTGGTTATGAGCAGGTTCCAAATACTGTGTGGAACACACACTCAATTTTTTTTTTCTGTTTATCTTACATTTAAATTTAACTGGATGTCTGTATTTTTATTGCTACATCTGACAGCACTACCCTGATGCCATTTTGGGTTTGGGTTTTCAGGCTTTATGCAGTGTGGGGTTTGAGAAGTGAGGGGTGATACGGGGTCCTGGGGTTTTCTACTCTGGGATATACTGCTGGGAATCTTAAACCAACTATGCCAGCTCCTTGTTCCTTGTGACAGTTGGGAATCCAGGGTGCTCTGGGGGGAATTTCTGAAGATTACACAGTGTCTCACCCTGTGTCCCCTCTGTCCTCATAGGAAGTCACAGTGTCTTCATTTTAAAAAAATGTATTAAAGGGCTGGAGAGATGGCCTAGCGGTTAAGAGCGCCGACCGCTCTTACAGAGGACCCGGGTTCGATCCCCAGCACCCACATGGCGGCCGAAAACCGTCTGAAACTCCCATTCCAGGAGAACTCCAGTTCCAGGGGAATCCAACGCCCTCTTCTGACCTCCGCGGCATTGCACGACATGGGTGCACAGACCTGCATGCAGACAGTACATTCACACACATACAGAAATAAATAAAATTAAAAAAAAAAATTAAAAAAAAATGTATTAAAAAATAAAAAATATATTCAGTGCTGGAGATCAAACCTAGAGCCTCAAAAACGCCAGATCAGTATCCTCTATTACTGAGCTATGCCCTCAGCCTGGAAAGCAAGTTCCTGTTAACTATGGAGGGAAAAAGAAAGAAAAGTCACACAGATAACCACCAGCGGCTGGGGGCCTTGCCTGGGCTGTCTAACTGTGGGCCCGCCTACTTGTCCATGAAAGGTTTTGGTATTGCATCTCTAGACGTGGCAGGTCTCTAAAACCTCCTAGGACCCCCCCCCAATCTCTCTGTCCTGGAGCTCTTTATTCCTGCAGAGCTGAGAAGCAGCCACCTTAGTCCCTGTTCATCCCTTCAGCCAGAAGTGTCCAGTGTCAACTCGCTTTTCCCTGGGAAGGAGCCAGAAACTTTCCTCAGAAGGAAAATAGCTTTGTTGTCCTTTATAATTGTAGAGACAATACCACACACGCACACACATGCACACACACGTACACAACACATATACCACACACGCATATGCATACACTATACATACCCATACACACACACACACACACACACACAAACACACATACACACACTCTAAGGTAACTCTTACAGATAGGGGAGGAAGTGGAATTCCTCTGGTGAGCCCAAGACCCAGAGACAGTTCCTCTTGCTCTCACTCCTGGTTATGTAGCTGTGTGACCACTGTCCCATCAATTAGTACAGCTCAGGGATAACATGAAAATAAGGAAGTCAAGGCTCAAGTCTGCTCTGCTACACAGTGGACTCTGCCCACTTCCCTCTAAGGGAACACTGTAGGGGTTCCATGCACATTTGTGGAATGAGAAAAATCAATGGGGGGGGGGTGAGAGTCAATGTGTCCCCCAGGGGTATTCAGCCTCATGAAGTCATCAAGGGTGGCTTCCAATTTGTGTTTTGTAAAAATCCTAATCTAGTTTCACTGTTTATGAGTGACTGTGATTTCCTGTCTGCTCATGGAGCCGTGGGCTGCAGAATCAGTCATGATTGCTTTGCAGCTTTATAGGAATAAAGAGTGGTAGGGGTTTAGGAGGTTTAGGAAAATTGCAGTTTCTGGAGGTGAAATACAAAGCCTTTCATGGAAAAGGGTGGGCAGGGGCATGGTTAGAAAGCCCAATGAGGCCCCAGTGTGGAGCTGTGCTACTCATAGTCTGTGCTGCCCAAGCGTGGCACACATGCCCTTCATGTGCACAAGCCCGCAGAGACCCCTGCTGCTCAGGTACCTTCCAGGTCCCAGGCCCATGCTTCAGCAGGCATCATATGTGGAACCATGCCAACAATTGCATGGGGTGGATGTTATCATGACTTGGCTTTACAGATGGAAAAGATGAGGCTCAGAGAAGGTATGTCTCTGGGCCAAGGTCACACAGACGGCACATGGAGAGCCAGGTCTAGGCAGAAGTCTCAGTGGCTCCCAAGCCCCTCCCTGCTCTTAACTAATCAGTTCTGCCATCTTACTTCTGTGGAGTAAGGGAAGCTAGTTCTCCATGTCTGTTGGAGGGCCAGGAGCCCATGCTAGGGTTACAGGGCCAAGAAACCCGAAACAGCCCAAACATTCAGACCCATATCACGGAACACTACTCAGAAATGAAAAAGAACAAGGTGATTCACACAGCAACCACTTGGATGAGTCTCAAACGTGATGCCCATCTACTGAATGTCACTTCACTCACAGACACTAGCAACAGTCAGAACATGAGAGCAGTGGCTACCCCCGGGGGAAGAGGCAATCAGGAGTGGGGGAAGCTTTGAGCTACAGACACGTGGGTAAAGTCCCCAAGATGTGCCTGCTTTACCTCTGCATTTCACTGCACGTTAGGCACACGGAAGGCTGTGCCCAGCTCCCCTCAGAAACCTAATCTCCCTTCACACCCCTAAGCTAAGGATGGCCTGTGTCAGGTGCAGACTGCCGGCTCAAGAGCTGAGGTCTAGAACAGAAAATAAGTGAGTGATTCCCACAGGTGGGGGAGGGAAGAACAGAGTGGCCTCCCCATGGCTATGGTGTTCTTTTGGGGTGAGTAAATAGGGGGAACTAGAGAGAGGTGATGGTGCCAACTGAAGACCACTTAACTATGCACTTTATTTTTTTTTAATTTTATTTATTTCTGTATGTGTATGAATGTGCTATCTGCATGCAGGTTTGTGCACCCGTGTCGTGCAATGCCACAGAGGTCAGAAGAGGGTGTCGGATTCCCCTGGAACTGGAGTTCTCCTGGAATTGGAGTTTCAGACGGTTCTCAGCCGCCATGTGGGTGCTGGGGATTGAACCTGGGTCCTCTGTAAGAGCGGTCGGCACTCTTAACTGCTAGGCCATCTCTCCAGCCCCTCAACTATGCACTTTATTTATTTTTTTTATTTTATTTATTTCTGTATGTGTATGAATGTGCTGTCTGCATGCAGGTTTGTGCACCAGTGTCGTGCAATGCCGCGGAGGTGGTCAGAAGAGGGTGTCGGATTCCCCTGGAACTGGAGTTCTCCTGGAATTGGAGTTTCAGACGGTTCTTGGCCGCCATGTGGGTGCTGGGGATTGAACCCGGGTCCTCTGTAAGAGCGGTCGGCACTCTTAACTGCTAGGCCATCTCTCCAACCCTTCAACTATGCACTTTATTTTTTTTTTTAATTTTATTTATTTCTGTATGTGTATGAATGTGCTGTCTGCATGCAGGTTTGTGCACCAGTGTCGTGCAATGCCGCGGAGGTCAGAAGAGGGTGTCAGAGTCCCCTGGAACTGGAGCTCTCCTGGAATTGGAGCTCTCCTGGAATTGGAGTTTCAGACGGTTCTCGGCCGCCATGTGGGTGCTGGAGAATGAACCCGGGTCCTCTGTAAGAGCGGTCCGTGCTCTTAACTGCTAGGCCATCTCTCCAGCCCCTCAACTATGCACTTTAAAATGGCCACTTGTGCCAGGCAGGGTGGAGCATGCCTTTACTTCCAGAACCTGGCAGGCAGAAGCAGATTGAGCTCTGTGAGATCAAGGCCAGCCTGGTTTACACAGTGAGTTCCAGGCCAGCTGGGGCTGCAGGGAGACCATCTCAAAACAAAACAAAAATAACAAAAATCCACCCCCCAAAAGAGGCCATTTTCCTGTTTACATAAATTCTACATAAATTTTTTAAAAAGTAAGACACACATAAGTTCTTGCTCAGCACCCTGGTCCAGTAACCCGGCCATGTGAACAGGTCACGGCAGACATATTTAGGGATGTCCTGCATCCTCATGAGCAGTGTGTGTGTGTGTGTGTGTGTGTGTGTGTGTGTGTGTGTCTTCCATCCCCAATGGTGGGGGGTGGGCCATGTACACATATGCACATACGAATACTTAGGATGACATATGTACAGTCCCAAGGTGATGGGAACCGACTTTTGCCTCAGGAGCACAGGCAGTCAATTTCAGCACCCTCAGGGGCTCCCCAACCCACCCTGAGCCCCTCTGAGCCTGGCTCAAGCTGCGGCATCTGATTGCCCACTTGGCATCAATCAGCTCGTCTTCTGGTGACTAAATGACTAGGAGCCAGCCGAGTGAACACGTGCCAGGATGAGCGGGTAAAGGAGTAGCTGAGGGAACAAGGCCTACAGGGAGTGAAAGAAGAGGAGCGAATGAATGAGTAGCAGCAGCTGGGAGGACGGAGCTGGGGGGGAGGGAATGGTCGGGGATGGACTCTGGGTGCACCCCACGTGGGTTCCCTCCTGGCTCTGCAACACCCGGGCCTCCGTTTCCTCCTCTATAAATTGGGAGGCTGCGGTGGAAAGACTCACAAGGCTGGGGCCGGGAGGCGAGGGCTGCCAGGGATGTGCTGGCTGGGTCGTGACCTACCGAGGAGCTGCACCTCGTCGGTGATGCCGTAGACGTCGATGAGCGCCCACAGCGGGCCTCCCACGGCCACGCCGCAGTGGAAGAGCACGGGCTCGCCGTCGTTGACGCTGTAGAAGACGCGGCCGTGGCGGTCCGCCCAGTAGGCCAGCACCGTGTCGCGCAGCGCCAGGTTCTCAGGCAGCGCCTTGGCCCAGTAGCCGGGCCGCGTGACCAGGTCGGGGCAGGCGTACTTGGGGATGTCCTGCGCGCTCATGAGCGACGGGTCGTGGGCCGTGAAGCCGAAGCGCAGGGCGCCGCTCCAGCCGGGACGCACGGCCACCAGGCGCAGCCGCACCTGCTCGTACAGGCGGATGGGCCGCTGCGTGAAGGTGACGCCGTTGCAGAAGCTGTTGCGCCGCGTAGCCCGGCGCGAGTGGCCGTCCAGACGCACGTTCTTGCCCTTGGCCTGTGCGTGGAAGCGCGGCGCCTCGCCCAGGACCGCGCGCCGCTCAGGGCAGGGGCCACAGCAGGGTCGGGTGGCCAGGAGGCGCGCGGGAGGGCTGGAGTCTGTGGAGAGATGGAGACAGGAGGCACATCAGCCCTGCTGCCCTGCCCGGGATCCTTAACCATTTTCATTTAAGTTCCACATTAATTAGACTGGGCATAGATCAACTTTAGACGGTTCTAGGCTAGTCTCATGGATGCTCCCCTATTCTTGCTCTCTAGCAGGTCAGAACGCCCACTTCACAGATGAGCAAACCATGGCTCAATGCTGCGTGTGCTCTGAAGGCATTCAGGCTTTCAATCTCAGAAGAGCTTTTCACCATCTGGGCTGAGGGCAACTGACCCCTCCATCCCTGGTAAATCCCTTCAAGTCTAGAAGCTTCCTCCCAAGGCTACCTCTGAGCTGCTGAGTCCCTGGATTCTTGGGGAGTGGTGGGGGTGTCTGGCTGTTTTCTTTACAATTTGTGTTCACCTCCAGACAGGGTGGAGGTGATGGGGGCCTCCCTAGTGGGGCCACATGGGTGACGCTGTCACTTTAACTGGTTTCCTTGCCTGCAAATGGGGCTACCCATGAGCTCACACAGCTCCAGGAGGCAGTGTGGATCAAGTGCCTAGTATTACCTGGCACCCGGATGTGAAGGACCACCGGTAACCGCATGGTCTTTCTGAGGTTTCAGAGTAATCCCAGCCAGAGCTCTGGCTTTCCCCCTTTCTGGAAGAAATGAAGACCTTGGTGGTCAGGAAATTGGCTTTTCTAGAATGTACCCCACAGATTCATTTCTAAGGTGATTTGCTGGGAGAGGTCTTTCAGAGAAACTGGTCACACCCTAAGTGGCCCAGAATGGAGTTGGGAGTCATCTCGCCCTCTTCCCTTTCTCCCTCAAGGGTGGTCCCTGGGAGGAGGCAGGTGGGCGGTCACTGCAGGAGGGAGTGCTTGTGTTTATTATAGCATCAGGGACCATTTTCATAGCAGGCCATCTCTGTATACACCCAGAACAATGCCAGGCCACTGTGGGGCCCCTCCTCCCATGCCTAGCTTGTCTTTACTGTGCTCTTGTTCTCTCTGAGATGGAGGGTTTGGGGAACACTGGGGCTGATGGGAGCCAGAGCAAGAAAAAATAACAAGCAAGGTTCCTCCGCCAGCCAAGGAGGAAGCCCCAGTTTCTGAGGTAGGAAGCCAGGATGGAGACCTCTTCAGACCCCACCCACTGAAGGCAATGAGAGATGAACGAACAAAACCAAGACCTGTGTTAGAAAAAGGCCTTCAGGGGGCTGGAGAGATGGCCTAGCGGTTAAGAGCGCCGACCGCTCTTACAGAGGACCCGGGTTCGATCCCCAGCACCCACATAGCGGCTGAGAACCGTCTGAAGCTCCAATTCCAGGAGAACTCCAGTTCCAGGGGAATCCGAGACCCTCTTCTGACCTCCGCGGCGTTGCACGACACGGGTGCACAGACTTGCATGCAGACAGTACATTCATACACATACAGAAATAAATAAAAATTAATAAAAAAAAAGGCCTTCAGGAACTGCAGTCACCCCATCACTTAACACACATTAAACACATATCAGGCACCATGTTAAGCACTGGGAATACAATTATCCCTGCCACAGACAAGGGTTCCACTCTGGTGAGCTGACATTCCAGGGGGCAAAGTCTTGACTACAAATGAAGCATACTGCCTAGAGGGGGGTACACCACAGAGAGAGGCAGGGGGCAGGGCACTTGCCTCGGGGAGGGCCTCGCTGATGGGTGACTGGACCAGAAACTTAAAGAAGGTGAAGGAGTAAGGCGTGAGGGTTTGGTAGGGACAGCAGTGCAAAGGCCCTGAGGTAGAAATGTGCCTGTGAGAATGAGTAACAAGGAGGCAGCATAGCCATGGTGGTGCAGGAGAGACTGGGTTCTAGGCACAAGCCCAGAGCTGAGGGAGCAGGAAGCACCTATAGCTCTGTATTTTTTCTTTAACCATTTTACCCTGAGGGAATGCCATTATTGAAAGGTCAGAGCAGAGTGGGGGACTCCTCTGAACACTGTAGGGTACAATGGGCCATGGGGGTGGAAGGAGGCTCGGACAGGCCTGCTGGGTTATAAGGTGCTGTAAGTGGCAAAAAGGGTCAAATTCTGGGTGTTTTGAAGATGGAAGAAATATGAAGTTTCTTATAAATTTTCCATACAGAAATACGAAATACTATATTTGCTTTGTAAGTGTAACTGATATTCAGTGAATAGAACCCATTTTAGAAAGGTTTTGGGGGCCAGAGAGATGGCTCAGCAGTTAAGAGCACTGGTTGCTCTTGCAGAAGACCCGGGTTCAATTCCCAGCACCCACATGGCAGCTAATAACCATCAGCAAACTCCAGTTCCAGGGGATCTGATGCACTTACATACATCTAGGCAATATACTCATACATGTAAAACAATAAATAGAATATAAAAAGGTGTTTTGGTTCTGTAGCATACCCTTGAAAAGGAAGCAGAGTGGAGAGGAAGGGGTAGGAATGATAGGACTATAGCGTTGTCACACATCCCAGCCCTCCCAACCCCTGCGCACCAGCAAAGACCTGCCAGGCCCTTGAAAAAGGCCAGTCACGGGGCTGGAGAGATGGCCTAGCGGTTAAGAGTGCCGACCGCTCTTACAGAGGACCCGGGTTCAATCCCCAGCACCCACATGGCGGCTGAGAACCGTCTGAAACTCCAATTCCAGGAGAACTCCAGCTCCAGGGGAATCTGACACCCTCTTCTGACCTCCGCGGCATTGCACGACACGGGTGCACAGACCTGCATGCAGACAGTACATTGATACACACACAGAAATAAATAAATAAACAAACAAACAAACAAACAAACAAACAAATAAATAAATAAATAAATAAATAAATAAAAAAGAAAAAGGCCAGTCGCTGCCTTGGAAGTTAGCTAACTCCAGAGATTAGTTTCTCCAATAGCCTGTCTGCAGGTGGGGAGGTAAGCCAACAGAGGGACTGTGAGCCCTAAGCTCAGGTCAGTCCAGGTCAGGACAGGACAGGACCCTCCAGGGTCTACTGGACTCTACCCCATGCAGGCATGTGAAAGCCAGGACCTCTTTTGCTCCTGATCTGGGCTCCATCTTTCTCCACACACACTAGGGTGAGTCACGTGCACTCGCTCTTCTCCCTCCTCCACCATTACCATGTCCAACTATCAGGGTGACTACATTCAAATCCAGAAGCCAGGGAGGGTGCTACCCCTGGTGGCCAGCCAGTGTAGACCTCTCTCTCAGCTGGGGGTGGGGGCTTTGACTGCTAAACTAGGCAGTCACAGGGCATCCAGCATGCTTCTAGGAGCAACTCATAATGGACAGTTACTCATCCTGCATTCCTTGTCAAATCTCATGGTAAAGCCACAAGGCCCTGGGCTGATGCAGGAGGATGGTGGGCAAGGTGCTAATGAGGCCTTGGGCAGACACAGGAGGGGAGCCAGCAGAGCGCTCCATCCACTGCTCATTCAGTCATTTTTTTTTTAATTTTATTTATTTTTGTATGTGTATGAATGTACTGTCTGCATGTAGGTCTGTGCACCCGTGTCGTGCTATGCTGCAGAGCTCAGAAGAGGGTCTCGGCTTCCCCTGGAACTGGAGTTCTCCTGGAATTGGAGTCTCAGACAGTTCTCGGCCGCCATGTGGGTGCTGGGGATCGAACCCGGGTCCTCTGCAAGAGCGGTCGGTGCTCTTAACCGCTAGGCCATCTCTCCAGCCCTCATTCAGTCATTTCTTACACTCCTTCGCTCACTCATGCTTTCTGCAGACTCTCCACACATTGTGACACCTCCTCAGGCATCTCCTCAGGACCGTAGATGGGCTTGCACCAACAAGGGGCATGATGAAGGTCACCTTAAGCTCTGAGCCCCAGCACCCAGATGGATCCTTGGAGGTGATGCCTGCAGAGCAGGGTCTTAAAGGAGCAGAGAGGAGTGCTGTGGGAAGAGCAGGGAGCTGGACTCGGGGGAGAGGGGGGGCAGAGGACTGTGCTGATGGCGCTTAGGATGCTGATGAATGGGTGCACATTCAATTGATGTCCTGGGCTTTGGTTGGATGCCCCTGAATGTCAATCCAGGAGACTTAGCTCAGATGGCATGGGGCAGAGGGGCTACTTGCAGGCTTCCAGCAGACCAGCACTTGGCCAGCCAGTACTGCCTGCTGGGAGGCGTGACTTTGTGGAGCTAGGCTGCAGCTATCCCCAGAACTACAGGGATAAGAGGAAGTACCAACTGGAAAGCTATAGGAGTTCAGAGGACTAAGCCCAACTGAGCAGGATGCCAGTGTTACCTGTGAGAGGGGCAGTACAGGTGGCATGTGGTGGCAGCATGCATGTGTGGCCTTGGACACCCATTGGACACAGACTAAAACTTCCTCCAGCACCCAAAGGCCAAGGCACCCTCAGCTGGCAGAGTCTTCGGGAAGCTTCATAAAGACCACAGATCAAAGCCCTCAGAGCCCTCAGAATGCACTTCGACCTTCAGCTGCTCTTATCTCTTGGCCGCATTGCAATTTCCTCATTCTTCAAGAGCCCAAGCAGGTGTTTGTGGGGCACAGCCTGACTTGGGCAAGTGTGTGGGTAGATGGACAAATGGACAGATAGATGGTAGGTGAGGTGATACAGTCTCTGTTATTGTAGAGAAAGTTTCCTGCAGACCCCACTGCGTGTTCAAATAGCACTCACCCAAGGCCCCCAGGCTGACATATTTGTTTAATCTTGATTACACAACCCAACTTCCTTCAGGGAATGAGGGATAAACACTCAGCTTTCTCCCAGAGGCCAGCGCCCTGGCGGGAGGCAAAGAAAACCAGCGTGAACTCAGGGAGGATGGATATGTTCTCCACCCAAACCGAAGCTGCTTAAAGAACAAGAGGCATCTGCAAAGAGCACCTAGCACCTGTCCCATCTCCACCGTCTCAGGGACGCTGGAATCTCAGAGCAGCAGGAGGTGCGCACCCAGGCTTTGGAGATGTCAGTGGGAAAGTCAACGTGGTCACTTCAGTGGCTGCAAGTCCGGCCAGCCTAACCCAGCTGCAGTGAGCATCTCTGTGCTGGTCCCACTGAGAGCCACTGTCCTCTCACTCTGCATCCCTCATCTTGAGTGTTTCTCCATGTACCTGCAGCTGCCTGAAACTCAGTTGCTTCTCTGGCCTTTGCTAAGGCTCTGCCAGGGCACACCCCACCGTGCTCTGACTCGAGCCCTCCTGTCCCCAGAACACAACTTCAGAATGTGGTCACGGCTGTGGGTGCAGACGTCCTCGGCTGCCGCCACCAGGGCCAGATTCAGACACGGTTCCCGGCATTCTGTATTCTAGCATTCTACTAGAATGAGGTCTCCAAACCATGTCAGGGACAAACCCATGTCCCTTTATTCCCCCACACAGGCAGGGCCTCTGGGTAATGAGGTCCCATTCATCGACCATGAGAACCAGTCAGAAAGGGGTTTCTGAGAAGTAAACAGAGCATGGACCTGAGCAGCACCCTCGCAGTTGACAGGAGGGACAGTCCTTGCCTGACCCTAGAAGCCAGCCACTCTGGTTCCCTCCAGGGCTGCGGATCTTCCCAGGATTCAGTTAGGCGAACAATGCCTGATGCTGAACACTAGCAGATTCCCAGGTGGCTGACCCCACTGCCCAGCTCTGGCCAAGACTCTATGGCTACTTCTTGGGCAGCTCCCACTGTGGCTCTGGGCACAGCTTGTGTTTTGCTACTAGTCTGTCTATGGGCCCTTGAGTAGGTCTCTTCACTGTAGCGCTGTCCGCTATACATGGTATGTGACCTTAGATCTCCACCTTGGGTGCCTGGCAGGGGCAATGAGAACCCAAATAAATGCCAACCAGAGTCCTGGTACATAGCAGGAACACAGTAAACATCCATACTCTCCATCAAAGTGCACACAATGGGCAAGCCCCGAGCCACCTTCCCTGCCAGATCTCCAGGTGGCTCTGGAGAGCACAGGCCTGGAGCTAGACAGACCCAGCTCCAACCAGGCCATGTTGTTTATTTGCCATGTGATTTTGAACTCCATGTTTAACACCTCTGGGCTTCATACAGACCTAGAACACCAGTGGAAGCCATCTCTACCCTCTGAGATGATCTCGAAGACGTTATAGGCCCATATAACGTGCAGCGTGTGGGACACAGTAGGTGCCCATGAGATAGCTGCTCTTTTAACTGAGGACATACATTCTGGGAGATTTCTTTCACTGAGGGTGCATGATCTTGACCAGGAAAAGCTGCCACAAACCCTTGGGCCACGTCTTGTGCCCACAAACAGAAGTCTACTCTTAAGCCACCCAGTGGTGGGCAAAGGTGTGCTCCAAAACTCACTGCTTTGGGCCTTTGAGCAGAGAACGTGGCACTTAGTGCCAGGCATTCAGGAACCTTCTGCTCTGACTCCTCTGCCCCCCCTGGGGACTACCACAGTGTGGCAAGCAGCATTGGTACTCTCTGACCCCCAACCCTGCCCCCCAGGAGCTGGGGCTTGCCCATAGGAGAAGGGTCCATCCTGCCTGCCCCTTTAACAAGAACACACCCCTGAGCTCCTACCATGGCTGGGCGCAGACTTCTGAATCGTGGACTTGACCTTGGGAACACCCATGCAGAGTCAGTTTTCACCACTTTCCCTTTCCAAAGGGAAAGAAAAAAACAAGGTTCTGTGAGGTGATGCTCAGCCCTCCCTCCCACCCACCTATCTTTAGGGCAGCTGGTCGGAACCCTTGTGTAAAAGGCAGCATGGTAGAGTCACAGGCCTTGCTAAGAGTGATGGAGAGTGGACAGGCTTTTCCTGATAGAAATACACCCATACCCCATGCATGCAATCTGATGTTAAACCTCCATCCATTCTTAGATCACAGACCTCGTGTGAGAGATCCCTGGTTCCAGAAACATTTGCCCAAGTTCAAAAGGCAGACCAGCTCTGCTGACCATGAGAAACAACAGAGAGCTTCCCGCCACACCAAAAGGGCAAGGACACGGGTGTCCCTGGCAGCAGAGGGGACCTTTCCCATTGGTGGGTTTGAAGTGGATAGCCAAACACACTGACAGGTGACAGGCCCATAAGGGACTTTGTTCTAGGTGTCAGAGGCCTGGCTGGCCAGCACCCTGGGTGGAAGAGTGGCAGCCCGCCCTAAAATCTGCCACTGGCAGCCTCCTGCTTGCCTTGTGTTAACAGCCATCAATGGCTAGAACAGCTGCTGGGGTCTCCCGGGCTGCTGTGGACAGAAGGCCCCCTGCTCTTCTGAGCCCAGTGCAGTGCAGTGGCCCACTTAGCCCAGCTGGCTCGGATGGGGAGCTGGGCTGGGGGTTGGGGGGATGTCAACCCACTGCCCCTCTGGCCGGATGGGCCCCTCAGCCAGCCAAGGTTGCTTCTTGATAAAGGGACCCAGGAAACTCCAGCCTCACAGGCGCCAGCTCTCAGGGTTACCGCCAGCAAGAACGTCCCTCATTCCTGAACCCGTACATCACTTCCTCCTCCATCTGACAGCGCTGAAGCATCACTCTGTGCCAGGGCCTGTGTGGGTTGTGGGGTACATATCCCAGTGAGTCACACAGAGTGCTCACCCCAGAGATGAAAACAGAAGGAGAGACACCCAGACAGACTGCACGGGGCGGTCAGAAGGGCCGCCCAGCAGATGGAAGGGCTGGGTGTGATACAGCGTAGGAAAGGTCGTTCAGGCGCTGAGAGCACAGCAGAGGCTTGGAGGGGGCATGAGCAGGTGGCACTGGCTGTAAGGAATACTGGGCCAAGGGAGCAGGAAGATGCATGGGAAGTCAAGGGCTGTATCACAAAGGGTCTTAAAAGCCAGTCAAAGGAGGCTACAGGTGTTTAAGAAGACTTAGGGATGGGGTGGATGAAAGGGTTTGGAGTTAGAAGAAACCCCAGCGGATCTGGCTCTCTGAAGAATGAGATTGAAACTATACCTTCCTTTCTTCCCTGCCTGTCAAAATGGCCCAGTAGGACGGGCATGAGAAAGCCAGCCAAGATTTTGAACATCGCGTCTAACTGCCAGCACACTCCTGCCTGGTCTGGCCTCTGGTGGCGTGTCTCCAAGCAGCCCTGGCAGTGCCCACTGATAAGCTGGCTGGAGCTGCCAGGTCTGCGTTTCTCCCTTGCAGACTTTCACTCCCCTCTCCTGGGTGGTGCCCAGAGCAGGGACATTCCAAAAGTTCACCAGGTGAGCACCCGCAGCCCATCAAAATGTCAGGTGTTTGTGGGAATAACAGACCCACAGGTCACTTTGCAAGGTGGAAATGGCCCAGAGGGTGGACAAGGCGCTCAGCAAGGCCGCTTTCCCCCAGGCCTCACACTGCACAGTGTACTTGCCCCAGGTATCGCTCACAGCCCAGTCTCCATGAAGAAGGCTGTACAAGTGGCTAAGTGTCTACGGTGGCGGCTGCGAAGACTGGCACAGGAAGGAGCTGTGGCCGGGCAGGAAAGGGTGGCAGGGGAGGTCATCAATCAGCTGATTCAGAGCCTCAAAAAAGGTCATGGTTTGGAAGAATTTGGGATGAACAGAGACAAAGTATCTAAAAAAGGAAAGCGAGACTCTGGGGGGTTGGGGGATGGGAATCCCAGCGCCTCTGATCCTCAGGTCTGAAAAGAACTGGAGGGGAGGCTGTGAGAAGGCAGCACTCCCAGGCCTGAGGCCACCACCCACACTGAGTACTGTGATGGGGCTGGAGACACCACTGGTAGAAGAAGGGCTGGGACAGCCTGGAGAGTGCAGTGGGGCTCTAAGCAGCCCATGGGAGCTAAAGCTTGTGAGGAGTGCAGCCAGCACCTAGCACACAGTAGGCCCTGCGTCACCTCTCACCAGGTACTTGGAACGGGGCCTCCGGGTAACTAAGGGCCTTCCTCCAGCTCCTTCAGTTCCTCAGAGGCCCCTGAGGTCAGGTGAGGGTAACCTGCTGCCTTAAGAAAGCAGAAGGGCTGGGGCTGGAGAGATGGCCTAGCAGGAGGGAGCGCCGTCTGCTCATGCAGAGGACCCGGGTTCGATCCCCAGCACCCACATGGCGGCTGAGAACCGTCTTTGACTCCAGTTCCAAGGGAATCCGACACCCTCTTCTGACCTCCTCGGCATTGCATGACACCGGTCCACAAACCTACATGCAGACAGTACATTCACACACACACACACACACACACACACACACACACACACACACAAAGAAACCAGAAAGGCTTGTACTGGGCCTGTGAGAGCCTCCTGCCTACTGGTTCCCGGTTCCCTGATGCCTCTCCATAGCACTGAGCCCATGTTACAGATAGGGAAATAAGACCCAGAGATGGAGAGGGACTGGCCACAGCAAGGGCATAGGCAAATCACACCTCAGTGAAGGCCTACACTTCTCTGCTTCCACAGAACAGTACATGGGGTGTGGCAGACCAGCCTGGTCCTAACGCCCCTCATCCCAACAATTCTGAGAGCTCAGATTCCTTGTCTGCAAAAAGAAAGGCCGCTCACCAAATTCCACTTTGTGCAGGACTATTATCACTACCTTTAGAAGGACGGCTGTGCAGTTATCCTCGCCTAAAGATGGCTGGGGAACAGAGACTCAGAGGGGGAAACTGAGTTGCCCAGGGTCACACAGCTTAGAGGTGGTTGGATGGAGGTTTGAACTCCTTGAAGGACTGCCTTCAAGGCCAGGGCTCTTTCCAACACCTCTCCAACCAAATCCAGCAGTAGTTGCTGTGAGGCTCTACGCCAGGATCCAGACTTTGTTGCCCCAATCTGACAAATAGGAGGTGGGACAAGGTGACTTGGGACTCTCAGGTTCCCCCCCTGGATGACCTGTCCTGGGGATGGAGTCCCTCTCCATATCCTGGACCCATGGAAATTCTACTCTGCCATCTCCTGTCCTTGAACCACCCTGAACCTTGAGGGAAAGGAAGCTTTCCCGAGGCCTGAAAAGCCACTGTGTGCAATGGAAAGTTACTGAGCAGGCCCAGGTTTGGAGACACTGGCGAGAGTACCCACCCATCTCATAAATCCATCATCCTGGGGGCCACAGGGAAGAAAGCACGAGCCCCAGGGCTACCCCTCTGGTATAAACAGGGTGGTGTTGAGGGTGTAAACAAAATGCCCTGGGCATTCTGCCAGCCCACAGCTAGACGCCCCCGCCCATCCACTTCCCCAAATGGCTTACTCATTAAAGAGCTTTCCCCACCAGAGGGAGGTGAGGCCTGAGGTGGGAGGTCACCACTAGAGTCCCCATGAGAAGAAGGAATAGAGAATAAGGATCAGGGTGCCGGGGGCTGCCCTGGGTGATGGTTCCAGAACATGCTCACCAACATCTGTCACTGGACTAAATCACACAGAAGCTGAAACAGCTGAGGTGGGTGCCACCTCAGTGTTTTGATCTGTAAAATGGGATCAACCCCCTGCAGAGTGGCAAGGGGATCACAACTGAAATGCTAGGAGGGCTCTGCAGTGGTCCTACAGGTGAGCTAGGGGAGCCCTTCCCAGGAGGCCACAGGCTCAAAGGCTCCTGGGCAGACTCTATCCAGGATCTGTCCCATGCATAGCTATGTCCAACTCTGTGAGAGGCACTGCCTCCCCTTTGTATTGGGGCAGTCTTCACTGTGAGGAAAGCTTTTGACACATTTGAAATCTGCCTCCCTGGCCAGAGTGGACCTTGGCCCATACTGCCCTGCCCCACAATATCTGGAAGCAGCTCACAGGACACTGCTCAGGTGGGATGGCATGGGTCCAGGACAATGTCTCTCCCCTGGC
Source organism: Rhizomys pruinosus (assembly GCA_009823505.1). Taxonomy (NCBI): domain Eukaryota; kingdom Metazoa; phylum Chordata; class Mammalia; order Rodentia; family Spalacidae; genus Rhizomys; species Rhizomys pruinosus. The sequence goes on from VZQC01005840.1 coordinate 5,715,830, forward strand.
CTGCTTCGGCAGGGGCTGGTGAACCCATAGTAAACCACAGGCCTACCTGCAGCGAGCCCCACCCTACCATGTCTGCAGGTGGGATTGGGGACAAATGACCAAAGAACTCCAGAGCTAATGAGCCTTAACCTGCCAGGACAGAGCATCCTCCTCCACCCAGTCCTCTTAAGAGGACTCCTGCCCTCCAGCCTGCCTAAGCTGGGTGCCCAGGGCAAGTGGCTGAGCATCCTCCTCCACCCAGTCCTCTTAAGAGGACTCCTGCCAGGCTGGAGAGATGGCCTAGCGGTTAAGAGTGCCGACTGCTCTTGCAGAGGACCCGGGTTCGATCCCCAGCACCCACATGGCGGCCGAGAACTGTCTGAAACTCCAATTCCAGGAGAACTCCAGTTCCAGGGGAATCCGAGACCCTCTTCTGACCTCTGCGGCATTGCACGACACGGGTGCACAGACTTGCATGCAGACAGTACATTCATACACATACAGAAATAAATTTTAAAAATTAAAAAAAAAAAGAGGACTCCTGCCCTCCAGCCTGCCTAAACTGGGTGCCCAGGGCAAGTGGCTTTCCCTCTTGGTGCCATTTTCTCACTAGTTGCCTGGGATTAGCAATAGTAGTTGATGTGGATAAAAGGTACCTGCTTAGAACAGTGTCTGGCACAGGCTGGCTATGGGGCACACGTTAGCAGTTATTATCACTCTCTGGTGTCTGCCTCCCTCAGGAGCACCTGATCTAGGCTCAGCATAGACAGCTCCCTGGCTGGGTGGATTCACAATTCCTAATGGGGCCATGTGAGCAGTTTTCCCGCCCACAGCTTTCCCGCCCACAGCTTTCCCGCCCAGATGATACCTGAGTATCATCACCCCAGTGTGCCAAGAAAAGGCTTGAGAGGTCATATTGCCTGGCTAGCTAAAGGGCAAGCAGGACACAAATGTAGGTAATGAATAACCCTGGCCAGAGTGGGTACCACAGTCAATGACGGTGGCCAATGCGAGGACAGACTGCCTTCTGTGTGGCTGCCAGCCTCCTAGCCTTACCCACTGAGCTCAGGCGAGCAGAGGTGGGCCTGGGATATCTGCCAGGGGCTGAGGATGGGCAGCTTCCACTGGGCAGGCACTCTCGAGGACACCAGCCCAGAGGCCACGCCCACCTTTGCGGCTGCAGAGCTGGTGGGCCTGGGGCATGGGGACAGAGGTGAGTCACCTTCAGATGGCAAGTATCATCTGACAGAGGTGTGACCTGGGTGCTGAGGATGAGGACGAGGGGCAGCCACTTGGGGACAGACGAGGGCTCCTGAGGGCAGGCCTGGGATCCAGATGGCTCGCATCCGCCGCCACTGCGCAGCCCCCTGGCCCAGAGCAGGTTCCGTTCCCGCTCTGAACCTCAGTGCGCTCGGCTTGCTCCCTGCCCTCTGCCGTAAGCTCTACCACTGCTGGCTTCTAGGCATTTATTTATTTATTTATTTATTTATTTATTTATTTATTTATTGAAACAGGGTCTCCCTATAGTCCCAGCTGGCCTGGAACTCACTCTGTAGACCAGGCTGGCCTTGAACTCACAGAGATCCTAGGCATCTATTTTAAACCCTCAGAGCACAGCATTAAATATAGAAACGAGGTGCAGAGTCATCTCTGCCTGTCCATGGGGAATTAAACAGCTCTGACCCTGGTGGGGAGCCAAAGGAATGGGCTGCGCCCTATCTGTAAACCCTGCTACCACCTTGATCCCACCTGATGCCCCTTAGTACAGGCCCCCTGAGCTCTGCAGCTCCCGCCCCATCCCTCCCCAACCCTCCAAAGCCTTTAACCTTAGAGCCACTCTGCCTTCACCAGCCTTTCCCACGTCCCTAGCAAAGTCCCTTCCTCCCTGGACAGAGCACACCTCCTCCAGGAAGCCCTCCGGAATCCTCCTCACATCTACCTTCCACTACTACCATGTCATTCCTGGACTCTCCCTTTGGAACCTGACTCCTTAAACTCAGCTGAGTTCCTGGACCAAAGCAGACCATGCCAGCTCCCCAGTAAGGCCTGAGGGACAACCTTCTCTCACAAAAGCAGGTGTCCAGGAAAGGACTCAAGAACACCAAAGACCAGTGTCAGTTTGCTTGAGAGGGAACCTCCCAATCTAGCCCGAGTGTGAGGCTGAGGGCCCCTGGAGCCCTTTCAGCCCCCAGGGACAGGAATGAGCCTGTCTCTCCCCAGTAACAGCCACAACTGTGATGGTCTTTCCTGCAGCCTGCTCTCGGTACTCTGGTCAGTCTGCCAGGAGATGCCCCTCATGTCCCTGCTTCCTGCCAAGGTCCTGGGGTGCAGTGTATGGTCCAGTTCCAAGATCTGAGCTCTAGGCCCTAACCCCAGGCCCTTCCCATTGCAGCCCAGTGGCCTCTGACTGTCAACATGACTGTTCCTACCAGAGCGATGCATCTGACCTGTCGCACAGACATGTAAGAACACATATGTGCAGCTGTGGGATTGGGTGCTCACTGGCAGGTGTGGTGGCTGAGACGGCAGCACTTAGGGGTTAGGGGTGGGAGAACGACTGTGAGTTCAAAGCCAGTCTGGGCTACTTAGCAACACCATCTCAAAGAGTCCACTTATGACCTTTAGTATACTTTTCCTATTCTGTATTGTTAAAGAGCATTTAGAAGCTGGTATTGACCCTCAATGACAGGCACTTTGGTGGCCCAGCTTGGTTTGGGGACAGGGTGGCACTGTAATGGTATTAACTGCCCATCTTGCACTATGGGAGCATGTAGTCCTTCCACTGGAGGCAAGTTAGCTGTCCTTGGCATTCAGGCCTGTGCCCCCATAACTGGCACGAACAGATGCTGGTGCCCATAGAGTAGCCAAGCCACAGAAGAATCTAATGGCAAGCTGAGCTTCTCTTTAGAGGGAGTCTCTTCTGGAAGTTTTCTTGATCTTCCACAGTCGGGGAAGGGCACAATGAAGCAGAGAGGGTAAAACAGAAGACTCCCCAGCTCCTCTGTGATTATAGGCCACTTCACCCAGGTACACCCATACTGGACAAACTTTGGCCCCTCTTCCTATATCTGCTGGTGGCATTGCCCACCCGTGGCATCCTCACAGGCACTCCCTCAGCCAGGAGCTTTGGCAGTCATCTTGAGGGCTGGTTGACAGCCTGCTGGTCTCAGGGAGGCTGGAGGATCTGCTATCTCTTGAGAGACTGGGCTGCTACAAACAAAATTCTTAGTGACCTCAGGGGAGGGAGGCAGCTATAGTGCTGAGAGGAAAAAGGAAACTCACCTTAGCTTCAAACTGGGGCTGGGTGAAGAAGGAGGGTGTGGAGAAGGGACTACCACTTGTTGGCCACTCATGGTGAACAAGGCTGCTACCTTGCCAATGGCTGAGAAAGTCAGGGACCCTGAGGCCTGTAGGCTCTGAGGGTATCAGTCCAGTCAGGACACTAGATAGCAGCGCTGGCCCAGAAACCGCAGGGCCTTCTGGGGGTGGGAGGCTTTATCTAGAATAGCTTTGTCTGAGGGGCCTTGTCTAGAGGGGGTCTTTGTGTGGGAAGGTCTTCTCCAGAAAGCTCTTGTCTAGGGCCAACAGTAAGAAGGGCTCTGTGGAGGGGGTCACCTGAAGCAGGTGGACACAGCATCTGCAAGCTGCCCACTGGGTTAGGAAACCTGGGTCTTTTCCCCTATACTATGTAGGTCTTTTCCCCTATACTATGTAGGTCTTTTCCCCTATACTACGTAGGTCTTTTCCTCTATACTATGTAGGTCTTTCCCCCTATACTATGTAGGTCTTTTCCCCTATACTATGTAGGTCTTTTCCCCTATACTATGTAGGTCTTAGGTCTTTCCCCCTATACTATGTAGGTCTTTCCCCCTATATTATGTAGGTCTTTTCCCCTATACTATGTAGGTCTTTTCCCCTATACTATGTAGGTCTTTTCCCCCTATACTATGTAGGTCTTTTCCCCTATACTATGTAGGTCTTAGGTCTTTCCCCCTATACTATGTAGGTCTTTCCCCCTATACTATGTAGGTCTTTCCCCCTATACTATGTAGGTCTTTCCCCCTATACTATGTAGGTCTTTCCCCCTATACTATGTAGGTCTTTCCCCCTATACTATGTAGGTCTTTCCCCCTATACTATGTAGGTCTTTCCCCCTATACTATGTAGGTCTTTCCCCCTATACTATGTAGGTCTTTCCCCCTATACTATGTAGGTCTTTCCCCCTATACTATGTAGGTCTTTCCCCCTATACTATGTAGGTCTTTCCCCCTATACTATGTAGGTCTTTCCCCCTATACTATGTAGGTCTTTCCCCCTATACTATGTAGGTCTTTCCCCCTATACTATGTAGGTCTTTCCCCCTATACTATGTAGGTCTTTCCCCCTATACTATGTAGGTCTTTCCCCCTATACTATGTAGGTCTTTCCCCCTATACTATGTAGGTCTTTCCCCCTATACTATGTAGGTCTTTCCCCCTATACTATGTAGGTCTTTTCCCCTATACTATGTAGGTCTTTCCCCCTATACTATGTAGGTCTTTCCCCCTATACTATGTAGATCTTTCCCCCTATACTACGTAGGCCTTTGCCCTTCACCTCTCTGAGGCTCCATTTTTTGCCCCATAAAATCAGATTCCTTTCTGAATATAAACAGCGGATGTCTGGCCCAGCCTGCCTGTGCTGGCCTGGCCCAGGCTCAGTGCACCTCCTTACCCAGAGATCCTGGGCACCTGGCCATTGAACCAACACCGAAAGCCATTGGCTTGGCCAAGTGCGAGCCAACTTAATGATTAAACCCAGACTGCAGTTTGATTTTAGAATCTCCACTAAGCAGTGCTGTGAGTGAACTGTAGAGGTGCATAGGTAAGGGTCTGGAATGCAGTGGAAGGAGAGGAGGAGGAGAACTTCCCCCCCAATCCTGGAATGCTGCCCCCCCATTTCAACCTGTTATATTTTTATTTTCCTCTTACAAACCCCAGGTGAAGGCAGCAGGGGAGGAGAAAAGGGCCTTGGCGTTGGCGACCTGACGGGCCTCAGAGCTCCGCCTTTGCTGCATCTTGTGTTGAACTGGTTTGGGTTTTTTGTTTGTTTGTTTTTGTTTTTGTTTTTTTGAGACAGGGTCTCCCTATAGCCCCAGCTGGCCTGGAACTCACAGAGATCCACCTGCCTCCCAAGTGCTAGGATTAAAGGCATGTGCCACCACACTCGGCTTAAAGACGGTTCTCAGCTGCCATGTGGGTGGGTGCTGGGAAATGAACCTGGGTCCTCTGCAAGAGCAGTGGCACTCTCAACTGCTGAGGCATCTCTCCAACCTCCTTGAACTGTTTTAACCAAAGTTCTTAACCTCCCTGTGCCCTTTCCTCTATAAAATGGAGGTGGATAGTGCCTTAGTTGTAGGAGTGAACTGCACCTGGAAAGATAGGGCAAAGGGCGAAGCATACAGCAGGAGCCTAACAGATGCAAGGGACCCTGCTGACCCCTGCACACTCCCGAATATGCTGATGCAGCTTGCAAGAGCCGTGGAAAGGCTTCCCATCATCGATCATGGGGGGTGGGGGGGATCAATCACGGGGGGTGGATTTCCTTGGCATTTCCTTATTGTACTCTAGTAAGCCACGTGCAAGGTAGAATAATCAGTAACAGTTGTCTAAGCCATAGGAGACACCTAATAAATGTTATCTAAGCTTATCTCTGTTCTTCCCCTGTAGGAAGAACAGAGGACTTCAGAGCTAAGTCAACCTGGGTTCCAATTTTGGCATGGCCACCCACAGGAGCTGTATGGGCTGGGACAAGTCATTTGACCTCTCTGAGCCTTGATTTCCCATCCATAAAATGGGCATGATGATCGTGCTGTGCAAGGTTGCCTGGAGAACTAAATTTGCTCATTAAATTTCCTGAACATCTACTCTGGGTATCCAACATACCGCAGTGACCAAACAGACACATGTCACATGGTGACACATGTACAGGAGAGCCACCAAGCAGGGAAGAGGGGGTGGGGAAAGAACAGGGTGGTAGCAAGACCCAGACTGGAACAGGGGACCTGAGGGAAAGAAGGGGAGCTGTGTGGAGGTTGGTGTAAGACTGCGCCAGGCAGCAGGATTGGGGAATGCAGGAGCCTTACAGAGACGGAGACGCGTGCTTGGCATGTAAGCTCAGCCACACATGCAGGGAGCCTGGCATAGAATCCAGGTGCTCAGAAAATGCCAGCTATCTATTTTGAGTCCTGTGGTATGAACCCCATGCATGTGTCCCTTTCCCGAGAGGGGAGCACAGGCTTCTTCAGGACAAGCTAGAGACTAGTGTTCTTCAGCCAAAGAGGCAAGGTGACATTTGTGCTCCACCACTGGGTTCTGAGCCTGAGCCAGATACCAGGCTCTAGGATGGGCAAGCATGGGTACAAGATGATCAACACATGGGCCTGTCCTCATGGAACCCTCATGCGGAGTCACAGTGACAGGCAATGGTAGTGCAGAGACTTAGGGAGGTGTCCTGGCAGCAGAATGGAGGGTGGGTTGTGGGCGGTTAGGGATGGCTTCTTGGAAAAGGCGGCATTGAGCTGAGTGGTTCAAGATGGACTGGACAAGGAAAGATGCTGGAGGTGTGAGGGGCTGAGCAGGGGGGGTCCATGAAACTCAAAGCAGGCAGATCCAACAATGTATAACCCTTGGCATTCTGACACCTGCTATGGTGGGCCTCCCCTTCCTCTCACTGTACAAGCTCCAGCCCCTCATGAGAGCAAGAAGCTCTCACAATCAGAGACAGCATGGGGTGGCCTGCCTTGACCCTGAGCCCTGGGCCTAGAGCACCAGGGCCCAGTGGGAACACAGCATCAATCTTCAGAAATGTGTGTCCACCAAGAATGTCTGTCTCTTCCCTCACTCCAAATCTCACCCACAGGTGGCAGAATAGCTTTTTATTTATTTTTTTTTTAACTAGAATAGCACACACGACAAACACTTCTGAATTAAGAAGCTGAGTATGGAATGATGGAGAGGTGTCTTTTGGGGCTGCCATCTTTGCTACCATTTGAGGGCCCCCCAGATGGGTGGGTGGGTTGCCAGCCCCAACGACAGCCATGTGCACAGATGTCACCCTTTAGTATAAACCGGGGTTCCCTTGCCACTTCTGCAGGTGACTGGCTGCTCCTCTCCAACACTGAGAATCTGCAGATTCTGTGTAGTCTGAAAGCTGCCCAGGGGTTTATTGGCAGAAGGGGTTAGACGCTCCCTCCAGGCCTTGAGCCTCTGCTGGCACAGTCCAATCCCCTCCAGGGAAGAAAGGTAAGAGCTGGAGGGAGGTGGGTGAGGGTGTCAGAACAGGGGTGGAGTGGTCGGCGGGACCCTACAACTTGGCACTAAATTTGAGCCAGAGCTTCTTTACTGAGCTGAGCCTCTAACACACACACACACACACACACACACACACACACACACACACACACACACAGAGGGAGAGAGAGAGAGAGAGAGAGAGAGAGAGAGAGAGAGAGCTTTATGCCCAAACACATGGAAAGAGACTTGCAAGAAGGTGGGGGGGCGGGGCAGAGAAGCAGACGGGGCCCATCCGGAGTCCCCCACTACTGCCTGGTATTGGGTGAGTCATTTTTCCTCCTCTGAGTTTTAACTTCTTCTTCGTGTGTAAAATCAGGGGTGCCTGTCCTTAGGTGAAGCTTCTTTGCAGACCCGGGGTCTGCCTGGTTGTAGCAGGCAGCCTGGGAGTGCTGACCTGTTCCTGTTTGTACCACCAGCTACTTTACCAGGCATCCTACCCCGCAGCCCTTCTCCATCCCCTTCCTCGGATCTGTTCTAGGGCTCCGATGGGGCTGAAGGGCCCCCAGCTGAGCGGACACTGGAGGGGGGCGCAGCGGGGCGCGCGTGGGAACCCGGCCAAGGAGGCAGCACGTGCGGCGGGGGCGCCTCGGGCTGAGCCCGGTGACCCGACACCCGCTCCCGGCAGCTGCCGCGGTCCCTGCCGGGTGGCTCCTACCGTCGGAAGCCCCGGCCAGCCGGTCTGGACGCCCCCGATTTGCTTATCGGTGCCCTCGGGCTGGAACAAAGGCGCACGGCCAAGGCCGGGACCAGGCGGGGTCCGCACGGTCCACCCGGGTGCCGCCTCCCGGGGCGCCGTGCAAGGCAGGGGGCTGCGCGGTTGGGGCGGCTCCGCGAGGTCGGGGCGCGCGTACCTGGCAGGGTCCGGTGCACCGTGTTGCCCATCGCTGCTCCGGAGGTCGCGGCGCAGGGCTAGCGGGGCGGCGGGCCGGGGGCCGCGGCCGGGCTGCGGGGCATCGCCGCTGCACCGGGGACCGGCGGGCGGCAGCTGGGCGGCGCGGGCGGCGGCGGGAGGAGGCGGAGCCACCGGCCCGGGCGCGCCCGCCCCGCCCCCGCGCCCGCCGCCAACCGTGCCGGGGCGGGGCCGCCGCCGCCGCCGCGTCTTTTGAAAGTTTGCACGGGCAGCGGGAGAGGCTCCGCCGGTCTCCCGCGCTCGCCCTGCCCGCGTGGGCCTCGGTGCCAGCCAGGCGTGCGGCCATTGCAGGTTTAGTCTACCACTTGGCCCGCCGGTGCAAAGCCTCCTGTAGGGCTGGGCGGTGGTGGACCTGGAAGTGGACTGGTGAGGGCAGGCTGTTCTCTCTGTCTGGCTCGGTGACAGCCCAGCTAGGGTAACTAGAGTTAGGGTGGCCACTTCCTTTCCTAGGCCACCGGGCCTAGGAGGAGACACCAGAGTGGCTGTAAAATGGGCAGGGAACGGCGGTCATTACTCACTGTCATTCCTTTTTAAAAATACTTACTACACCCCATGTGCCAGGCCGTGTTGGGCCTCCAGATACAAAGTCCAGGCTATCAAAGAAGAGAGGTTAGAGGTGGAGCCAGGAATGACAAGCAATAATAATGCCGCAATAATAATACTGTTATCAAAGCCAGCAAGAAATTAAAAGTGGCAGGGTGGCACGATTTGGGGGCTTTGGTAGAATGAGGCTGTGTGTGAGCTCTATCTGAAAGGTAAGAAGGAAGTGCTGGAAAGAGGTGGGGTGTTGGGGGATCTTTCTGAGCTCCTTCCTGCTCCTCTGTCTGCCCACCACCTGGGAGCGAAGTTACTGTTCCATGCCCTCCCTGGCTCCTGTTCACAGGCTGAACATGTTTCCAATACTCTGTGTCCCTATCACTATAAGAAGCAGGCTTATCACCCCCACAAACAGGGTAACTGAAACTCAGAGAGTGGAAGAGCCCATCTCCCAGCTGCTGAAGGCAAGCCCCCTAAGATTTGTTACTAAGAAGGGGTGCCCAGGGGCCAGCCATCTGCCTTAGCTTCTCCCGTGCCCTCAGAGTCTCCACCCTGCAGGAAGCATGCCCAGACCTATCCTGCTTGGAACACAAGGTGGCTTTGTATTGGGTTTCTAATTTCTCAATTACAAATACTCTCAGGTACTTAATTTTTCACTTCAGATTCTGGTGGGGAAGGGTACTTTGGCTGGGTGGGCCTTCTGTGTCTGTAAGCCAGGGATGTTTATAGAGATTGCCATTGCTATAAAAGGAATCTCTGAGGAATTTCATGAGATAAAGCAACTCCGGACAAGAGGACTTTGTGGCGGCAGCATGGGGGGCTGCTGTCCACAGGCTTTTCAAAGGTCATTTTCAGAGCACTCCAGTAAAGTAGCTGTGCTGTGGTCACCGATGTTCACCTGCAGCCACTGAAGCCACCACTGTTCTGGGGCATCCTGTGGGTGCCTGACACGTGGAATTGAGAGATTGAAGTTGAGGTTCTCCATCCCTGTGAGGATATGTTCTGAGAAAACTCTGCCCCTTCATGATGGTGACCTAGCGATGAGCGGAGATCAAAGAGCTTCCGGAAAGTCCAGAGTTCCAAACTAGTGTGTTATATTATGTAACACGAATTCAAAATATGGATGTCCAGCTAAGGCAATAAATTAGCCATTGTAAAAAAGACTCCAGACTGTGGTTTCACCTCTTGATGTTTGTGCTATTTCGCTTTACACATGGTCTTGTGGGGAAGGAGGTTGGAGGGTGCCCTCTCTCTGTGTCACCTTGCATTTGGGCATGTATAGCAGTTGCCCACTCTCTGAGGTCCCCCTGCACCTTGCCCTGTCCTTCGAGTCATACCCTCAAGGCAGGTGCCACCATTCTGCCCTCCCGACTGCCAGGCGGACAGTTTTCTTTTCTTTTTTTCTCCCCCCCCCCAGACTGCATTCTTTCCCTCTACTCTCCCGAAGAAAAGAACAGTCATCAATGGCAAGGGGCAGTTGCAGTACAGCAACACCAGGAGCCGGCCTCACGCTCAGGAGAGAATGCTACGTGTCCTCCTCGTGGCTTCTGGTAGGCGGACGCTTTTCATCCTGGCTTTCCACACAGAGCTGGATCCACTCAATGCTCCTGAAATGGCTTTGAGCTGGGAGAGGATAGAAAATAAGGAAAGGGAGCGACAGAAAGGAAGGAGAGAGCAAAGAACGAAGAGGAAGGACAGGGTCCTGAGGGACTTGTTTTAGTGACAATGGCCCTGGCTGCCCATCAGAATAGTAATGCATTAACGAGACAACATAACAACAGAAATACCATCTAGGAACCAAGGGCAACCCACTCCAGTGCAGGCAGCTTAGCCCATTGCAGAAGTTGCTTTGACTCTGCAGCACGTGCCTCCCCCCACCCCCGAAGAAAACTAAGCTGCTCCATTAGGGTAGGAGCAGTGGCTTTACCAGAGAGGGAGACCCCTGTCTCAGGACTTGAGAGACAGCTGCATGGCTCCTGGGAGATTGCTGTGTGGGGCTTCCTGCCTCACAGATCTCCAGAAGTCTTCCTGTGTAGGGAGTACACCATGTTGAACTGTTCTAGATCCCATGAGTCTCCCAGGCTGGAAAAACCACAGAGAACACTCCTCCGACCCATGCTCATTTCTTGTGGCCTTGCTTCTGTTCCCCCAGTAACCTCCCCAGCAGGACTAGCTAAGCCAGCATGGAACCTCTGTCTCTCTGTGTTAGGGGACCTGGAACCAGACCCAGAACGAAAGGAAAGGGGAGGATGTGGGCCCCTGCCTAGGGCTCTGTGACAGTGCCTGCATCCTCAGACCCTCTTCCTCCTCCTCAGACAAGGAAGACAGCTTGTGAATTCCAATTTTGAGTTGCTGACACAGCCTCAGAGAGCAGAATTCCTTGCTTTAGGCCTTCGGTGCTAAGGGGCAGGGATGGCAGCCCAGATCAGATGGTCTCCAGACAGTGTGCCCGAAAGTGAGAGAAGACAGCGAGAGAAGACAGCTCTGCAAGAGGCCAGGGCTCCGGGGCTTGGAAAAATGAGTAGGGGATGAGAAGCATCCTTACAGGGCCCGAGACAGGACAGGGGCAGGACACCTTCAGGCGTGGGCCACGACACCTTCAGTCTAGCTGCTCTTGAGTGCTCGCGCACAGCCCCCATCTAGCACACAGCTGTCTGCCCTGTCCTGCACACAGATTGCTACCCTCCTCTGATACCAGCCCCACACTGAGCTACGTGGGTGTCATTATGAGTTGCAGAGTGTTGGAGAGGAATGAGAGAGAGAGAGAGAGAGAGAGAGAGAGAGAGAGAGAGAGAGAGAGAGAGAGAGAGAGGGTTTAGTCAAGAGGAGGGGTGGAACTCAGACGGCTTTTAGATGAGAAAGCAGGCTCGGAGTGATGAAGCTACCTGCTCGAAGTGGAACAGCACTGAACAGAGGAGCCAGGTGTCTGAATTTCTCTGTCTTCAAGAACCACACTTAGGCTGCACTACCATGGATGAGCAAATCACTTCTACACGGCACTGAACCTGGCAGCCAAGGGAAAAAGGGAAAGAAGCCTCATGCCATGGTTTCCTTTGACTTGTTTACTTGCAGACACCTCTTTGGTCACGAGGGCAGTGTGTAAAGGGAGCACATCTAAGGGCCACAAGAAGACCACGTTTGTCCAAAGGTACATCAGCAGTGGTCAGATGTAGTAGGCATCTAAAAGGCCAAAGGCCAGCGTTTTGAGTCAGCTCTGCTAGAGGGTGAGGTCATGGTGCCCAGACTCAAAGTTCTCACAGTACAAGGACAAGCATAGGTGCTCTGATTCACACTGTGGACACAGAGCAGAAGGCTGAGGCGGGACTGTGCAGAAGTTCACGATCCTAATAACTTGCATTTACTGTGCAATCACAACACACAAGCGCTCACACTGAGGAAGTGGGCATTTCTCTTAAGCCTCTGGGATGTGCTAAGCTTACAATAATGCAAGGGGATGTAGTTCTTTCAACATGCCCACTTTCTAGATGGGGAAAAAGAAGCCCAGCACCTGTGGGTAGCACACAGGAGGAGTCTGAGCAGATCGTACTCTGGTTTGCTAATTGTCAGTGACTCTTAGAACAAGAGAGGGAGTTGAGGGTGGGGCTGCTTCTGTGGGCCCCACGTGTGTCCTCCCACGTTTAATCTTTTCCTCTCCAGCAAGGCATGCCTTTCATCATCTCCATTCAATGTTGCATGCTCGGAAGCTCAGAGAGGGAAACTTAAGACCCCTCAGCCAGCCGTGCGTGGGAGGAATAGACCTAGAACTCTGCCCAGCATGACCCCAGAGCTCAGATTTTTCTTTTCTTGACCCCTCAAGTGGCTGAAAGTTTGCAGAGGACCCACCCCACCCTACCTAGAGCAGCTAGAGCAGGAAGTGTTGACTCTTCTAGTCCAGTGGCCAGCCCTGGCCTGACCCCCAGGAAACATACTAGACTCGGACAACTCCTGGAGTTGTAGAAAGCTGGCCGTGGGGATGAGGACTTTTATAGAAAATTGGAGAAGTAGGGGCTGGAGAGCGGTTAACAGCACTGACTGCTCTTGCAGAGAACCCAGGTTTGATTCCCAGCACCCACATGGCGTCTAAGAACCATCTTTAACTCCAGTTCCAGGGGAATCTGACGCCCTCTTCTGACCTCCGAGGCATTGCACGACATGGGTGCACCAACCTACATGCAGACAGTACACTCACACACATAAAAAATAATAAAAAAAAATTTAAAAAAAAGAAACGGGCAGTAGACTGCGTGGCACTTAGGAACTCAGGCTCAAGCACAGCTTTGTGCTTACTGACTGTGCCACTCTGGGCAGGGTACATACCCCTTCCTGCCTTGTTTCTGTATCTGTGCAGAGGAGATGGCCAGTTTGTACACACCCCTGAGTGCGGGAGAAGTGGATCACCAGCCAGTCACAGGGCCCCCACATGGTGACGGCCAGTGTGTGCATTGAGGAGGCTGGCCAGCCCTGGGATCCCACCTCCTCCCAGCCCCCTCAGGCCCAAATGCTGCAGCTTCCTCTGCTAAAGGATCTGAATTGGTCAAGGAGGCTGGTTTGAGCCCTTATTCTGCCTCCTTCTGGCTGGGTGACTGACCAGGTCATTTCAGGCCTCTAGGGCTGCACTACTTCCTGTAAAATAGGGAAGCCAGCTGCAGGCAGGCACTCAGTTCTGGACACCACACTGGCTGTATCTGCACACTCACCTAACCACAGGAGGTCGAGGAGGGCATGCAAGCCTCCCAAGGAGTCCAGAGCAGGCCTAAGAATAGGCCTTGGGATCCAGTGCTGGAAGTCTAGCTGGAAATGCCTCAGTAGGCTCTTGGACTGCCCCTGGACTCTTTCTGTGCCTTGTGTTCTAGCTTATAGAATCAGTCAAATACAGAAGCCAGCTGAGAGGGGTGTGAGTCTGTGAGCCTCAGATGAATTAAGGAGCCTGGTGTTTGCACAGTCTGGCAATGCTAAGTGTCCCGAATGGCCAGGCCGCAGACTTGTATAACTTTCCCATCACAATCACACGCAGTGCAAACTTCTGTCTAAAGCTCTCGAGTTGAGAGCCCACTTCCAGGATGCAGTCCCAGGTAGACTAGGACAGGGTCAATCAGTGCCCGGGATGGTCCAGCTGCCTGTCCAAGTGGCCAGTCACAAGCTATCAACGGCAATGCCTGGGTGGTGGGCAGTGGGTCCTGGGAGCTGCAGAACTGGGGCTGTCCCAGAGGACACTCCTGGGACAAGGCCAGTGTTTCAGCGCTTAGTGAGCAAGGCAGACCAGCTTCTGGCTTGCAAAAACAGAAGAGGCAGATACAGGGTGTGTCTAGGAAGGAGAGTAAGGAGACATAGCCAGACTCAGTGGAACCAGATCTCTAACAGCTGGAGTACAAGGACATCCCTCCCGCCCCAGTGTGGCCACCTGAATATCTAAATGTTTACAGTACACATGTAGAAGAGTTTCCAGTGAGAGAGAACTGTTGGAGAATGCAGTTTTATGCATGATCTGAAGCCCTGCTGACGCACATTGTCCCTGAGCTGGTTAGATAAGCCACGCACTGTGGAGAGATTTCGACTCGCTCCTGTGTGCCACAGTGTGTATTCACTAGGCCAGGGCTGCCTTCCAGTGGGCAGGAGTGAATGTGAGGGAGGCCCAGACGTAGCTGCAGCCTGAGGACTGGTGGCATGCTTGATGTTACTGCATCTCATGCAGTCCAGACACAGCTGCAGCTTGAGGACTGGTGGCATGCTTGATGTCACTGCATCTCCATGCAGTCCAGACATAGCTGCGGTCTGAGGACTGGTGGCATGCTTGATGTCACTGCATCTCCATGCAGTCCAGACACAGCTGCGGTCTGAGGACTGGTGGCATGCTTGATGTCACTGCATCTCATGCAGCTCCTCTGTTCCCACTGCATCACATTTTAGGAAATTGGTTCCCCTGAGAAATGCCCACACTATAAAATATTACCAAGAAGAACCCAAGTAGCTGAAATCAAAGAAGAAGCATAACTTATCCACTGTTTGGATGGCTCCATGTTTAAAAGATGTCAATTTGAGCCGGGCATGGTGGTGCATGCCTTTAATCCTAGCACTCGGGAGGCAGAGGCAGGCGTATCTTTGTGAGTTCAAGGCCAGCCTGGTCTACAGAGTGAGTTCCAGGACAGCTGAGGCTCCAGGGAGACCCTGTCTCAAAAAGACAAAACAAAACAAAATAAAACAAACAAACAAACAAAAAAAGATGTCAATTTGGAGCTTGAGCTGGTTCAGTGGTTAAGAGCACTGGCTGCTTTTGTAGAGGACTTGGATTCAGTTACCAGCTCCCAGCTGGCAGCTCACAACCATCTGACATGCTCTTCTGGCTCTGTAGGTACCAGGCATGTACGGGGTGCACATACATACACACAGGTAAAACATGCAGAAACATAAGATAAAAATAGGAAGTCTAGAATAATTTTATAAAAAGTCCATTTATGCAAGCTGATTTAGACTCAGTATACACAATCCCAAGGAAAGTTCTGAGAGGTGTGTGTGTGTGCGTGTGTGTGTGTGTGTGTGTGTGTGTGTGTGAGAGAGAGAGAGAGAGAGAGAGAGAGAGAGGGAGAGAAGATTTAGGTTTTTTAATTTTATTTATTTTTTATGTGTGTGAATGTACTGTCTGCATGTAGGTTTGTACATTCATGTTGTGCAATGCCGTGGAGGTCAGAAGAGGGTGTCAGATTCCCCTGGAACTGGAGTTAAAGACGGTTCTCAGTCGCCACGTGGGTGCTGGGGATCAAACCCAGGTCCTCTGCAAGAGCAGTCGGCGCTCTTAACTGCTAGGCCATCTCTCCAGCCCAGGATTTAGTTTTTTAAAAAATATAGAAATGAGGGCNGTGTGTGTGTGTGTGTGTGTGTGTGTGTGTGTGTGTGTGTGTGCCTGGGCATGCTAAATGCTACCATTGGGCTGCATCTCCAGTCTGCCCTTTTACTGTTTTTAGGTATAGCAATAATACCTAACTCCTCAGCTTGGCTAAAAATGTGTCTTTTTCCAAAGAAAAGAAAATTTTCATACTTTAGTAATTGTTCTTAGATAACCTCCCACAGTGGGAAACATAACTGTTAGTTCTTCCGTATGTCTGCTACCTACCTCTAGCCATTTCCCTTGTATTTACCAATGTGTTGCCTTCATGATCAGGAGAATTCTGCAGCAGATCTAGTAGTTCCCAGTATTGACGATGCATCACTTTAACCCCCAAAGTTCTTCCACATCTGCCAGTGGTTTTTAATATAGTGTCAGTCCTAGTCATCTTAACCATTTGAAGTTAAGGATTGTGTGTGTACTTAGAACTGTTGCAGAGAAACTCCTTTTATTCCCCTCTGAGCCAGTTTAGGGTTGACATTTAAAAAGTAGTTTGTTCCAGGCCAGGCGTGGCGGTGCACGCCTTTAATCCTAGCACTTGGGAGGCAGAGACAGGAGGATCTTTGTGAGTTCAAGGCCAACCTGGTCTATAGAGTGAGTTCCAGGACAGCTGGGGCTACGGGGAGACCCTGTCTTGAAAAGACAAAAAAAAAAAAAGTTTGTTCCAGTCTAGATTAACTTGTGATTAGAGGTGCTAAAAATAACACTGCAAACTCCCCCCCCCCAAATCTCTATCTGTACATTTCTGTAATTCTCCTGGGTACAGAGAATGAGTAAAAAGCAGTAGCAGAGAGAAAGTACCGTGTTTACATCCTGGTTTTTTTCTCAGCTTCATCCCTTGAATAGTTTAAACCGTCTCCTTCAGGAAGACAAACAGAGCTGTCTACCATCCTTGCCACCCTCGTTAACTCTCATTTTGCAATGTGTGTTTTACATTAATAGTGATTTTTCAGTGTGTAGTGTCTGCTCACTCATCGCTTTCACACCTGCGTTTCTAGTCTTTGTCCCACTAGATTGTAAGCTCCTTAAGGGCAAGGTCAGCACATCAGCAAAGCTCTGTAAAAACAAAGGTGCCATGGATTTTATGGGCACTCAATAAAAGTTTGTGATCATGATGCAACTTCTCAGATGACTAACTCTAAAAGTGTTTTCAACTTGAATTACTATTTTGTTTTGTTTTTGTTTGAGACAAACTGGCCCCCAGCTTGCCTGGAACTCAGTATGTAGACAAAGCTGGCCTCACGGAGATCCACTGCCTCTGCCTCCCAAATGCTGGAATTAAGGCTTATGCCACCATGCCCAGCTTCAACTTGAATTTTTTAAATTTGTTTCATTAATCTGAATTTAGAAGACTATGTAGGAAGAAAAAAATGCCTTATTCTTGACTAGATGAATGCTTCCTTTGTTTTCTCACCTGTAATATTTAACCCCTATCCAATGTCAGTGTCTGGCGTGCACAAGATATGGAAGTGAGTCCTCACGTATTCTACAAATACCAGTTTTATACACTAAAACGCAGAGGTAACCTAATGTCTTTTAAGACTAAATGAAAAAAAAAAAGAAAAATATAGCTGGTCATAGTGACTCTGGCACGTAACCCCAGCACTAGAGAGGCCAAGGCAGGAGGGGTGCCACAAGTTTAAGGTCAACCTGGGCTACTTGAGACCTTGTCTCAAAATATGCCCCCTCAAAGTCTTCATATTAACACGACACAGAAAGAATTGACCATAAAAAAAGAGTTGACCAAGATCTGGGGAGACGGCTCAGGGGATGAAATAACTTCTGTGCAAGTGTGGGGACCTGAGTTTATGTTCATGAGAACCCATGTAAAAAGCTGAGCATGCAATGCATGCCTATACCTCAGCACTGGGGTGGGGGGTGGGGGGTTCAGGTAGATTCCTGAAGCTTACTGGTCAGCCAACATATCCAAATCAGTGAGTTTTGGATTCAATGAGATACTCTGGCTCAAAAAGTAAAGTGTAGAATAATCAAGGAAAAAGCACTTGACATAATGCACTGAGTTCCACAGGCAGACACACCCAGACCAGCAGGTGCATATACCCACATGCAAATGCCAGGAAAAAAAGATTAATGCAATGTAAAAAGAGATGAAATTCAGGCATTTCACAAGACTATTTCAATGGCCAATAAGCATCTGAGAAACTATTGAATCTCATCAATGATCAGAAAAATGAAAACTAAGATAACAAAGACATTACCAAAGCATCTCAACTAATTGGCTAAAAGTTAAATTTTTGACAATAATAAATTTTGACAAAGTTGTAGAACAACAGGAACTCATATTGCGAGTGCAATATAAAATGATTTACATACTTTGGGAAACCATTTGGCCGTATCTATTATATGTATTATATACTGATCTATCTCTACATCTAGTATCTATTTCTATTTATCAGTATCTATTAGATATCTATTCAACATTATCTATTGTAACTAAACCTGTCTCTATTATCTAGCAACCTTCTTCCTAAGTGTATGCTTAAGTGAAATGCTTATTATGTGAACCCAGAGTCATGACAGTGAAGGCTCACCCACCCAGTGTTCATCCACAGTTAAGTCAAACACTGGAAGGAAGTCCGAACTCTGTGGAGTCATGAAGAAGAATGGAGTATAATTACACTGACTACTGGGCATGCACTGATACTACTCTCTGGGACAAGCCAGTCAGATAGAACAGACAAACCCCATGGAAGGAGGGGGAGAGGCTTGGTACAACCTCAGGAGGTGGCCACTTGTGCACAAGGTGTTGCACAAGATAGCTTCTGGGACCTTGAAAGGTTTCTTCACCCACAGGTGACTTTTTAGAGAAGCCACAAGTTTTAAACTTACCTGAGCTGTGGTTTAAACTATGGTCTCTCTGTGTGTTGAATTTCACAGTAAAGACTTCCTCAGGCACCCAAGCCAGACCACTGCCATAGTGGTGCACAGTGTCCTCACAGGCTCAGAGCTGGGGCAGGAGAAGTAGAGCCTAGGGAGAGTTGGGGCCAGGGAGAGCTGCATGGTCCTAAGCAACAGGGTCCTCCCCACTGTCACCTGCAGGGCCAGGGTGGAGGCTGGGCCCTGGGGCGTTGCAGAGGACTTTTTTGGGCCATGAAGAGGCAGAATCCAAGCCCTGGGGCTCATCCACCTGTGTGAATCCCTCATCCCACAAGCGGCTCATAGGACTATTCACATTTATGCTGAAACTGCTTTTCACAAGTCTTAGGGGCTGTGCAACCCCCAAAACTGGCAAGTGAGGAGAGATGGCCTGCAGGGGACTTCAAGGACCAGGCAGCCTGGCACCCATGGCAGCTAAGCTGCAGAGGAGAGGGGCAGCAGGTTGGGTTTGCTGGGGAGCTGGAGGGCAAGAGGTCTAGTGAGCTGGAGCAGCAGGGAGGCCCTGGAGCCAGCCGGTGGGAGGGGCTCCTGGAGGAACAGGTGACCCAGCAGTGTGACAGAAAAAAGGCAAAGAAAGAGGAGTCTCAGGCCCCCCACTGTGTGAGGCCACAGCTCCTGAAAAGGCCTGAGAATGCAGCCCCCACCAAATCTAGTGGCTGCCTTAAAAGGCTTGTCTGTCCACCGGCTACCCCTCCCCAGATGGCCACTATCTCCCAGCAACACAGGTCAATCAACAGACCAGTGGCAGGAGGAGTGGAAGGCTACCCTGTCTGCCTCCTGCCCGAGGACAGGGACCCACAGGGGAACTTGGAGCAGTAGGCTGCAGCCACGCTACCCCCTACATCTCTCCTTGGAAAATTCAACACAGAGAGGAGTGGGTATAGCTTATCAATTAAAACAATTTTTTTGGAAGAGGGTCTCACTCAAATGCCTGGCCAGCCTGGAACTCCCTATGTAGACCAGGCTGACCTCCAACTCACAAGGATCCATCTGCCTCTGCCTCTTCCAGGGCTGGAGTAGGTAATTTTAGAGAAATATTTTTTGAATAGTGTCATCATAGCAGAAAGATTAAGGTGAAACTGCTGTGTCTCCCTTGTAGCCAGGAGCCTGTGTATTCTTGTTTACTCTCTTTTATTGAATTCTCTCTAAGAGAAAATAGCCTGAGCTTCATAGTCAGCTCACTAGGGTGTGTATCCCAACTCTGGTGTGTGACCTTGGAGCAATTCCTTACCCCTCTGAGCCTCATTTCTACCTCTGCTACATGAAGCTAGGGATGGTATTGCTATCGGGACATTCCATGCTGTGACCCCTTTTTACCTCCTCACATGGAGTATTTCTTAGGAAGTAGAAGCAGCACACGGCCCCTCCCCCGCCCCCCACAAGGGAACTGAAGTTCCCAAGGAATGTCTCTGCTGGTGGGTGACAGAGCACTTGGATGTGGGTGATGTGATACTAAGGTGATGAGAGGGGGTGAGGGATTCACATCAGCACTGTGTCCACGTGGGCAGCCCCCAGGGAGCACAGAGAGCAGCCACCTCTGGGAGGGAGCCAAGAAGGAAGGCAGTTGGGTGTCAGAGGAAGGGTGTATCTGGCCAAGGGACCACAGGGGCTGCAAGCCACACGGGTATTCCCGAGGAACGGCAACTCAGATAGACTCGGAAATCGGCACAAGGCTGCCCAGGGGTCTAGGGCTGGGCTGAGGGATTTTGGTCAGGTCTTCCTGCCCTGCAAGTCCTGGACTCTGAGGTATCCCAGCCAAAGCAGCCTTTTTGGGATGTTCCCCTAAAGGGAGTTGAAGCACCCCCACCCCCAGAGTTCATGGAAGACAGGAGGCCTCAGCTCGGGAGCCACTCTGCAAGGCTCACCTCATCTTGCCGGTATCATTGAGCTGCACCTTGTAAAGGCTCCTGGGGCCACGAGGCCACCCTGGGTCACTCTTTGGTCCAGTCAAAGGCCAAAAGCCCTCTCAGAGCTTGTTCTCTCCAGAGACAGAGACCCCAAATGAGGGCTTAGATCAAGGCTATAAAATGAGTGGACAAGAGTTGCTAAGTATTAGTGATAGTGGATGCATGGCATGGCGGAGTGGATGAGGGGTGTCCAGGTGGATGGGCAGAGGGTCCCAGCAGGAGGAGGTCAGAGGGAAAGCTGCCAAGATCCAGGCTCTGAAGGTCTCTTTTGAAGCACATTTTTATTATTGTATATTAATTGAATGAAATAATGGGCCCATGCTGAGCTCGGTGGCGTACGTCTTTAATCCCAGCATTTGGGAGGCAGAGCCAGGGTCAAACTGGGATGAGATGCCATAGACCCTGGCCTGCTCCCGGAGGCACTTGGAATGGTCATACACCAAGCCTGTGATTTGGGGAGCTGCTGCTGAGCCCCAAGGCAGGCTCCTGGGGTCTCGGGCTTTCCCTAAGTCAGGCTTTGCCAGGAGCTGGCTGGGCTGCTCAGCCTGAGCTAAGGGTAGGGAAGGGAAAGGGTGGTATTCTGGGACCATCACATGAGGCAGACTGAGGTTCTCCCTATTTTTAGCAACTGAGCTGCAAGTACCTGTTTCTCCCCAACTGGGAGAAAAACCTTCAATAAACATCCGTTCACACCAGCCCAATAAATTCCTTAAATAAAGCAGCTACATTTTGGCATCTCCTGTACTAGAAATATATGCTCCCTGGGTTTTTAATATCACACGCGTGGCCTGCATAATTTTAACCTGAGTACATGGCTGCTGTCTCCTTCCGTGAGTCACTGTTTGGGGTGTCAGGGTAAGGGGGCGAGATGAGCTGACTGCAGGGCCTCTGCTCAGTCCTGACGGGCTGCCTCAGGGACTGGCTTCTCCCGATCTTTGGGGAGGGACACGGTCATGGCATGGACGGGTGGACACTAAACAGCATTCCCTGGATCCTTTGTCCCCAGGGCAGCCTCTCCCTCTGTAACCTGTCCCTGCTGACTCAGCAGCTTTAGGGTGGTGGCACCTGCTGTTCCCCTGCCTGGAGTGTCCCCTCCCTCAGTCTCACAGCTTCACCTCTTCTTTAAGTCCCCTAAATCCTGACTGTTTTGATTAAGCTGGTGCAATCTGTCTGTCCAGCCCAGCAGGGCTGAGTTCTCCAGCCTTCAGCTTCACCTTGTCCCAGGTGGGGTTGCTTGCTTGATGTGTCCTTTTCCTCTTTGAATTTTTTTTTAATTTTTTTAAATTTTATTTATTTCTGTATGTGTGTGAATGTACTGTCTGCATGCAAGTCTGTGCACCCGTGTCGCGCAATGCCGCGGAGGTCAGAAGAGAGTGTCAGATTCCCCTGGAACTGGAGTTCTCCTGGAATTGGAGTTCCAGATGGTTCTCGGCCGCCATGTGGGTGCTGGGGATCGAACCCGGGTCCTCTGCAAGAGCGGTTGGTGCTCTTAACCGCTAGGCTATCTCTCCAGCCCTCCTCTTTGAATTTTTAAAATTTTATTTATTTCTGTATGTGTATAAATGTACTATCTACATGTAGGTTTGTGCACCCGTGTCGTGCAACGCCGTGGAGGTCAGAAGAGGGTCTTGGATTCCCCTGGAACTGGAGTTCTCCGGGAATTGGAGTTACAGACAGTTCTTAGCCGCCATGTGGGTGCTGGGGATCGAACCTGGGTCCTCTGCAAGAGCGGTCGGCACTCTTAACCACTAGGCTATCTCTCCAGCCCCTCCTCTTTGAATTTTTAAAAAATGTTTAATTTCAATTTTTGAAAATCTTAAGAAACATTTATTTTCTTTTATGTATATGAGTGTTTTGCCTGCGCATATGTAAGTGCACCACATACATATCTGGTGCTTGTGGCAGAAGAGGGCATCAGCTCCTCCAGGACTGGAGTCACAGATGGTTATTAGTCGCCATGTGGGTGCTGGGAACTCAATCCAGGTCCTCTGCAAAAGCAGCCAGTACTCTTAACCACAGAGCCATCTCTCTGGCCTCCTTCCTTTCCTCTGGAAGCCAACAACATGAGGGTACATACCCTGCCCTTTCTGTCCACCAGCATTGTCTGAATCACTCATTTGTTCACTGGATATTTATTGAGCATCTTGAGCAGATGCTCAATAAATATCCAGTGAACAAATGAGTGATTCCTCCCAACTCTCAGCAAAGCTCTGTCATGTTTCCTTCTGAGAGATGAAGAAACAGAGGCTCAGAGAGGTTAGTGGCTTGCCCTGGGACCACACAGCCTATATGTAGGGATCTTCTCTGTCCCCACAAGTTTCAGAGTGGGTATAGGGCTGGGGCCCGGCCATCACTGAGCCCAAACCTTCTTTTGCTCCTCAGTGAATACGCCTTTGTGGGACAGGCAGGGAGAGGCTGGGAAATGCCACTAACTAGCCTGTGGGGGGCACTGTGCAGGAAGGGTGAGTGCTTGCTCATAGCCCACGGGTCATGGTAGCTAACAGCTCCGACCAGCTTGCTGTATTCAGTTTATGACAGGCACCACTGTCACCACAAAGGGCTCCAAGACAGAGGGGAAAAGGAAGAGTCCCTTTGAGAACATGGGAGGCCAGCTCCATCAGTCTATCACTGGCTACAGAGGAGCAGCTCCTGCCTGGCTCCTACCTACCACATGCACCCCAGTGTGCTCTCCTTACATCCAACCTTCAAACCCACAGCCTACACCACCATCACCACCATGAAGTACACCCTCATCTCAGATGCATGGGCATGTGGGCCAGCGAGCCATGTCGAGATGAGCCACAGGGCACCTTCACTTCGTAGATGAGACCAGAGGCCTGGAGGGGCTGGGGCTGGTGGCCCTGTGGCACTGCTGTCGCTACCTCGGGTGCCACCTGCCACTCAGCTGCCCAGGAGTCCTCTACCTTCCTCAGCCAGCTGACCCAACCCTGCGTGGCCCTCCACACTCAGCATTCTGGAGAAATGACTCTGGCTTGCGTGTGGGTGGGAACCATGCCCACCCAGCGTCTTTGCTGTGGACATTGTAAGGGCTGTTCTGACCCCTTGGCATTTCAGGGCATCCCGAACTCAGGCACAGCCCTGAGAGAGTCTCTCTCCCATGCAAGGGCAAAGCTGGTTTAGCAGTGAAATATAGTGCAGGGATAGGACACCAGCCCCCTGCCACACTCTTGAGCGACAACCCTCCCTTCCTGGGCTGACAACCCTTTTATTTTCCCTTGAGGCAAAGCTCAGCCACCTATTGATCCCTACTGGAGTCAAAGCTGGGTCTCTGTTGCCCTGTCCCTTGCAGCTCTGCCTAACGTAAGTTGAGATGTCCCACCTTGCTTTGCAGACCTTCCTAGGGCCCATGCTTAGCTGTGCAGTCAGGTTTGGCTCATTTGGAGAGAAAAACAGCCCTTGCTAGGGAATGGCTCCACACTGGACAGCATGGGCCCTGGCCAGCTGCTGCTGGGTAAGTCCTGGCACTTAGTGGGCGGTCCATCAACGGTCAATAGGAAAAGGGTTGGATGACTGGCCTTGTCTGGGTTCTCTTTTATGGCTCCTCAAACATCGCTTACTTCGACATAGGGCAGAGAGGAAGTGGGGCCTGGCTGGAGCGAGCTGGGCTAGGGTCTTGCTGCTCTTTTGAGGATCCCTCTGAGGACACCTGGGGGCTCTGAATTCTGTACACAGTGAATGGATGGGAGGACAGAGATCAGAGGTGGGCAGGAAGAGGTCCCGAGGCCCTGCACCCACCCACCAGGGAGTGGAGGAAGGCCCTGCCTCAGGAGCCACAGCCTCCAGAGACTCGGGAATGGTGGCTTTGACAGGTGGGTGTGTGCCTCCTTCTTCCCAGATGCCCAGGCTGATTTCACAGATGATGGAAGACTGACAGAACCTGAATGGGATGTCCTTCCCAAGTCCTTCTGCTTCCTCCTCATCTTGCTCCTCCTTTTCCTCCTCCTCTCTTCTTCTTCTTCCTCTTCTTTTTTTGTTTGGATTCTTAAAAAATACTCTATTTTTTAATGTGTATAAGTATATTGCCTACATGTATGTAAGTGCATCCATGTCATGCAATGATGGCAAGGGTCAGAGGAGGGCAATGGATCCCTTGAAACTGGAGTTATGGACGGTTGTTAGTGGCCATGTGGGTGCTGGGCATCGAACCGCAATCCTCTTCAAGAGCAGTCAATGCTCTTAACCACTGAGCAGTTACTCTAACCCCTTGTTTGGGAGTTAAAAAATTGTTTTTGGTCTTTTTGAGACAGGGTTTCCCTGTTGCCCCAGCTGGCCTGGAACTTGTTATGTACACTAGGCTTTAAACTCAAAGAGATCTGCTTGCCTCTGCCTCCCGAGTGCCGGGATTAAAGGCATGTGGCACCATGCCTGGATGTTTGGGAGTTTGGGGAAGCAGAGTATTCCAGTTGCCCCAGCTGGCCTGGAACTTGCTATGGAGACCAGCCTGGCCTCAATCTCATGGAGATCTGCCTGCCTCTGCCTCCCAGGTGCTGGGATTGAATGCATGCACCACCATGCCTGGCTCCTTGTCTCTTCTTTTTAATTTACATTTTATTTTACTTCTCCCAGAAGCTGTTTTTCTTTTGTCTGGTTCTTCATGGGGGCTTTAGTGGAGGTTTGGGACCAGCACCAACTGATCTTAATCTAGGAGGGGGTGTTTGATCCTTTGGGGGTTCATGAAACAGAGTGAATAGTGCAACTGATGCAGCAAAGCTGCTTTGCATTGAGCTTTGGGAAAGTACAGAGGGATCAGAGACATTCACTTTGGAAATGTCCTGAAGGCAGGGAGCCACTCATGGAGACTTCCCAGCCTGGCTGCACACTGGGTGCGGGCAGCAGGCTGCGCATGGCCCGGGTGCTTCCTGGCAACCTTCTCTTTCAGTCTTCTTGGTGCTAGGACAAAGAGCTCACTGCTCTCTTAGAGGGGGGTCTTTCCTCATACCATCAACCCAAAACCCCACGTCGTGAAGAGGCTTTGCTCTTCAGATGTTGAGGGAAGAGTTGAAATGTCTTTTTAGAAATTTTAATTGATAAATATTGCATACATCTGCAGCATACAGCAGGATGTGTGGAGCACATGGACAGGGTGGAAGTGTGGCTAAAGCAAGCTAATTAATTAATCCGCAGTGACCTTACATACTGTTTCATTGGGATTAGGGAAACTTACAATCTACTCTCAGCATTTCAGACATACAATGTACTACTATTAACAATATAATGTAACAATATTAACAATATAGTTATGCTGTGCATGCCAAACCAGTTTCCCTAACAGGCCCTCTGTACTCTATCCTCAGCCTCTGGTGACTATTTTGTCTCTGTTCCAGAGTTTGACCTTTTCAATTCCTCACATGAGATGCTGTATAACTGTCCTCTGGATCTGGTTTCTTTCACTTGACTTAATATCCTCCAGGCTCAAATACTTTGTTATAGATGATGAGGGTTCCTTTATTTTCAGGGCAGAGTTGTATTCCACAGGTGTGAAGGCTGAGTCCATGGCGTAGCTGTTGAGAACCATGCTCAGTCAACAGAGAGGGCCAGCTAGCTCCAGTACTCTCACCTCACACCCTCTGTGAGGACGCAGGACATCCTTCCTCACAGGCTCTGCTCGTCTACCACCTCCTGCCACGTACACACAAAGGAAGGAGTTCTTTTGCCTTTGAAGTGATTGATGGTTTTCAGGGTTCTTAGTGCTCCCCCTGGCCCGGGCAAGGCACAGCATTGCTCATAGTCAGTTACCCCTTGGAACAGTCTTTTGCCTCTGTCTCTCGCTCAGAAAAAGAAAGATTTGGCTGTAAGTCGGGCAGTCATTTCCCCAATGTTACTTACACACAGAGAACCAAGAAAATCACTGTGAAATCAGACATAAAGATAGCCCATAACAAACATTCTGAAGCCCAATCAGTGCCAAGTACAACTGGATCTGGGTGTGTCTGTCTTTCCTGGGCTAAGGAGCTAATCCTNTTTTTTTTTTTTTTTTTGTCTTTTTGAGACAGAGTCTCCCTGTAGGCCCTGTTCCAGATGGCCTGGAACTCACTATGTAGACCAAGTTAGTCTTAAACCCACAGAGATCAGGAGTGACCTTATATACTGTTTCATTGGGATGAGGAACACTTAGAATCTACTCTCAGCATTTCAGTGGCCTCTGCTTCCCAGGTACTGGGGTTAAAGGCCATCAAAGAGCTGATTCTTAAAGGGCTCCAGACGGGCACGGCATAAGAAAGTCTTCAGAGAGGCAGGGACCGCCAGGAGGCAGAGTGGGCCTTGTCCCCATTCCTATGCACCTCTTGCCTCGCTTAGATGTGGCTAAATGTTCCCACTTCCAATGGAGCCTTCCAGAGGCTCCACGCTTCCCAGGCGTGTGTGAGCATGAACGTGTGCAGGCTTGGTGTCAGCTCCACTTCTGCAGACCCACTCTTCCTGAAACTCCCCTCGGGACTCCCGTCCCCGGCCAGCGCCAGGCTCACGCTCCCCTCCTGGCTACATGTTGTGCTGTTAGGTTGGCACCTTCATTTATGGAGCCTCTTTCTAACTGCTGGATGCTTCTGTTGAGGCCAGTTATCCATGGTGAGGACGTGAATGACCAGACTCCAGCTCTGCGGGGTTTCCAGTAGCCTCACTGCGCATGCCCCTACCAACGTGGATCTCGAGCCACCAACATGGCCCCAAGGGAGCCTGGTTCTGGCTCGCCTGGGCAAGCTGCTTCCAGTAAGAAGTCCTGTGGATGCCACATAGCACAGCCCAAGGCTGGGTGCCGAGAGCCAAACAACCCTCTAAAGATGCTATCACTATCGGGCCATCAGCCTGCAGGGAGAGGCTGCTCGTCTTGCTCCACCTTCTGAGGATCGTGCCCTCCATAGCATCCTGCATCATCGATGGGAGCTTCTAGCTGTGTTCATTTGCTTTGTTCTGGATGAACAGGTTTAGCTCATAGCAGGACAGTCCACCAAGGCCCTGGGGTCACACAGTCCAGGATGGATTTGGGAGTCCTGGTCCAGAGCCCTGCTTCACTCATCCATGGAACAAAACTGGGGAGCCATTCTCTCCCCAGATGGCATCCTGGCTTCTCCCTGGAGACACCTGGCTGTGTTGCTCAAGCCTCTATTGTCACAGGTAACTCCACCCTCCCTATCATCAACTCGCTCCCACCTTTATCTCTGGCAAAGCCACCTGGCATTGTCAGCACAAACACTTACCATGCTGTGGGAAATAGTACCACCCGAAGAGTGGGTGGGCGAGATAGAGCCAGGCAGTGGCTGCAGAAAGGAAGGAGAGGGGCTGAGGAGATGGCTCAGTTACTGAAGAGCCTGCTGTGCAAGCATGAGGACCCGAGTTCGGATCCCAGTAGAGACACATCTGTAACCCTGGCGCTGGGGGTAGGGGAGGGATGTGGCAGACAGGAGGATCCCTGTTGTTCATCAGCAAGCCAGCCTTCCTGAATCAGTGAGCTTCAGGTTCAATGACAGACCCCGACTCAAAAAAAGAAGGTGGAGAGAAACAGAGGAAGGCATCTGACCTCTGGTCTCCACACTCACGCATGTGCACATTCACACTCTGTATGAGCATGTACGTACAACACACACACACACACATACACACACACACACACACACACACACACACACACACACACACACTCAAAAGATGCCTAGGCAGGGAGAAAGGCCTGTCTGCTCATAGCAGTTGTGTGACCTTGGACAAGTTATAGTCGATGCCCCAGCCTCAGTACCCTCATCTGCAAAACAGGACAGGTAGGCTCATGACAGCACAGCTCATCCAGGACTGCGATGAGAATGGAGGGACAGGTGTGTCTTGAGAGGTCACTGTGGGGCCTGGCACATAGTGGGTGTGCAAGAACTGACAGTCGTCACTGTCCCCCTGCAGGAGTGCACTGTGACTCATAGGCCACATGACTCCAGTGGCCTTGCATGTGACCTTCCAAGCCTCCTCCAGTCCCTCTACTTTGGATCTGGGTGGTCACTGCAGAGTCTGTTCAGCAAGCACCAGTCTTGGGAATGGGCTGGGCCCCAAGGTCCTTTAATCTTAGTCCTTCATTTACCAAATAGAATGTTTCTCAGAGCAGAGTTGTTTCCTCCAACAGATCCTTTCTGATATATGAATAATGGAACTCCTGCCTCCTGTCCCTTTTTCTCTCAGCTTTCCTGGCTTGAGTTGCTTCCTGAGACTTTCAGTGGACAGCCTTCTGTTCATTTACCCACCATGCACCATCCATCACCCATCCACGCATCCTCCATCCATCACCCATCATCTATACCACTCAGTCACATATCATCTATGCACCCAGTCACTCATCTTGCCCATGCATGCATGCATCCATCCTTTTGACAAACTGATAACTTAGGTCTGTTTTCAACTGTACAACACAGTCACTGAAATTCACACTCTTTGCAGGAAGCCTAATTTCAAAAAAAAAAAAAAAAAAAAAAGAGCAATTGGCACCGCTTTCCATACATTTCCTTCAGAGTCAGCCCCGACCACCTCTTGGGCTTCACCAACTCTTCTTTGTCTACCATAATCCAGAATCTCAGTGACAGTTCCCCTTCACCTGGAGGTCTGGTCTTGCCTCTATGCTCAACCAGTTCTTTTTTCACCATTTAGTCTGCAGATTAAATGCACTTCTTCCAAAGGGAGCCTCCTCATCCTGCCTCAGGAATGAAAGCGTCTTCCTGAAGATTCCCCTGTGGACACCATAACGTCCAAACACACGATTTCCTTGTATTTCTAGTTGTCTAATGAGTCCTTTCGAGATTCCAATCCTCATGAGGAAGGACTCCTCCCTGCTGTGCCCCCAAAGGAGGGCTCAGAGCTTAGCACCCGACTTGGCAGCTTTCCGTGTGTGACAGCAAGATGGATCTGTCAATGGTCAGAGGGATGTTTAGCTAACACTCCCACCTAGAGAAGAGTCATGAGCAAGGATTGCTGGAAAGGTAGTCGTCCACTTCCTCCCCAGATTTTCTCCATCTGGAAAGGGGTGTCCTAGTTTGCTTTCTATTGCTGTGATAAAACACTCTAACCAAAACAAACTTGGGATGTAAAGGGTTTATTTCAGCTTACAGTACAGTCCTTCATTGTGGGAAGCTGGGACAGGATCTCAAGCAGAGACTATGGAAGAATGCTTACCTTCTCCCAGGGCTGTGCTCAGCCTGCCTGCTTTCTCTTTCTTTTTCTTTCTTTCTTTCTTTCTTTCTTTCTTTCTTTCTTTCTTTCTTTCTTTCTTTCTTTCTTTTCTTTTCTTTCTTTCTTTCTTTCTTTCTTTCTTTCTCTCTCTCTCTCTCTCTCTCTCTCTCTCTCTCCCTCCCTCCCTCCCTCCCTCCCTCCCTCCCTCCCTCCCTCCCTCCTTTCTTTCTTTCTTTCTTTCTTTCTTTCTTTCTTTCTTTCTTTCTTTCTTTCTTTCTTTCTTTCTTTCTTTTTGAGACAGGGTCTCCCTGTAGTCCCAGCTGGCCTGGAACTCAGTCTGTAGACCAGGCTGGCCTTGAACTCACAGAGATCTGCCTGCCTCTGCTTCCCGAGTGCTGGGATTAAAGGCATGCGCCACCTTATACAACCCAGGACAGCCAGCACCACCCACAGTGGGCTGGGCCCTCGCACATAACTCAACAATCAAGACAATGCCACAGACATGGCCAATCCAATAGAGGAAACTGAGACTGAGGTTCCCTCCACCCAGGCGTGTCGAGTGGACAACTAAAGCCATAAAGCACAGAGGGACTCGTTGTGGGGATTCTGGCTGAAGGCCTGTAGCATGGATCATTGAGGGTGTACAAGTGAGTGTATCTGTGTGTCTGTGTGTGTAGAGATGGAGGAGAAGCCTGTGGCGGGATGGTGGTGGCACATGGTTCCCACACTTGTGAGCACCCTCAGGAGGTCAGTCTATCCTGGCTCTGAGTGTGCATAGTCTTGCATGCAAGTCTCTGTCATGCCAGTTTTGTGACTTTGGCCAAGTCGTGGTGAGCTTTTCCTGTGGAGAGGATAGTAGTGCCTCCTTGTATAGACATATGAAGAATATTGAGCCCAAACAACTGCTAACCATTAGTAGAATTCTCTTGAGTTTGTTCAAATGGCATGAGTATTATGATTTCATGTAACTGACCAAAATTTCCTTTTTATTTTGGCTGCTAGGAAGCTCAGCATCCGTTTCATGGCCTAGCAAATGTCCAGGACAACAGGTACATTTTTTGGTGAATGATCTTTATTTGTGGCTCCTTTGATGTTGCTTGTTTTCTTATCTCTTTCTAATCTTATACTAATGTATGCATCTTAGGAGCAGCCTGTGCCTTTCTGATAAGTGATCTAGTATCTTGTATGAAAAGCTTCTGTATGTGGCTGATTTTATCTCCTTAGTGTGACTGCAGCCCTAGAGCCTAGGGCTACTTCAGAGGCATCTCTGACCCCTCAGCCTCGAGTTGAGTGGCATGTTCTGAGCCCTGTGCAAGAGCTTATTGAATGGACAAAGGGATGAGAGGGAAATGTTTGCCTTGACCAAAGGAGACAGAGCTAACTGGAGGCTGGGGAGGGGGTGATACAGACAACGCTGCTTGCAACAGTCCAAAGATAATTATATGCAGCCAGGAGCAGGGGCTGGGGCTCAAATTTCCCATACCCCAAGACACAGAGAGCTATAGGGCATCTGATGGAGCTGATGTCTGTGCAGCCCAAAGTGATCCCAGTGTTATCTTTCTGGGCCAGCCCAGGAGTCAAGCTCTGCATGATTCCTGGTAGAGCCTCCAGCAACACACAGGCTCCTCACCAATCCTCGTGTTGTCCTTTCCAGAGCAAAGCACATTGGCTGCTTCTCATGGTGGGAGGTAGGAGACAGAGCTGAGAAATGGATCATGGGTGAAACTCGTGTGTGTCACTTCCATCCATGCCCACTGACAGATCCCACTGACTGATCCCTCTGACAGATCCCACTGACAGATCCCACTGACAGATCCCACACTCCATTTCATTTTTCCTTCTGCTCCCAGCTGTTCAGAAGAGCCAGAAAACCACACAGAGAAGGAGCCTGGATCCCTGAATGAGCATACGGAGCAGAGGCTGATGCTGTCTGTATCCCACCAGCCCAAAGCACAATGTTATTAGGTTGGAGAGGCTGCTTGTTATAGCAGACTCATTGATGAATACAGTGAGACCTACTATATAACAGAAACCAGGACTGGAGGTTATATACCTCATTCCACTGAGTTGATCAACAGTCCTAAGAGACACACATGGCATTTTGCCATTAGGAATGTGACCTTATAGGCATGTGTCACTTGTCTTCCAGATCAATGGAGAACCGCATGCTAGAGCTTGGAATCTCATTGCTAGCGTCCCATGATGTTGACTGTTTTGGGTGTTAGGTCATCAGCCTGAATAGAAGGTCATCAAAGAACAACTGTAAGAAATTGTGGAGGTTTTGTTTGTTTTTAGTACACAATGTTATTGTTTTATTATATCACAATAAAAACCTTTCTGGGGGAGGGCCAGGAAGTAATTTTATCTCAGGCCTGGTACCAGGAAGACTGTTTCTTTGATCACATGATGTATATTTATTTTCTGAGAATAGTGAACATGAAACAAGCATGCTTCCTTTTTTGCTTTGGCTGCCAGGAGGCCAGAGGCAACTTAGGTGCAGAGCTGTGGTGATGCTGGGTCATTAGAAGCTGTGCTCTGTGGACAAGCCCCACTCTGCCTCCATGTCTGGCATTCTGCCAGTCTTATGTTTATGAATGCATCCATGGACCACATTTTGTGGGATCAGGTAAAGGACAAAGAATTTCATTGCTTTTTCAGGGTTCAGAGTCAGGCTGTATGCCTGAGACTGAATGCAGGAGCCAGGCCTAGCTGACATGTAGGTGCTGGGGCCAGGCTGGACCCCCTGGGAGCAAGCGCCTATGCTGTACCCCAGACCCCAAGACAGCCCTGCCTTTTCCCAGATGTGAGGCTTTGATGGGTCCTGCAATGACCTAGTCCTTGGGGACTAAGCAGACTCACAGCTACAGCCATAGACTCCATGAGGTCCCAGAGGTGAGTTCAGTCTGATTCACAGATCTTTTCGAAAAGTGGCTAAACTGGCATCTTTTGAAAGTAAGATTTCATGTTTTGAAATAGTCCATACTTCTCATTTCTGTTATGAAAAATGGACAAAGCAGTGTCCTAGATCTGAAGTTGCTCAGGAAACCCAGTGCCAGCCTTTTCCGAAGCGCTTGGTGCTAGTCCCTGACTGGCCTGCCTCTCTCACAGCTGACCTGTCTTCTGCTGGATTCTGCCCAGCCCTGGCTGCTGGGGATGCATATGAGAAGCGTCTCTGCCACTCGTGACCCTTTCCTGTCCTCTGAGCACCGCAGCTTCCTTGCGTCCATTATTGTCCCCACATGGGAGCACAAGTCCCTCCTCCCAGCCCTGCAGTATTCACTTAACTCTTGCCCTTCAGTCTAGAGTCTCTCAGCAGCCCCAGGGCACCTAGAGGTGGGCTTCATCTCACCTTGATGGTCTGTGACTACTGACCCCCTCGGACCCTCTGAAGTCCTAGGTACACATGTTAAATGAATGACTGAGTTGCCAGTGACAGAATGAAATTAAGGTTGTGGGGTTTACCCAAGGGGCAGAACCACACCAGGCAGTTTGAACGTGGACTCAGAACCTGAGCACCCACCACAGTGTTTTGGTAGATAAGTTTCCCCTTGGGGACCAGCTCTGTGCTCTGGCTGGCTTTCCAGACGTGTCCCCAAGTAAGTCTAGGAGGAAGAGGTCTGGGGCCCAGAGGGGGGCAGGAGACTTGGGTCACTGATTCCTTAGGGGAAGAGGCAGGAAGCTGGCTTCTTTCCTCCCCATGTCTTCCAGGCCCACCCCTGACTGCTGTTCCAGAGAAGGAAAGAAATGTAGATGCCGTAGCTGTGTTTTTGGAAGGCTGTGAAGGCACATTAAAATATGTGGTCCGTGGGCGTGAGCTGGGCTGGGGCCTCACAGTTCCATAATGGGCGAAGGACCAAAGAGATGATGGAGAGGGAGGCAGACAGTTAGAGGAGGCAGATGGAGAGAGAGAGAGAGAGAGAGAGAGAGAGAGAGAGAGAGAGAGAGAGAGAGAGAGAGAGACAGGCTTTGAGGGTCTGGCCCTGGCACAGCCCTCTGATTTTCTACATTTTTCTCAGCTCTGGACACAGATTTACGAGGGTTTATCCTAAGCATCTACAGCGTGAGGCCAATAGATATACACTGTGGTTATTTTGGGGAGCAGCGGGGAGCAGCTCATGGAAACTGCCTCCTTGGCCCAAGACTGCAGGGCTAGGGCCTGCCTGCCCTCCCTGCCCCTCCCTGTGCCATTCCTGTCCTTCCCAAGGGAACTGTCAGGAAGCAGGCTGAGGTGGACCACAGTCCCTTGGTCCAAGTCAGGGCCCCCACCTGGGTAGGCTATGTTGGATTGGGGGGGGCCTGGCCTGTGGAGGGATGCTGGGGAGCAGAGCAGAGTCGGGAGCAGGATGCGGGAAACCAGGAGGGGCGAGGGAGAAGGGCTCGAGAGAGAGAGGGGGTAAACGTTTGCTATGCCAGCTGAGCCTACCCCACTCAGAGTCCCCATCCTCCATTCCTCAACAATCAGGAAGTGAGGTTCAGGTAGTAGAAGCTGGCCCAGCCAGGTGACTGCTGACCATTCTCTCTCCTTGATCCACTGGAGGTTTGGGGAAGATTTGTCTCTCAGGAGCGCTGGCTCCAGGATCCTTGCCTGTTCTGGTGACACTGGTTAGTGTGGTAGACAGGAAGCAGGGTCACAAATGTCCTGACACCTGGCAAAGGGCTTAGACAGGGTTCAGTGGAGGAAAAGATCTTAAACAGACTGGGAAGGTCAGAGGGCCAATGCTTAGATCAAGAAACAGACACTAGGTATCGCAATCAACCTAGCCACCTAGGTGGTGTCACCAACCCAGCATGGCTCACACAAAATAAGCAACAGTCTGTATAGAAACGTCCCTAGGGAAGCCTGGTCTGCCTGCCTTGCCTGTTTTATAGTTGTGAATACAGAAGTCATTGTGTTCAGCACAGTGTGCTCAGAATTGTGTTAAAGCGATGTGCTAAAGAAGTGGGGTATCCACCCACCCTCCCAGGTGCTGAGGATGAACCCATGGCCTCATGTGTGCTTGGTGAGCACTCTACATGGAGCCATACCCTGCCCTGAGGAGGGGATCTTGGTATACTTACAGCACCCCAATACCCAGAAACCCATCACTGTTCTCCATCTCCCACTCCACTGAAAGCGAGTGTTCTCCCAACCCTGGGCTAGGTTCTGGGGTCTTTAGATTTGGGCCCTGGCCAGAGTAATTTGTTATAAGGAAAGAGTGGCACAAGCCTCCTCAATCGTGGTGGATTCCCAGGTCTTGATGGGAACACTGGGAAGTCCCTCTTGCTGTCTGTCTCTCTGGATGCATTTAGGACACAGTCTCCCTGAGAGACATCAGAAGCCATCTGACCAGGTGAGGGAACTCGGTGTGGGGACAAGGCTTGCAGAAGCTGAGGGAGCAGCATTGACTACAGCTGAAGAGCAGAGCCTTGATTTTACCTTCACCTGACGTCTGTACTTCCCCAGCTTCTCAGCCATGCGGTCAGGAAATCTCTGCTGTCTGCTTAACTTGGAGGGTCACTTTTGTTGGAGACAGGGTCTTGCTAAGTAGCTCAGTTCGGCTTGAACTCTCAATCCTCCAGAATGACGAGATTATATCACTTTTCCCAGTGCTACTCTGTCACCAGTTCATGGCTGACAGTTTGTGTTACACGATGATACCAGTCCTTCTCCACTGGGCTGGAGAGAGGTGAGCAGCACGGCTGGCCCCTCTAGCACTGCTGGGCTGGAGGGAAGTGGACAGGACAGCTGGCCCTCTAGCAGTGTTGTCCCCACCCCTGCACTGTGTCCAGAATCGCATGCCCCTGACTTGCCATCGGAATCGAGATGCCTGCTTCTGGGTCTGCAGGAGGAGCCTCCTGAACTCTTACCCCATGGCCCCACGGAGCTGAGTCTCTTAAGGAGGGCTGGCCAGCTAGCCCAGGATGAAGGATGGCTACAGGATGGTCACAGAAACATCTTGCCCAGGTGAGGACTTGGCCCACTGCTTTTCTTTTTTTATTATTAATTTTATTTATTTTTGTATTTGTATGAGTGTACTGTCTGCATGTAGGTTTGTGCACCCGTGTCGTGCAATGCCACGGAGGTCAGAAGAGGGTCTCAGATTCCCCTGGAACTGGAGTTCTCCTGGAATTGGAGCTACAGATGGTTCTTAGCCGCCATGTGGGTGCTGGGGATCGAACCCGGGTCTCTGCAAGAGCAGTCGGTGCTCTTAACTGCTAGGCTATCTCTCTAGCCCCGGCCCACGGCTTTTCATAGCAGGAGGCCACACCCCTCAGAGCACCACAGCAGGCATCTGTGGGGACATCTTCTCGGGAGTCCCTCAGGCTCTGCACACATCCATGTACACATACTTATCTTTCTGCAGTCTGACTTTTTGAGCAGATTAATTGAAGTGTTATTACTGCCTATCATTAGTTCACCCAGTCAACAAGCACAATTTGTTATTGATCCAGTTAGAGTTTTATAACTGTCACCGTGATCAGCCTCAGAGCCTCAAAAGAAAACGGAGCTTCTTGGCTTTCAACGCCTTTGCTGCAAGTCCGCTGCTCTGGTCTCAGGGCCGCCTCCCCTCTGTTCCTGAATCTTGACACTAGACATTGAGAGAAGATAAGCAGGCAGCCCCAGATCCCTAGTGGGTGAGCAGTGCCTCCAGCCCATGCCGGCCTCCTGCTCTGGCTCTTCAGCCTCTCCACTGGTAACCGTGGGCCGTGGATTTTGCTGTGCCCGGCCTCAGTGTCCCCTCCATAAGAACAGGCTGGTAACAGTACTACGAACCCTGCTTGCCCTCAGGCCCTCTCTCTGTCCTTCCTGCCTACTCTGAGCCCTGAAGGGGGACACCATGGGCATCATCCAAGCCTCTGCACCCTTTGACATAGACTGGATTGGTCAATATGATGTGCCCATGGTGCCCAGAGAAATGGAGGAGACCAGTGTATTTCTGAAGGAGCCCTGGCTCCTGGCCAGCCCTGGAAGATTCTTCCACTGCTACTCACCTTGCCTGATGGGTCTGGGGGGCACTGGCTCCCCATAGGGAGCAAGCCAGGGCTCCTTGGGGTCCCTTGGCTTCCCTCGAGATTCCCTCACAGGGTTCTGAGGAGAACTGTCTTAGCCCATGCTCTGACGCTGTAACAGAAGAGCTGAAGCTGGGGAAGTAAGAAAATTTTACTTCTCCCAGTTCTGGAGGCTGAAAAGTAAGAGCCCAAGGGCTGTGTCGGGTAAGGCTGTCCTGCTGGGTGGGCCACATGCCTGGGAGCAGTATGTGAGAGAGAACGTGAGTGGCATGTATACACATGTGCGCACACATGCATGCACACACATATAACATGTATGCAAATGCACACATATACATGGACACATACAGACACAGACACATATATGGACATACACACAGACACGCACACATACATGGACAAACACACTCAGACACATCCTTTCATCTGTTCCCAGCCCTTCTATATGGCCTGATCCACCAAGTCCATCGGATCTACCTGCCAACATCACGAGGCTGGGAATTAAGCTTCTAGCATGTGATGGTCAGACCCAATGCAGCACACCCGAGAAAACACATGGGGGTCAGCCCCATCCCTTCCCTCCCCCGGGGGCTTGGAGGGTGACGTCCCTGTGGGTTCTCAGCCTCATCCTTTACCATGAAGGTTCTGGGGTGAGAATCTTCAACAGGGTGTCTTGGCTCAGACCCATCTTAGCCACTGGAGGTGAACAGGAACAAGAGGAAGGGCCTTGGCCCTGGGGAAGAAGTTGCTCTTAGGCCTGGGAAGGTGACCCACGGATGTCCACAGGCTCCTGAGCCTATCCAGTGTGGGTACTCAGAGAATCTGCATAAGCCACACCCCAGGCACTTCAAAAATATCATACAAGATGAACCCCTGTGGATGGCACCTGTGACTGGAACTCATTTGTCCTCTGCGTCATAGCCACACCCTATTCAGCAGCCTACCAAGGGCGTGATGCAGGCTTAGGCTGGGGCAGGCTAACCCTGGATGTCTGGAAAGCTTGAGAGATGAGCCCAGGTAGGAGCTGGGTTGTGTGTGCAATTGTGTGTGTGTGTGTGTGTGTGTGTGTGTGCGCGCGCGCACGCTGCTTGGGAAATTAGGGACAGTTCCCCTAGCACTCCTTGGGCCTCACAGTCACAACAGACAGAGTAAGGCATGCTGAAGAGGATAGAGCTTGGGGACAGAATGAAGGGTTTGGAGGCTGCTGTTCAGGGGCCCAGGAATGACGTGTGGAGCTTTGTGGACAATAAAACCTGCACTGATGCCGCTGTTGGCCAGGTCTCCACTCTAGCCAATATGCCAGAGGGCACACAGGAGAACCACTAGGCTGTGCAAGCCTGGGACACGCACACACACTATCACTCTCATTCTACAGACAGAGATGTTGTAGCAAGGAGCAGGCAAGTTCCCTGCTGGCCACGCTGGTGAATTGCCACGCTGGCCCCAGGACCCATTGTCTGAGCCGGGAGCTTCTGACGTGTTGACACCTACGCCTTTGCAACCCTGAGGGAGATGCTGCTGCCAAGGTTCAGTGTGCTGAGTCCCTCCAAACTCATGTGAGAGCTGAGTCCCCACTGGGAGCATTTGGAGGGACGAAGCTTGATTCCACCTCGGTGTTTAAGGCAGGGGTCTTTCAGAGGTGACCAGGATTGCAGGTCATCAAGGTGCACCTCATGATTGAGTCCCAGAGGCGTTATAGGAAGGGGACATGCACACACATGTGTATGCACACATACCTTCCCTGACTCTCAAAATAATGAATGCTCTGTGCCCTCCAGAAGCACCCCTCCCCACACCAGATACAGGCCCTCGGGCTTGAACCAGAACCACAAGCCAAATTCAACGACCAGCCTGTGGGAATGTCCTTAGCCACAGAAAATAGCATTATACTGGCCCCTGTGCTGGCCAGCTCCATAGACGTAGCTGCCCCCAGAGGCTCACTGCCAGGCTGGCTGGCTCAGCTCTTCTGGCCCTTCTGGCTTGCCAGGATCTCATACACCAGGGCCAGGGACCAGCTAATGAAAGACAGCCTGGTGCCCTAGAGCCACTGGGATTTTCCTAGCTGGTCGGTCCTCTCCGTGCCCC
Organism: Rhizomys pruinosus; assembly: GCA_009823505.1. Lineage (NCBI taxonomy): Eukaryota > Metazoa > Chordata > Mammalia > Rodentia > Spalacidae > Rhizomys > Rhizomys pruinosus. Next base: position 5,754,506 of record VZQC01005840.1, read on the forward strand.
CTTATCCTTCACTCAAGGCCCCTCTCCTCTTACTCCATCACCTCCTAACTGACACTGGTGCAGCCACTGTGTGGCATTGTACTGCTGGCCTGGCCACATCTGAATAGCAACCATAAAAGCCCATGTTAAGACAATGATAGTATTTGATTCCCAAGCTCCCTGCCTAACAGTCTTACCACCTGGCCTACAGTCTTTTTCCAGGCAGTGCCCTAGGACTTTGCCCATGGGGGTGGGGTGGGGGATGGCTTCCTCTATCCCATCTGGTCTTGCAGTGCACCATACGATGGGCATCTGTGTGCCCTGAGCCTGCTGAGGCCTACCCAAGAATTTATTGGACTGATATTTCCTCCACAGACAATACGTCCAGAGGTGGCTTGGACCACTTCTCAGCAAGCCCTACTGGCTAGCTCTGGCCACTCTAGGAAGCAGGTGGAATTGACTGTTGGACCCATTCTACAAAAGGAGAATAGGAGACCCACCACAGCAGGGTGGATGTACAGGAGTTGGAAGTGGCTCCGGCATTTGCCTCCAGGCCCAAACCCACGCTGTCAAAGGGTCTCCTGAGTCTGTGCTTCCAGAATCTGTGCTCTAGCCTCATAGCTGCTGGGGTAGGCTCACTCTTAGCTAATCCAAAAATAATCAAATCGAGTAACTAGCAGGCACAGAAAGGAGACAGGACATCAGGCTGGGACAGAGACCAAGTCATACAAGGAAGAAAATCCCCAAGTCAGTGCTGGAGACATGGCTCAGTGGTTAAGAGCGCTGACTGCTCCTGCAGAGGACTTAAGTTTGATTCCCAGCACCTACATGGTGACTAACAACCATCTGTAACTTCAGTTCCAGGGGATCTGATGCCTTCTGATTTTCTCAGGCACTGCATGACACCAGTGCTCTTACATATATGCAGGCAATATGCTTGTACACACAAAATAAAAATAATAAACAGAATATTTAAAAAGAAAATCCCAAGTCAAATGCCAATTGACGTTTATCTCTCCCCTTTTCCTTTCCTTTCCTCCCTACCTCCCTCCTTCTCTTTCTTTCTTTCTTTCTTTCCTTTCTTTTTTTCTTTCTCTTTCTTTCTTTCTTTCTTTCTTTCCTTTCTTTCTCTTTCTTTCTTTCTTTCTTTCTTTCTTTCTTTCTTTCTTTCTTTCTTTCTTTCCTTTTGCATAAAGCACATGAGTGCTGCCAGATTTGGGGTTCCCTACTATAGCACATCCTGACCCCCTACCTCTTTTTAGAGGACATTTCTGTCCACAGAGAGCTATACCAGTCACAGGCTATGCTTCCAGGTTCCAAGGGGCATGTGGAAGGACAGATGCCCAGATGGACAGCAGATGCATGGTCTCCCTAAACCTCCCTTTCCATAAGACTCCTCCCAGTCACCTGAGCACATGTGCTTCCCTCCCGGACTCTAGTACCCCCCCCCCCCCCCTATGCTGGTCTGTGCTTCCCATTCTCTAAATCTTGGAGCACTTCGAAGAGTCCGTTCATTGTGGCCTTTTTTCCCCATGATGTGGCGGCTCCCCGAGGCTGTGTTCAAAGTCTGTTCCTTTCATGGGCTGACTCAGTGCACTGCCTGGTCCCACAGAGGCCCTAGTGAATGAATGAGTGACAGAACCTGTCAGCTGTCAAGCCCACCTGGTGGGCTCAGACCACGATCCCTGCCGATTTCCACAACTACCACATCTGCCCTGTTTACCTGCCTCGCCCAAGTCCTCGCCCTGAGCAGGAGCTGGTCATGCCCAGCCCAGCAATCCTCTTCTAGGCTCCCTGTGGCCAGCATTGGCACTGGCAAGCCTCCCTGGCCCCATTCTCCATTCACCCTCTCAGTGGTTGTTCTAATTTTGCTTTCATTGCTGTGACAAAACAGTCGGACAAATACCAACTTGGGGAGGAAAGGGCTTATTTGCCTTATGTCTCCCAGGTTCATCACTTAGGGAGCCCAAGATGGGAACTCAGGGCAGGAACCTGGAGGCAGGAGCTGGAGCACAGGCCATGGAGGAACGCTGCTTACTGGCCCATGCTCAGCCTGCTTTCTTCTACAGTATACCACAACCTACCCAGGGATGGCACTGCCCCCAGTAGGCTGAGCCCTCCCCCATGAAAATACCCCACAGACAGGGCCACAGGCCAGTCCAATAGAGGGAATTCCCCAATTAAGGTTCCCTCAACCCAGGTGTGTCAAGTTGACACTAAAGCTATCCAGCACAGGGGTCTCCCTCCCTCAGCCCACCCTCAAGCATCCTCTCACAGGCTGGAAGGCACTTTCTGAGGTCCAAAGCTGACTTTACCAGTCCTGCAGTCAAGACCCTCTCCCCACCCAGAAAGAGTTTGGCTTCCTTAATTAATACCTTTTCGAAGCCCTGCACCATCTGGCCCTGCAGAGCCGGGTAGCCATCCCCACCCCACGCCCCCCACCTCCGTGCTTAGCCTACAGCTGCTGCCATGGCACAGGGCATCTCTCTCCCCAGGCATTTGACTCCTATGAATCCCTAGGTCGCTCTCCTCTTCAGGAAGCTTTCGTGGACCCAGGACTCAGTTAAACATCTTCTGAGAATCCAGAAAGTATCAGCCTGCTGCTTTCACCTGGTCCTTTGTGGATGCCTCGGGGCGAGGGCCAGAGCTGTCTGCTCCTTTCAGAAGTCCCCAACCTGCTCTGCCTGGCTTCCAGATGCTCCTGGCCCGGCCAGCTGCTGTCTGCCTGACACTGAGCTGAACTGTGACTGGTGACCTGCCAACCAGGAACTGTGGGGAAGGCGGTGGGAGATGGCAGAGCCTCAGGAACTGCAGTACTCCAGTCTCTCATTCCAGATGGGGAAACTGAGGACCAGAGACTATGAACACCGGAGTTGAGATTAAATCACAGAATTGATTTCTCTGGGTGCTGACTATCTATCTTTCACTCCCTCTCTCCCTCTTTCTTCCCTCTGTCTGTCCTAGGGATCAGACCTGCGGCTTCGAGCATGCCGGGCAGCACTCAGTTATTGAGCTTGGTTGTTAGGTTCCTCTTTCATTTTCTTTCAGCCGGTGACTACAGGGACCTTGCAGCGCTGAGAAGACGCTGAGGCGGCACGGAGGAGGGGGAAATGCTCGGGGAGGTGACGTGATCGCCCAGCATCCCACAGCCAGGTGCTAACAGAACTGGGATAGACACCTTGTCCGTTCACCTCGGTGTGCAGTTTTCTTCCCCCGCAAGTCTCCATTGGCTATAAAATGGTGCTCATATCAGAAGCTGGGAGGCTGGCCTAAAATAGCACTTTGCCAGGATTCTGCTTTGAGCCTGCATTTCTTTTGTGGCCCAAACACTAGCCACGTATGGCTAATAGCATGCAGGCTGCCCACCTGTCAGCTCCTGCCCTTTGAATCTCCACCCATGCAACTTCAGAAGCCTCTTGGTATGCAAGGAGTGGCAGATATCTATGTGCCTGATGTCCTTGCTGGGTGGCTTCCAGGCAGGAGTGCTTTTTCTCTTTTTAGCTTTAAAAGGGTAGAGATGGGGCTGGAGGGATGGTTCAGTGGTTAAGAGCACTGGCTGCTCTTGCGGAGGACCAGTGGTCAGTTCCCAGCACCCATACGGTGGCTAACAATGGTTCTTAATTCTAGTTCCAGGAGATCCAACGTCCTCTTCTGGCCACTGAGGGCAGTGAACAATACAGTTGCATTTACATACATGCAGGCAAAACATTCATACACATAAAATTAACAACAACAACAACAAAACACCCACAGATTGCTCTGTGGGCATCTCAATAGAAAACTGGAGTGGGCAAGTCACAGAGAAGCCATGCCAATGGCTGAAAGCACAAAGTCAGGCTCGGTCCCATGATCGCTCAGGACCTGGGGGTAAACACCTCCACATCAACAAAGCAAACCGACCTCATGGCTTGCAGCCAGGGCTAAACCAAGTGTTACAAATTCAAAATCTCCCTGGACCAGGCAGGTCTGGCAAGTAGGGAAAAAAATGCAAGAGGTCCCCAAGGGGTCTGCTTCTAAGACAGGCCTGCCAGCTGTCCCTCCTGTAGGAATGAGCCAGGGCTGAAGTTTGGCTCACCTGCCAAACATTCAGAAACCAGGCTTTCCCAAGAACGGGTTTGTTATTGTTGGTGACTGCTTGAAAGTTAGACCGGCAAGTTCTGCCCCCAACCCATCTCCCCGATGGAAGCAATCAAGCAATCGTTGGAGTGTACAGAGGGGTGTGTCCAGGGAGCTCCAGGCAGCAGTGAGGAACAGAGAGAGAGCAAGGGACTAGATGGCAAGCCATGTCCTTCACGTCCCCTCCAACTCTCAGAGGTCCAGTGCCACAGGGCTTGTGCCGGTGAGTGTGGGACTGCCTGGTGGGTAAGAAAGAAGCTGAGTGGTTTCAGAAGCCAAATGCTTTGAAATGTAGCCAGGGCAGATCAGGTTTAGGCTCACACACACACCTCAAAACAAAACAAAACAGGGGCTGGAGAGATGGCCTAGCGGTTAAGAGTGCCACTCTTACAGAGGACCCGGGTTCGATCCCCAGCACCCACATGGCGGCCGAGAACCGTCTGAAACTCCAATTCCAGGGGAATCTGACACCCTCTTCTGACCTCCGCGGCATTGCACAACATGGGTGCACACACTTGCATGCAGACAGTACATTCATACACATACAAAAATAAATAAAAATTAAAAAAAACAAAACAAAACAAAACAAAAAAACAAGATTTACAAAATAAGCCCACTCAGGTTGAATGATGCATAGAGCACGGTGAAGACGGCCTCTCAGAGGAGACCAAAGCCAGGGCATAATGGGCAGTTGTGCTGGGCAGGTAAAGCGTGCAGAGTAAACAGGCATAAACAGGACTCCTCGGGGGCCATCGAACAGCTAGGGACCGAGTTCCTTTGAGGAAAAGATTCCACCATGAAGAGTCAAAGGAATCTGTTTTGTTGAGACATAGGGAGCTTTCTAATGCATTACACAGATCTTCCCCAGAAAATAGTATCTGAAAAATGCCTGGGGATTCACGAGTTGGGGTGGGGCTCCAATTACATGCCCTAGGGGCTGTGTCTGCAGCTGAGCCAGTTGGAGAAGAAAATCTCAGCACTGGGAGACTGAGGCAGGAAGAGGCCCCTGCTAGGAAGAAAGGAAAGAAAGTAGGAAAAGAAGGGGGGGAAAGAGATGGAAGGGAGAAGGGAAGAAGGAAGGAAGGAAAGGAGGGAGAGAAGGAGGGAGGGAAGGAGGGAGGGGAAAGAGATGGAAGGGGGAAGGGAAGAAGGAAGGAAAGGAGGGAAGGAAGGAGGGAGGGAAGAGGGGGGAAGGGAGGATGGAGGGAGGAGAGGACTCAATTCTTTAGTGGATAAGTAAAATCATAGCTCCAAGAAGGAACAGGAAGTATCAAGACAGCAAAGAATAAGGTCAGAATAGGGTCAGCGCAATGATGGAGGTTATGAGGCCACACAGGGCCCAGGCCTCTCACTTTCCTTCCCTGGGTTGGCTGACCAGCATTACCGTTAGATAACTGTCATTTCAAAGTACTTAATACACTTGTGAAGATTTGATATAATAGATGTGTGGAGAGTTTATGTTTGGGGCTATCCAATTTGTTAAACTGGTGTTTCTAAAACTCGGTTTAATTATCAGGATGTTAAATTTTTGAGGAATATTCACACTTGAAAATGAAAAATTAGATGATGGGTAATATGTAATTTGTTGTCTTGAAATTAAATAAATTATCAGTAGACTGAAGAGATAGAAGAATGTCAGAAGTGGGGCTGGAGAGATGGCTCAGCGGTTAAGAGCACAGACTGCTCTTGCAAAGGAACCGGGTTCGATTCCCAGCACCCACATGGCGGCCAAGAACTGTGTTTAAGCTAGGTGTGATGGCTCACGCCTTTAACCCCAGTACTCCGGAGGCAGAGGCAGGAGGATCTCTGTGAGTTCAAGGCCAGCCTGGTCTACGGAGCGAACTCCAGGCCAGTTGGGACTAAAGGGAGACCCTTTCTCGAAGAAGAAGAAGAAGAAGAAGAAGAAGAAGAAGAAGGAGGAGGAGGAGGAGGAGGAGGAGGAGGAGGAGGAGGAGGAGGAGGAGGACAGAAGCTAGAAATAAGGCGCAACAAATGCAGTCGGGCAGGGTGGGGTGGCTGTGCTCACACCCTGCAGGTGAGGTTTGGAATGATATGGTATGTCCTGATTGAACATTGGTTTGACCACAAGCATCTGAAGGAAAAGACAACCCATTCTGAACCTGCCACGCCTCCTCCAGGATACCCCTGCAGCATGGCGCACTTCCAGGTCTGATATGGCAATTGTCACACTCTGCAGCATCACGCTATTCTGGAATGGCAATGGTCATACTCTGCAGCATCACACTTATTCTGACATGGCAATGGTCACACTGCAGCATCACACTTATTCTGACATGGCAATGGTCACACTCTGCAGCATCACACTATTCTGGCATGGCAATGGTCACACTCTGCAGCATCACACTTATTCTGACATGGTAATGGTCACACTCTGCATCACGCTATTCTGACATGGCAATGGTCACACTCTGCAGCATCACACTATTCTGGCATGGCAATGGTCACACTGCAGCATCACACTTATTCTGACATGGCAATGGCCATACTCTGCAGCATCACACTTATTCTGACATGGCAATGGCCATACTCTGCAGCATCACACTTATTCTGACATGGCAATGGTCACACTCTGCAACATCACACTTATTCTGGCGGGATCTACATCCAGGCAGGCTGTGCTCACAGCCTCCATCAGTGGCCCCAATGGACTCAAACACAAGAATGTTGGTGGGATGGTGGCAGCAACTGTTGTCCAGCAGAAAGACAGGGAAGTGTTCCCCTTCACCCACAGTGTGTGTGTGTGTGTGTGTGTGTGTGTGTGTTCATGTGAAATGGGATCCTGTGAGACATCTCCTCTGAAGCTGTATTCTTGTGGGTCAGGCCTCGACTCCTGCTGGTCCTCCTGGTAGTCATCGGCGTCTCCTTGGCTGGACACATAGGTCCTCCCTGACCTTGACTTTCCACTACACAGTGTTGGCCATCAGGTCTTCCAGATCCTTGTTTGACCTTTGCTTAGCTGGTCTGAGACTGTCCCCTAGGGACAAGACTCTTGTCAGCCTCTCATCAGGCCTTGATACCACGTCATGGTTCCTGGGCTCTCTCAGGCAAGCCCTGACTTTGTATGGACCCCTTTGGTTACCTGGGCAGCTCCCCAGCACATCAGTGCTCCTGAGCCATCTACCCTGCCTTATGAGACCCCGTAAACAATTCAGATACCTTTATAGTAACTGGGATCAGTACCCACTTATCCAGCATCCTCCTTACCACAGGTGGGACAAGTGCCCCCAGGGACCGTGTGTTAGCCTGTTGTCCAGCCCGTGGCAGTATAGGAGGGAGGAGAGCTTTTAGGATGTAGTTGAGGGAGTTTAGGTCACTGGGAGCATGCCCTTTAAGGGGATGTTGGGGGCTCACTCATCCTCTTCTCTCCATTTTTTCTTGGCCACCATAAGAATGAGCCTCTGGCACACATTCCCACCACATCATACACCCTCACCATGGACCCAGGAAATAGGGCCAGTCACCCAAAGACTGACACCTCTGAGACCACAAGTCTTACTAAGTTGAGTACCTCAGGTGTTTTGTTACAGTAATGGAAAGCTCGCTGACCCCTACTACTGTCCATCAGACATAGTGGACTCTGGAGTTGGACAAACTTGGACACAACTCTCACCTTGTTCATGTGTGAAGGGAAATCCTTCAAAGCCCTGAGGAAGGCTGCCGGAGTGCCTGGCACACAGTAGGTCCTCAGTCATTGGTAGCTTGAGGTGCTTCCATCTGGGATGATGAAAAGTTCTAGAACTAGACAGCAAGGCTTATGTATGTACTTAATGCCCCAGACTGCACACCTTCAAATAGCTAATGGCCAGTTTTACATAGCATGTATTTGCCAGGCAGTCCACCTGTCCATGCAGTGCCTTCCTGCTCCATGGCAGAGATTTTTTTTTAGCTTTGGACTGTCCATGTTTAATCCTCAGACATGACACTGCCTCCTCTTCTCCTCCAGACTCTCTTTAGAAGGCTGCCTGACCTTGAAGCTGACTAACAATGCTTGTTTTTTCCTCTTCTTGGAAGGCTGAGCCCCCCTGAGACCATTCACAGGGCTGATCAGGGGAGGGACCAGAGGAGACAGGGCTGACCGTCCTCCCATATTTCCAGCCCTTGATGACACTTGGCAGCCTGGGATGGAGGACACGCCCAGCCCGGAAATCTGGAAGGCGTCCTTTGTGTCTCTGGGATGGTGGTGTGAGCAGTGGGGTCCTGTCTGAGTCTACACTGAAGCCTTGGCTGGTACCCCCATCTGCTCAGTCCACAGCCCCTCAAGGCAGTCTGCTCGACCTGCTTTCCATAGCATCCCGCCCTAACCTTTCCTGCAGCCGTGCAGCCATGCAGCCTGCAGCCGTGCTGCTGGCTGGGCTGCCCACTGGGATCAGCTCTCCTGTTTCCCCGGGGACACAGCTCTGTCCATGCAGCTGCCTGAACTAGAAACCCAGGGCTTGAATCCTCTTTCCACATCACTCCAGGTACATGGGACCCGAGTCTCTGCCCACCCCCAAGGCCTGCTCACAAGGGTAAATTGCCTCCTATGTGTGTGTGCAACCCTGTGTCTAAGGGTACACGGGGACAGCTATGAAGGTATGACTCAGTTTAGGATTCAGAGGTGCAGGTCCTGGAATGGAGGGCAGATCTAGGGTGCAGAGGGAAGGTGGCAGAAGTCAAGCTACAGCCCTGCCTCCCACCAGGAGGAGGACATTGCCCCTCCCTGGGCTGACCTTCCCACGTAGGCCTGCCCTCTGCAGGGCATCTCTCCATCAGTCCCTCCGTTTTCATCCTGTATTTTCACGCTGCTTCTCTGTATTTCTGCCTTGGAGCAGAGTGAGGCTTACAAGTAGCTGGGCCCGAGGCTCAGCTGGATGCCACCTGGGGGGCCCTTGCCAAGAAAGGGAGCAGATGGAATGCGCCCCTCCTCCATCAGGTAGGCAGGCTCACACCTCAGCCTCCTCAGAAGACTGGGGGAGCAGGTGCTGGCCTCACACACCAGGTCACCTTGCTTGCTGCCCTGCCTCCCAGGCGGCTTCTGCGTGGCACCTTCCACCTCACAGCCCAAAGGAACCCTCCAGAACACAAGCTCCCTATGGCTTTCTGGAAAATTCTTGGCCTCCTGGGACCCTGGTGACTCTCCTTGCCTCTCCCCTACACTCTGCCTCACGCTCACACTGCAGCATCAAGGGCGAGCTGTCTGCACCTCTGTGTCCTGTTCACCTCTCTGCTCCATTGGAAAGTTCTCTGCCCACCTTTCCCTGAAAGTTCCGTCTCCTACGCACCAATTAGGACCTGGAAGAGTACTGTTCCCAGGGCAGCCCACTGCAGGAAGCAACTTCAAGTGTGAGTACACAGGCACCCCTGCTTGAAAATGGTCCTAGGTGCAAATCTCTCAAGTGTGTCAGTTATTGGCTGTGTTACCTGGAGCAAAGTACCTAGCCCTCTGAATCTGTGTTCTCCTTTGCAAAGTAGGACCAAGAGTGTTTTCCCCATATGGTGAAAGATGCACGTAAATGTGGTGTATGTGAGAACTTGTCCTGCCGGTGACCATGGCCCTAAGCTATAGTTATGACCTATCACTATTTTCTGTTAAATTTTTGCATTTTTATTTATTGCATGTTTATGTGTGTATCATGGTGCATGTGCATGTACATAACTTCAGTTGTCACCTTGACACACTGGGTGGAGGAAACCTCAAATGGGGAGTTTCATCTATTGGAGTAGCCTGTGGGCATGTCTGAGGCATTTTCTTGATTGTGGAGTGATGTCGGAGGGCCCAGCCCACTCTAGGAGGGGCCACCCCACTCCTGTGTTGTATAAGAAAGCAGGCTGGGCACAGGCCAGGGGAGCAAGCCAGCAAGCAGCATTCCTCCGTGGTCTGTGCTTCATTAAGTTCCTATGTCCAGGCTCCTGCCCCAACTTCCCTCAGTGATGAACTGTGAAGAGGTAAGACAAAAATAAACCCTTTCCTCGACAAGTTGGTCTTGGTCCGTGTTTTTATCACAGCACTAGAAAGCTAACTAGAAGGGAAATTGGTACCAGGAGTGGGGTTTTGCTGTGCCAGACCTGACCACATTGTTTGGGGGAGAACTGTGGAAGTGTTTGGAACTTTGGCTCGGAAAAGCCATTGAGTGCTTAGGGTTTAATGGGTCTTTCTATGGGAGCTTGGAAGGTAAGATGCTGAGAGAGGTGAAGATGATGGAGGCCTGGCTTGGGAAGCTTCAGAGGGAAGTTTGAGAGTCCCTCAAAGAGCTAACAGGGCCATTTTAAATATATTTTGAATTGAGAATCTATGGTTTCTGGTTGTCTAGGGCTGAAGAATCAGCTGTAGCTGACAAGGGAAAAGAACCACTGAAGTGAAACCTTTGTTTTACTGGGACAATTGATGTCAGGACCAAAAAATCATCTGTGATTAACAAGAGACCAGAATCAGCGAGGTGAAATCTTCTGGGAAGTATTTCCTCAGGGTCAGTACACAGAAGCCATGGTCCAGAGGATCCCAAGCCTCCATCTCAAGCTGGAATCTGTGTAAGAGTCTCCTACATGGTACTCATTTTGAAGGTATAACAGGGTCATGGACAGGATCTGAGACTTGACACCTGTGAGGCCAAGAGAGGCCATTTGTGAAGATGCAGCCTCGGTTGCAATGGAGACACCAGCATATTGGGACGACAACTGGGGGCAATGGCTGGCGTGGAGTGGAGCCAAGAGGGACTAGGAGACAGACCGTGTCTGCTGTGGACAGCAGAGTCAGACAAATGGAGCTGCCCAAACCCTTTGGAGTCCATAAGTTTATGAGTGAATCCCAGATGTCCAATACTGAGCTACTCTGCCAGACTTTGGTTTTAGGTAAGTGTGCCCAGTTCTTCCCCTTTCAAACAGGACACTATGCAACTTGTTTTGGATTTTACAAGAGCCCACAACTAAGAGAATTTTAAAGAGACTTTGAAGTTTTACACTGTTAGAATTTTTTAAAGTCCATGGGACTTTTAAAGTTGTTTTAAAGTTGTACTATTTTATATTGTAATGTTAATATTAACATATCAAAACAACACAAGACATGTAAAGGTTGTGATTTAATAGTGATATGTTTTGTGTAGGGTTGACAAGGAGTCAATTGTGCTGGATAGCTTTAGTTGTCTCCTTGACACACCCGGGTAGATGGAACCTCAACTGAGGGATTTCTCCCATCCTACCAGCCTGTAGCCATATCTGTAGGTAACTGTCTTGATTGTTGGGTGATGTGGGTATTGCCACCCCTGAGCACGTGGTTCTGAGTTGTTAAGGAAGCAGGTTGAGCACAGGCCAGGGGAGCAAGTCAGTAAGCCAGTAAGCAGCATTCCTCCATGGTCTGTGCTTCAGCTCCTGTGTCCAGGTTCCTGCCCTGACTTCCCTCAGTCATGAACTGTGACTTGGGAGATACAAAATAAATAAAACTATTCTTCCCCAGGTTGGTTGTGGTCAATGTTTTGATCACAGCAATAGAAAGCTAACCAGAACAGTGTGTGGAGGGCAGAGCACCACTAGCAGAGTTAATTCTCTCTTTCTACCATGTGGGTTTCACAGATAGAAGTCAGGTCCTCAAGCTTGGTAGCAAGTGCCTTATCTTCCGAGTCACCTCTCCAGCCCCCATCACCATTATTTTTCCCCATTTAGACAGGCTGGTAGGTGGGGCTCCCAAGTGTTACTAGGGAAAGTCTGAGCCAGGGTGGAGCACAGAGAACAAACCTGTATATCAACAGGTGAAGCCAGCAGGTGACTAGGCTGCACACAGAATAACTGCAATTTTGCAAAAACTGATGTTTGTGTAGCTAGAACATCTCGAAGATACCCCAACATGCTAGAGGGGCTATCTCTGGGTAAAGACAGTTTTTAATGATTTTATTTTTATTATAAACCTTTTTGGAAATTCAGCTTTATTTTCTGCACTTTTTCTCATGGTAAGTGTTGTAGATCAAACTATGTCCCCCCCAAAGTTGTGCTAGAGTCCTAATGCTGGGTCCTATGGTAGAAGGAGTTATGACCTTCATATGACCTTCATAGGGGTAATTAATGAGGATTAATTGACTTGGCCCTTTCAAAATGCAGACAGACACACACACAGAGACACACAGACACACTCCACCACCCCCACCCCCACCCCCACAGAGTGCTACTAACCACAAACTGTCTACTATCCACAGCCCTGCGTCCTGTGCAAAGGCCAAGGAGGGCCAAGGCTCACAGGAGATGAGAGGATTTCCTGAGCCAGGGGCAAGGGGACACCCTCCTGGGCCTGGATCTTACACTCTGAGTGCCCGGAGGACCTAGGAGGAAAACACCCTGCCTTTGAAAGTTATGGTAACCACAGGAAGGGAATGCGGTCAGCAAGTCTTCCTTGAGTACCAGAAAGGACCCAAGTTTAAACCTGAGAAAGTCTCCTCAGGGGAGGAGCAGTGCGGGTGAGAGGAGAGAGAGAAGGAGCCATCTATTAGGAGGTGAGAAGGAGAGGAGAAGGAGCATCTCCAGGCCCCGCTCAGGGAGGGCTTGACATGTCTGCCGAGGTCAGACTCAGACACAAAAGAAGTGTCTGTTGCATGAACAAATCGCCTGTTTGGGTGCAAGGCCATCCTTACCCCATCCTGACCCCACACTGACGTCCCGACCAGCAGGACATGCCCAGCCCCCTCTTGAAGCTGGCACCAGGAAGGTGGGCAGGGAGCTAGCCAACCTCTGTCCCAATGGCTCCATCATACCAGGATCACTCTGTGACAATATGCCCTTGGCACATACACCATTTCCAGTCCTTAGGACCAATACCTTGTCATTGGTCAGACCTTGAGGCTGCTTCTAGTACAATCTACCTGAAACTCAGGTCAGACCACGCAGCACCCTTTAAAGGCCTTTCTTAGCTCCCAGCCTCTGACACAGTGTTATAGGCCACAGACTATTCTACATCACCGTGAACTATTCCACATCATCGTGTCTGGTCCCCACCTGGCCTGAGCACTCCTGCACCTCAGGCCCGTGGAAGATGTGCCCATCTTGCCTATACCTCCTGATGCTCGGGGCTCCAGGGGCCTCACAGAACAGGCTCAGCCCTCCTCAGGAAGAGGAGGTGGGGGTGTGTGTCTGGAATGTCTCCAGGCTTCTTAGCTGATAATGACTCTCTCCAGAAGGGAAGGAAAAGCAAATGTCTTCTGTTCCTTGGGTGACCTCGTCAGCCCCTTGAAGAATGGCAGGAAGCACCCCAGGACCTGGTGACGAGTGCTGGCTGTCTCCTTCAGGCCTGGCAATGGTGGGGGAAATGTGGATCCTCCTTCTTTAGATACTTTGGCTCTTCCCTATTCTCTGGGCCTCCTTCCTTTTCCTCCTCCAAGAGCCATGAGGTGGGGTGACGAGGGCCAGGAAGAGAAGCGCGTTTGTCTTGCTCAAGTCAGGTTTCCTGTTCATAGCTTTGGGGTCCCCCCCCCTTTAGGTCACATGCTAGAGTAGGGTTTTCAGGACATCTCAGCTCGGTCAAGGCTTACGTGCATCTAAGCGCCATCAAGATGACTGAAGTGATTGGGAAATGAGGAGCATCGTGGAAGGCAGGGGGCTGCCTGGACCCAGGAGGCCAGCCAGCAGACGAACATGGCGGCTCGCTGTCTCTCCATCTTGCCAGCCTCTCTCCGCCCATGGGCATATTTCTCTGAATCTCTTGAGGTATCAGTTCCCTTTGTGTACGTATCAGGGTCTCCAGTGCCTGCCCCCTAATGGCAGCCTTTGCTACCAAGCCTCTAGTTCCTCCAGGCCTGCCATGAACAGAACACGCTGCAGACTCTTGGAGGCCGAGTGTGTCCAGCCTTGGCCCAGGCCGTTCCTGTGGGCTGTTCATTCAGGGCTTCTCAGAGTAGCTCTCTGCAAGGCAGGCTTTCTTGATATCATCACTTAGAAGGCAAGAGATAAGGAAATAGAAACTCAGAGTGACTGACTGGGTAACTTGTCTAGGGTCACCCAGTGTGTCAGCAAGGAAGGATTTGAATCCAGGGCCTGCACTCTGAAATGCACTGTCTGACTCAACTTCTTCGGTTCTGGACTGGTTCTCTGGGCCGTATGTCCTTTCCCAGCCGACTCAGCAATGAACAGAAGGAGAGGCTGGTTGAAACTTATTCCAGCAGGGTACCCACTGTCCCCTAGAAGAGAGGTTCCTCTCAGATAGATATTTCTGTGTTTGGTGCCCTGACATGTCCCGTGCCTAGCACATAGTAGGTGCTCAGCAAATTTTTATTGAATGGATTCTAAGCATCTTGGATTTGCCCCTCCCACATGAAGGAGGAGAGGTAGACAAAGTCTTAATATGACCACCTGTCTCATCCTTCCCTCACACACAAATGGCACATTGTGCTGTCATATGCTCTTAAGTGCCATACCGGGTCAGCTTTGTTACACAGCCAGGCTCTTTACCCCTGGTTTAATTCTGAGAGCCTGTCCTACCTAAGGATCCCTGCAGGAGTTACCTATCGGGATGTCTGGGCAGCAAGGGCTGTGCTCTGACAGTTGACAGCCATGGGGTCTGAGCATACTAGCCAAGCTGCCTTTTTTTTATGCTAACTCCTCGGTGCCTGAGGACCCTGTGATTTGTCTGCGATTCTTCTAAGATCGGCATGAAACCCACTTCCAGAACAGCATCTCTGAGACCAGCCACACACTTGGAGCACTGACTTTAACCTGTTTCATTGCCTGCATTTCAAGGCTCAGATGACCAAGTTCCCTGCAATGTGTAGTGGGTAGTTCTCCCCAGCTCCTGTCCAAAGGCTTACAGGGGCAGGGGACTCCATGAAGAGACAGTGAATCCCTCTCTGAGGCCTCCTCTCTATCCACCTGCCACTCTGGAGCTCAGTGGTTCAAAATCTCCCAGAAGCCCTTGCTCTCGGGTCACCTTCCTGGCCTTTCCTTAGTCCCAGGGTGGAGCCTTTCTTTCGCCAGGCTGTTTTCCTTACCAGTGTGATTTAAAATACAATCCCAGGTCCCTGGCAGAATGTTAAGCTTGAAAACACTGGTAGGAGACTACATTATCTATTTCCACCTCCTTCTGTGAATCTGGCGGTCATAAGATATGTAAATGGCAGAAAATTAGCTAGCAGCTGGCGGGCTCCTTTGGTGGCCGGTGGGTAGCTTGGGCTGCTTTGGGCACAAGTTTTCTCCGGAATTCCCTGGACTTCTCTTGGTGACCTGATACCAAATGTGACCTTCTCAAACTTCTTGGCACGCTCCTGGACTTGGGTACTCTTTGCTTGCTTAATGAGGATTATCCATTGATATAAATGGTACATTTAGTTTTGAACACTTTGTGTTCAAAGTTTGGTCTCAACCATTTGTGTCAAGCGTAAACAAGGTCTGAGGATCCTCCTCTTTTTCCACTCTGTGGTGGCCAACAAACATCCTGGCTTAAACAATGTCTCTATCAGCAGCAATTTGTCCTTGTTGCCCTTCAAGGTGCCATTTTTACCTTCCCAGTGGGTGGCCCTCTGGGCAGCACTGACAGGAAGAGGAAGATGGGAACTGGACTTTGGTTCTCACCTTCCCGTGACCTCTTGACCTCTTGTTTCTGGGCTAGGGCTTCCCCTTGCCAGGCCTAGATAGGTGCCTCTGTGCTTGGTAGCAGGTTCACAAACAGTAGCTATATGAACCTGCACCAACTCTTCTTAGCTTTCTCCTTCCTCCCAGAAGGTTCCAGTGCTGTCAGGACCCTCTCCAGAGCCAGGAAGTAGACTCGCCCTGTCTCACAGTCACTTCCACAAATACATAGCAGCCACCTATGGTGCACTTCAGACTGAGCTGGGTGCTGCAAACAGGGATCTGAACAAGCCGCGTCTGTCCTTGGCCTGCATGCCTTTGCCTCATGAGCTTCTGCCTTCCCTGCCGGAAGTGAGGAGAGGGAAGGCACCAAGCACGTGGGCGGGGCTTCCCTTTTCCTTGACCCCCCTCACCAAGCTCTTTCTTGTATGATACAGATCCTAGCTATAACAGAACAAACATGGGCTTAGGGACTTCGGAGAGGTCTCTGTGACCTTGGGAAGGTCAGACAACTTCTCTGAGTCCTCAGCCTCCCGTCCTCTGCAGATGGTGGACCTGCTTTCTATGCCCCGCCCACCTGGGGGTGGCCCCTCCCCTCCACCTCTTCCCATGCCGATTGCAGGAACCACAGAGATCTACAGTCACTGAGCCTGGGGATCCACGAGCTCCAGCCCGTGAGGCAGAGCACCACGTCCTCGCCCCAGCAGTGGTGACAGCCACTACTTACTTTCACCCTCTGGATGTCATCGGAGGGGAATGTTCTGAGCCTTTGGACCTCTGGAAACACCACCACCACCACCCCTCCACCAAAGGCCTCTTTGGCTGTCACTGACAACAAATCAATCTCTCTCTCTCTCTCTCTCTCTCTCTCTCTCTCTCTCTCTCTTTCTCTCTCTCTCTCCAGTCCTGCTCTAGTCTGGTGTTAGTGGGGTCCCATCAGGGAAGGCTGCAGAAGGAGGAGAATCTGGTAACAATGTTTTTTGTTGCCAGCTGAGGTTGGATTTCTCTGCACAGAGTCCCTTGTCTACCGTTAGTGGTTGAGCTTGAGAATGTGTGTGGAGGTTAGGACCTGGGGCTGGGCCAGGCCTCTCCTTGAATAGGTGGCATTTCTAGGCCAGGATAGGCTCTCCCACCCCTAAGCAGATGGGCACAATGCTCAGGCGTCCCCTTGCATTCCTGGGTCATGTGGCTGGGTACATGGCCCCTGTGGCGCAGCAGTCAGAGCTACCGCATGTCCACGGCAGGTGTGGGGTGGGTGAGGAGCTCACATCGACAGCTGCAGCTCGCCAGCACGCCTCCTGTGGGACACAGCTGCCAGCGAGCATGCCATCTCGCAGCAGTCCCTCCAGGGTCCACTGCGCTGAGGACGAAACTAAAGCCAGAGAGACAAGGACGCCGCTCAGAGTCACTCAGAAGGTGGGGACTGCAACGACTGAGAAATCACCCAGTGCTTCCCACAGCGTGACGTGGCTGGAAATTGGTAGACGTGCTCTTAACATGCCTAAACACAGAGAGTTGGGAACCCACTGGGGCACATGAGTCTGGCCCTACCCACTGGACACGGGGGTCTAGAACAAAGAGGGCTGAAGGGCAGGAAGGTGGGTCAGAAAGCCTGGCCCTGAAGGCTGCTGTACTGGTGACCTGATGACAGAGCAGGCCAGCTCATCTGTGCTCTGCCTCAGCGTCTTTGGGCAGGACCAGCTCTCACTTACATCCAGACGCCTTGAGGGAGTCCTCCCCTCCTCCCTCCCCCTCTTTTCTCCCATCACCGTCCTGGTCCTGCCTTCTCTCTCTTCACCGAGTATTTTGTTTCTTCCCTCTCTACCCTCAGTCTTAGGAACTTCACTCTGAGGCTTTGCAGTCCTCCTCCCAGGCAGATCCCAAAGAGGTGACTCCCAAGCCCGGCTTCAGGTGGGTGGGGGAGGGGCTGTCCCTGGGGGATCCTCCCAGGTGCTCTGCAAGCCACAGAGGCCACCTTCTAAGAGGGCCAGAAAAAGCAGGGCTCCCAATCCCCACAGACTGAGCCTAGCAACAGTCAGGGTTCCTATGGCAACCCACGATTTATTTTTAGTCCCACTTTAACATTAACATGATGTGAGGGGATCTGAGAGTTACATTACTCTTTTAACAGCACCAAAAGAGGGAGGAAAGCAAAGAACACAGCTCTTTGTCAGGAGGTGCCAACCCCTCTGCAGGGGCCAGATGGGTCCCTTGCTCAGCCAGGGTCTCTAGGAAGCCCCCATCCCAAGGTTATGGGGGAAAGAGAGCTGGGAGACCCTTAGCCTCAGCCCGGTGGGTGGGACAATGGCAGAGCAGAGGAGCCTAAAGCAGCCCAGTTGCTTTGTGAAAGGTCTCTGAGGCTCCATTTTGGAGGATGAACAGGCAAGGGGGAAGGGACGGGAGAAGAGAGGGGAGAGAGGGGAGGAAAGAGGAAGGGCAAAGGAGGGAGGGGAGAGGAGAGAGAAGGAGGAGGGAAGGGAGGAGGAGGGTGGAGGGAAGAGGAGAGAGGGGTGGGGAGGGAGGAGAGGGAGGGGAGAAGCAGGAGAAGAGAGGAAGAGGAAGGGAAGGAGGAAAAGAGGGGGAGGGAAGAGGGAGCAGAGGCAGACGTGAACACAGCCTTGCACTGTGCCCCAGGTCCGCCACCTCGATGCCATCCAAGATGCAGAGTCCTCAGCCCGGAGGAGCTTGCAGTTGGGGTAGACACAGGCAGGGCAGAGTAGTGGGGACTGTGTTTGGGGTACACAGAGGAAGAGGCTCCCGGGCTGCTCCAGAGGGCATTGGCTTGGCTGGCCCTGCAGGTGCATCGCTACCGGGGGCTTCTCCATCCACCCAGAGTTCCTCTTGCCTCTGGCCACTTTAAATACCCTGTCCCCAGCCAATGTGATTGACCAAGGAATGGGCACCTGACCCAAAGGCAGCCAGTCAGCACCCTTCCCTGAGAGAGCCCTGCAGACACCAGGGAAAAGCTCTGGTCCCTCCATGGAGAGATGGTGTTCGAAGATGGCAGCAACAGCAGAGGCCAGGGAGGCCAGGCCCCTGGGCGCTTCCCGGGGAGCTGGGCATGGCAAAGTCTCTTGGAATTTTCCCAAGCATTTGACTTGGCATTTGTCCCCAACAGTTGACTGACTCGGTTGGTCACTATAGTTTTGCTAATGTGAGGGGACACAGCACCTTTAGAAAGGAGACAGAAGTGGAGCATGGTAGTGCACGCCATTAATCCCAGCACTTGGCAGAGGCAGGCAGATCTCTTTGAGTTCGAGGCCAGCCTGGTGTACATAGTGAGTTCCAGGCCAGCTGGGGCTACAGGGAGACCCTGTCTAAAAATAATAATAATAATAATAATAATAATAATAATAATGAGACAGAAAGGCCTGCTGCTACCCATGCTTGTCCTGAGCTGTCATAACGTGGATGATTGCTACGCTTTTCAGAGCACACTGGCACAACCATCTGGGAAATCCTAAATTCTCCTGAAGGGAGCCTGGGCACAGAGAGGCACAGAGACCAGCCTTGGGACACAACCAAGGGCCAAACTAGACTGTCAGCTGACCTAATCCCACTCTCCTTCCATCCCACCCTCCTTCCTTCCCAGCTCCATAGTGTAGCCCTAGGCTAGGGTACCGAACACACTCCCTAAAAACAGCCCCCCTGGGATGTATCTGTGGCTACTACCAACCGACTCTTGGCTGGGGCTCTAAAGCTCTAGGGGATTTTACTGCCCCAACCCCCACCCCCACCCCCAGCTGCTTACCCTGAAAGGCCACTCTGCCCCCCATAGACACAGGCAGGACAGCCACCTCCTGCCCTGGTTCCTTCTGCACCTTCTCTCCATTTGCCAGCTCCATGCTTTTCAATCTGTAACCCCTCTCCCCGAACCTCTCTTCAGCCTGGAGCTGAAGGAGGGCAGGTCCCAGCAGACAAGCAGTGGGGACCTTGGGTGACTATGCCACCCATGATCCTCTGCTCTTGACGCCATGTCTTTAAGAGGTCTCATCACATTTAGTTGTGTTTTTTTTTTTTTTTTAAATAAACAATTTCTTGCTATACAGTTTAGGGTTGGCCACCAAGTTGCAGTCTTCTCCCTGTAGCCACCGTCTGGTGGGATTACAGGCCTGCTCCCCGAACCTGGCATCATTTTCTGTTAATGCAGGAAAGAAAGTGCTTTGCTTAGAGGTAAAAGGCTGGACAGCAGGTGTTTGCCTGGTCTGGCGCGGGCCTGTCTTCTGCCTGGCTCCCTTCTCATCTTGAGACTATTGCAGTACCTGGGATGGGAATAGCTGGTTTACTGCCTTTTTATTTGTAAGTTTTTATTTTATTGTTAGTTTTCTTCTTTCTTTCTGAATGTATGGATGCAGTACCTGTGGGTAGAGAGAGTCATCCATCAGCCTTAATCAGTGCTATCTCATGGTATCCACAGGACACTCACTGGGACAGACACCCCTCAGACACTGCCTCATGCAGTCCTCTACCAGCTTCCAAAGCAGAAATGTTCCCTCCCTGAATCCAGAACCCAGGCAAGATGGTGGCTAGAAAGAGCTGGTTGGTAACCCGCCCCCCCCACCCCCCCGGAGCCTCACTGCCCTCACCTGGACAATGCAGGTAGCAGTGGCACCTTCCTGACAGGATCCATGAGGGGACCTAACACAGTGCCATTGGAGAGACATCAGAAGGTGCAGGGGCCAGAGGCTGGCCACCAAGGAGGGACCCAGAGCACAGCTGGCAGCAGCACAGAAGCAGGTTGGGTTGGAGATGGAGAGGAAAGAGCAGAGGGAGGAGAGAGGGACACAGCATCCTGGGCCGCGGTACCCAGCTGCGGGCAGGTCAGAAGTCACTCTGCACTGTCTGTATCCCAGTGAGGAATCCCTTCCTCAGTGTAGGGAACTGCCCTGACTCATGAATGCTTGGCTTGACCAGGAAATGCCCATCGTGGACCAAAAGAACTTCTTTCTTCCTTTTGTTTTTGCCACTTACAGTTCTTAGGAAGCAGGGACCCTCCTCTCCTTCTCCTCTCTTCTCCTCCCCTCCCCTCCCCTTCTCCTTTCCCCGTTCCTCTCTGGGGCCCTGACAGAAGTTGGCTACCTTTCTTTTTTTTTTTTTTTTTTTTTTCTTTATGTGTAAGAGTGTACTGTCAGGGCTGGAGAGAGAGCCTAGCAGTTAAGGGCGCCAACTGCCCTTGCAGAGGACCTGGGTTCGATCCCCAGCACCCACATGGAGGCTGAGAACCGTCTGTAACTCCACTTCCAAGGGAATCCGACACCCTCTTCTGACCTTGGCGGCATTGCATGACATGGATGCACTAACCTACATGCAGACAGTACATTCATACACATAAAAAAAGGAAAAGAGTGTACCGTCTGCATGTAGGTTGGTGCACCCGTGTCGTGCAATGTAGCGGAAGTCAGAAGAGGGCGTCAGATTCCCCTGGAACTGGAGTTAAAGACAGTTCTTAGCTGCCATGTAGGTTCTGGGAATCGAACCCAGGTCCTCTGCAAGAGCAGTCGGTGCTCTTAACCACTGAGCCATCTCTCCAGCCCCAATTTCTAACTTCTGGGTTCTGCTGCCCTTCCTGGACGTATCAGGTCACAGATGGAGATACTGGCTGCAGAGGGTCACTAGCTGTGTAGGCCTCGGGTGTGAGTGCACTATACCCTATCCTACCCTGTTCCCCTCCTCAAACCCTTAGCCTGAGCCTACAGTGTCCTAGATGCCCAGTCTCTGACCCTTTGAGTGACTCAAACTCATTCTGTCTTTGCCTTTAAAGGAAATCCTTTCAGCTCTGGATGGAGCACAGATGGTGGGATTCAGCCACTCAAGAGGGAACTTTCCCCCAGTCTCCCCAGAGAGCTGGCTACCCTGCTGCACAAGGACTGCAGGCACCATGGGCTCCCTGTGGAAGAGGTCTGTGCCTTGATCCCTTGGCTGGCTCAGCCTGCTTTGACAGACAGCTGGGGCAGTGTGGGGCAGGACAGAAAGCAGATCTGAGCCCTGAACGTGGCCAGCGGGTCTGGTCCTGTAGTACAATTGCCTCCAGCCGCTCCTAGCAGAACGCCTCTCAGCCAAAGCTGGGTGACTTTCCATCTGGACAGCATCTCGGTCTTGATTCAGGTCAGGCTCAGCTTGGGGTGGGGGGGGCAGTCCTGGATGATGGCCAGTTAATTTTTCTCTTGTGATTTTCCAAGACATGAGAACATGCTCATAGGGCCCCATAGGCCGCATGGACCTGCAACACCAAGTCTCTTCATGACTCATGCTGCAGCCAACCTGGAAACCATTCTCCTCTAAACACTTTTGGGGAGCTTGTTGGGAACAGCGTATCCCTAGCAGTGTGGTCTCAAAGACTGGGGATTTCTGGGAGTGTAGATAAGGCCAGTCCAGTCTGGTCAGAACTTGCTGGCTCCACTTAACAGGATCTGTGAAGTAGAATAGATTGAGACCTGAGAACAGGTGTCTAGTTTGAGCCCAGGAAGCTGTGTCCTGGCTCTGCCAGGCCCTCAGAACTACACGAAGCTAGCAGCCATGGGCAACGGGGCCATGGGCTGAGCCCATAGAAGCCACTCCTTTGGCTCAGAAGGGGGTGGAGAGCAGAACTGGCAGTAAGAGAGCAGGAGGAAGCCTCCTAACCATGGCCCACAGGGCACACGACCCTATGGCCCAGCCAGAAACCAGCTCAGGGTTCAGCTGGAAGCCTCCCTCCCGACACCCAGCTCCCATTGTTGGAGCTGTCCTGGGAGACCCACTGTGCTTCCAGCACAGCTTCAATAGACACCCCTGGCACCACTGTGGAAGGACCACTGTGATGGCTCAGGTGTCATCCTCCACCCTCCACCACAGCTGCCCCAGCCACCTCCACCTGCACCACAACCTGGGCAGCTTCTCAGTAGGACTGTGTGCCAGGCATTGGGGAGAGCCCTCAGCACCCTGCCTGTGAACTGAGGAGGGGAGGAGGTCACCCTCAAAGCCGATACCAGCACACAATAATTTGGCCATATCTGTGGTGGGCTCTCCTGGGTGCAAACTTAAGACTGCTTAACAAATAATGAGGGACTGGAATTTGGGTCTGAGCCTGTGGGAAGATCCAGCTTGAATTGGGGGCCAGTTTTCAGCTAGCGTCCCTCAGGGAATAACGTGGAAGTCATGAGATTCCTCTGACCCCGCTCCATGAGGGAGCAACTTGTGGCCCAGGCACATGACGCTAGGCAGGGCAGCAGCATACAGGGGCGTGAGACTGGGGTCTGGGATTGGTCCTGAGATGTAATGTCATTCTGTCTATAAAAAGGGCCCACAGCATGCAATAAAGTAGATTCTCCATTACCATCAAGACAGAGTCCGCAGATCCGTTACTTTTGTGTGTAGGCTGGAGTAGGCCTGCATTTCGAGTGTTGTGTGCTAGGGTCTGGACAGGGGTCCATCAGACTGCCAGCCTGGTATACTAGCATGGGGGTTGGAAGAAGGCTAATTAGGTCACCGATCTGTGGAGTGAATTGTGAGTGGGTGTAGGCTGAAGATTGGCCATCAGCTGTTAGCCTGAAATTCCAACCCAGAGGCCAACGGTTTCTGGCTAGGTGAGTGGACACGGCCAGTTGGGAAGTGGTCTGCTTCCCAGGCTAAGGACCTGGGTTTGAAAGTACCTCTCAGGTCGGGTTACAAAAGTAACCAGCTGACCTCTGCATCGAGGACTCAGTTCCCCAGCAGTGACCCCAGGCAGCCTCTGCTTCCCTTCCCTTAGCAGGACGGCACTGTACTTGCTCCTAGCAAGAGAAGGTTCCTACTTGAGCCCAAGAGATTTAAACGATGCTGCGAGTTCTCAAAGGACCAAATGTCAGCGAAAGCAACCAACTTAAAGGCCATTACTTTCATCCAGCCTTTCAGTCAAATAATCAAATGCTATCAAAAGAATTGGGCTGTTTGGAGTGAATGCTGTGTACCTAGCCCAGTGCTGAAACTCCCTTAGAAATGCTCTTGGTATGGGCTGGAGAGATAACCTAGCGGTTAAGAGCATGGACTGCTCTTGCAGAGGACCCGGGTTTGATCCCCAGCACCCACATGGCGGCTAAGAACCGTCTGTAACTCTAATTCCAGGAGAACTCCAGTTCCAGGGGAATCTAAGACCCTCTTCTGACCTCCGCAGCATTGCACAACACAGGTGCACAAACCTACATGCAGGCAGTACATTCATACACATACAAAAATAAATAAAATTAAATGTTTTTTTTTAAAGAAATGCTCTTGGTAAATCTTTATCTTGGTAAATGTTATTTTTAACCAACACTTTCTGGAAACTTCCAAAGTTGCAAAGCCAGGTGATAGTGTTAGCAGATGAGCATCCCTGTGGCCTTCCTCCAGCTCCCTGGGGAGGGACAGCTCTCATGGCCTCTGGTGCCTCTCCTGGCTTCTCTTCTCTGAATGAGACATCATCGCCCTAAAATGAAGTCATCAGGGTGAGCTGCATGGTAGGCAGCAAGAGACTCTGTCTCAAACCAGAGGCATCTCAAGGGCTAGCACCTGAGGTTGTCCTCTGACTGCTACATGCTCGTAGTGGCACATGTATGCCCATACACAAACACATGTCATACATATGTCATATATATATATATATATATATATATATATATTACATACACCATACACATGCACATTCTCTCTCTCTCTCTCTCTCTCTCTTATCCAGAGTGGTCTGCAATCTGACACAACGGGGTGCTTCAAAAGGCGAAAATTGGAGCAGGGTGTGTGGCACATGCCTGTGATTCCAGGACTCAGGAGACTGACACAGGAAGATTGTCAGTTCTGGCCTACCCTGGGCTATGTGGTGAGACCCTGCTGGCTCCTTGACCTTGCCCTATTGGCCTCTGGCAGTAAGAGGCTAAGTGACTAAGCTGTTGTTTAAGTCACTCTGGCATGATCAACACTCGATCCATAGGTTCCAACCACAGATGGAAATATTTTCCTACCTTGAGTCTGAAGGGCATATGGACGGACTCTTCTCTTCTCATGCCCTAGGCTGCACAGCACACACCCTTACATAGTTATTCACACGCCATTTGCATGGTGTTGGCTTATAACTTGTCCAGAGCTGCTTGGAGGTTCACAGCATGATATGAAAATCTGACCTTTGATTTCAGTGTCAGTAGGGTCTGCAGCCTGTCCCCCACAGATACCAAGGGGCAAATAAGGCTGATCACAACAGACTTGGCAGTTCAGATATCTCTGAAAATTCTGGAAAGAGCCATCTGCCTTCTCCACAAGGGCCAGCTCCTTGCCAGCAGACTGGCTTTGTCTGCCGTATTCCTGAATGTTCCCCACAGAGCGTGTGGGATGGGAAGGCTCAGTGTGGGCACGGGTCAGCACCAGAGGCCACAGTAAAGGCTGGCTAGCACACAGACCATCAGATGTGACACCACCACACTGCCTTCCCCAGCAGCTGCTGTAGTGCTCCCTCATTTTACAGAAAGAGAAGTCATGTGTGGAATGAGGTGCTACTGGACTTCAGATCCAGCCTCCTCCTCCAAAGGTCTAAGCCTCGTGCACCCCCACTTACCAGGAGGGGCATGAGTGGCCAGGGAGACAGTGTCCCTCAACAAGTATGGGTGCTGGCTGGGAAGAGCCTCTAATTAGCCTGTAGCAGGCCAGGTACCCACACCTCTGGCATTTTACCTCCAATAAAGGCTCTTGGGGTCCCAAGTGCTGGGCATTGGACCCTCCACAGAGGCGGCTGTGGGAAGGGCAGGCTCTTCAGCCCAGCTCTGCACCCCCACTTTGCTGCCTTGCCCTCACTCAGCTCCACACCAACACCTCCCCTCTCCCAGCTTCTGCCACCCATCCAGCCCCAGTGGGGCAGTAGCCACTGGTCCCTTAGAACTGGGTCCACGTCCTGTTTCTTCCTGATGACTGAGTGGCCTGGCAAGGTCACTGTCTGCCCTGAGTCCTCATTACTTCCTTGGTTGGTAAGGGAACAATAGTGTCCATTCCAGCTCTGTGGAGCAGAGCTAATGAAAATGCAAAGCTCAGGCACCCAGTGCAGAGCCCAGCACAGTAGAGTCTATCCTTATTACTCAGGCAGAGTCTATCCTTATTACTGTTGACATTGTGATGATGGCTGGTACCCACCCAGGGGTCAAATTCTGATGTAGAAGAGCAAGATTCAGCTCTGCCTCTCACTTGCTGTGTGACTGTGGAAGAGTCACTTCACCTCTCTGAGCCTGCAGCATAGTGGAAATAAAAACCCTCACCTTGAAGAACTGTCTCATGAACAGAGGAAGAGAGGTTTGCTGCCAAGGAGTCATAGGCTGGGACTTAAAAGCAAACAGGGGGACTGGAGAGATGGCTTAGCAGTCAGGAGCGCCGACTGCTCTTGCAGAGGACCAGGGTTCGATCCCCAGCACCCACATGGCGGCTCTCAGCCATCTTTAACTCCAGTTCCAGGGGAATCCAATGCCCTCTTCTGACCTCCACAGCATTGCACGACACGGGTGCACAGACCTGCATGCAGACAGTACATTCATACACAAAAAATACAAATAAATTTTTTTTAAAAAGCAAATAGAGTGGCTCCTGAGCTGTATGGTAAATGACAGCTGTACCTGAAGGACCCTAGCACATGGCAGGCGATTCAGTTGTACTTGAGCCTGAAGAAACAAGCATGTGTTTGTCTGACACTGTGGGCTGGAGCTGTGTGTGTGTTCCTGTGTGTCTGCATGCTCCCATCCTGGGCACAGCCCTCGTCCATCTCTCCCCAACCCCCAAGCTGCCCAGCACTTGTGCCCAGGTGAGAGATCAGCCGAGGGGGGCTGTGTACCTCCCCGGTCCTGTCCTACTGGATGGCAGCCCCAAAGGAGCCTCAGGGAGGCCTGGCTTGCACACCGTGGGCATGACTGCTTGGCCTTCTGATTCAGATGCTTTTGTGGATTCTGCCCCAGTCTTCTCCTATGTTGCCAAGGGGCCTGGGAGTAGCCCTGTCATCAGCTCACTTCCCCATACTCCTATATTGAATTGGGAAGGGTGTTAAAATGTTGCCCTAGCTTGGCAGGTGGGGCACTGAAGCCCATGGAAGCTGCTCAGATAAGAAGCCGGGATCCACCAGACTGCAATGCTCTCAGCACAGAGAATAGTTGGGTCAAGCTAAGGGTTGTGCTGTCCTTTGCTCACTCCTGGCTGGGACGGCCACTCAAGCTTCACAGGGAACTCAGCCCATAGGTGTCCACCGCCCTTCCTCTTGCTACTCTCTGGGGCCTGGGACTGAGTGCCATAGTGGGAAGGGGCGTGAAGGGAAGCTGCTAGAGAGATGTTCCTCACCCCTGGGAATCAAGTGGCAGCAACAGTTTTAAATCAGGAGGCTCCATAGTTTGGTGTCTTTGGCCCCAAGGTTCAGGGGTCGGGGGCTTGGTCCCCAGTAGCAGTATTAAGAGATGATGGGGTTTTAAGAAGCAGAGCCCAGTAGGAGGTGTATACCCTCTGCACAGGATGGCTTTAGTGTCAACTTGACACACCTGGGTTGAGGGAGCCTCAACTGGGGAGTTGCCTCCACTGGACGTGGCCTGTGGCCACATCTTGGTTGTTGAGTGATGTGGGAGGGCCCAGCCCACTGTGGGTGGTGCCATCCCTGGGGAGGTTGTTCTGCGTTGTACAAGAAAGCAGGCTGAGCATAGGAGCAGCCAGTCAGCAGCGTTCCTGCATGGTCTGTGCTTCAGGTCCTGCCTCCAGGGTCCTGCCCTGAGTTCCTACCTTGGGTTTCTTCAGTGATGAACTGTGGACTGGGAGATATAAGATGATAATAAAACCTTTTCCTCCCCAAGTTGGTGTTGGTCAAAGTGTTTTATCACAACGATTGAAAGGAAACCAGAACACCCTCTGGGGTTCAATTCTGGCCTTATGAGGTGAGCTCTGTGCTGCAAGACTGGGTTGTGACCAGCGAGCCTGACCCTAGAATTACTCTGGCTTCCTGTCTCACCATGTCACTCTCTCTTGCCAGCATGAGACCCTCACTAAAGGCCCAACAGATGAGGTTGCCCAGTCCTAGACTTGCATCTTCCTGAACTGTAATCTCTAAAGATCTTTATTCTTTGTAAGTCACCCAGCCTCTGTGATTTTGTAACAGCAACAGCAAATGTACAAATACAGCAGAGGTCCAGGTTCTAGCACTTTCTCACCTCCACTGCCAGCAGCTTGATCTGAGCCAGCACTACTTCTTGTCTGGACCATTACAGAGGCTTCTTACTGGTCTCTCTGCTGCTGCCCCTACCCACACAGTCCATTCCCCACCCAACACTACAGAAACTCTCTGGAAGCAGAAGTCAGAATGTCAAGCCTGGAGTGATCTGCAGAAGCAGAGTGAAGGCCACGGCTCTGGAGAGGTCTGGGATGTCTCTCCCTGCCCTGGTCAACCTAACCAGAATTGTTAGAGTCTGAGGCTAGCTCCCTTCGCTAACAAGCTAGGCTGGACCACCCATTCTCAGCAAGCCAGGTAAACAGACAAGTGACGGTGAAAATCAGAGAAAGATCCATTCAATGTGACCACATTGGGTAAAGAAACAAAAAGACCCAGTGGTTCCCCAAGTCTATCTTTGGGGTCCTGACATGAGGTTTAGGTTTAAATAGAGGGTCGGAGGTTTGCATAACTAAGCAGTCCTAGTGGAAGTGAGGCCCCGCCCTTCAATGACTGTTCCAGTCTCTCCTACGGGGTGGCAGCCCTTTCCTTCTCCCAGCCTGACACTGGACAATCCTAGTCTGTGGGATTTATTGTTTCACTGTTCTGATAGCGGGAGGAACAGCAGAGTCTCTCTAGAACTTCTTCACTCCCGCCAAGTTGGGACCAGGCACCTAGTCCTTCTGCCCACCTCTTTGTGGCTGCCTGTCTCCACTAAGCACTCTCCTGCCTCAGGAGCTTCTCAGCCCGCAGGACGGGTCCCCCTATCCGGCTCCTCTTTGTCCTCCCCAGCACTCACCAACTAGCCTGGAAGAGCCCATGTACTCCCTTTACCCTGGCACCCATGCCTGCCATCCTTCCTACAGCATGCTAGCTGCTGGAGGGGTGTGCGGGGAAGGGGGCTTGGTCCCACTCACATGTGCAACCCCCTCCCTGTTGGCTGCTGTAAGTTACTCAGTATTTGCTGAAGTTGTCAATAAACCACCAGGAGAGAGGATGTGGTTAGACAGAAGGCAGAACTTACAGGCTGACCCCAGGCAAAGTTTGGGAAGAGACCTCCAGTGAGCAGAGGAGTATTGGCCAATTCCTTTGTGGCTGGAGATTCAGTTCCCCTTTGAGGTTGAGAATGGAAGGAACCCAGAGCTAGGAGTTGGGGCAACTTGCCTGGCTCCCAGGGGCTTCTCCTGAGCAGCAGTACCAGGGAGGGTGTTCCCAGAGGTACTGCGTTTGTGGGGGGCTGTTCTGTTCCCTGCAGAGTCATGCAAAGGCCTAGGATGAGTTGTTGGGGACTTTGCCTGGTGCTGGGTCTTTGGGACTGGGTTCCCAGCATTCTCTGCTCCTGCATGACTTTGAACCCTCCCTTTTCCTTCTAGTTCTTGGACCAAACCATGACCTGAGGCTGCCCCTGCCTCTCTGTGCCCACAGACCCACTGACATTCCCCAGGCCCCATCTTAAGGTATGCTTTCCTCAGCCTCTCGTAGCTGGTGACACAGAGCATGGTGGACCAGCAGGGGGCGCTCTTATTTCTCTTTGTTTTGATGGCTAAAGAGTACAGATGTGGAGAGCACCTTGCTGGGCACACAGTAGGCACGCAGGTCCCTGAAAGCCTCTGCCCTCCTGCCCTGTCTCTTCCAGGTCCCTGGCATCAGCCTTCTCGTCCTCTTTCCCCCTCCTTGGCAACCCCATCTCTGCCCAGGGCCTTGGCTGCAGCTGTTTGATTGACCCGTTACTTCCTCTCCTCACTCCGTTAACCCCGGCTTTGTCCTTATCACTGGAGGCTCTGCTTAAGGGTCACTTCCAAGAAGATGCCTGCGCTGAACTCCCAGTTGAAGGGGCCCAGTCCCCAGCCCTGTTTCTCCATGGCATCGCCTTGGTGGAGAACAGTAACAGCACACACCCACTTTGGAAGGTACATGACCACATCTGGGAGAGGCGGTCTTGCTACAAGGCATTGCTTTGAATCTCTCGCCTCCTTAAAACATCACACACTGGTCTGCATGCACTTCCAGTTTTAAAAATGGATGTTTCCATCTCAGAAAAGTGATTAAAATGAACACTTCCGGAAGATGCACTTCATTTATCCCATTACACAGTGTTAGAAAATTCTAGACTTGGCCCAAGTGGCTGCTGGCCAGCAGGCCTGGCTCTGAGCGGGAACAGCTGGAGGCTGATGGTCTTCCTGCCCACTACTGTGGAAGGCAGCCTGCACACCTATTCAGGAGGACCATTTGGCAATGTCCAGCCACAGGGGAAATGTGGTAGGCTGTAAAATATCCATGTCCCCAAGTCTTCTCCTTGAATCAAAGCCTTCGAAATGGGACTCGCTGTGCTCTGAAGATGCCCCATCTGTTGGGTCTGAGGCCTGTGTGATTCTCCTCTCTCTGATTCCTGACTCTACATCAGAACAAGCCCATCTGATAAAGAAAGGGAGGCCATATGTACAGAGATGAGCTGTCCCAGCTAAGCCCCAGCCAACCACAAACCCATAATCAACCATCAGCTCTCAACAGTTGAGCTGGACCAGATCAGCAGAGCTGCCTAATGTTCAAATGACTGGTGAGAAATAACAGACTGACGTTTTTAGCCCTTTAAGTCTCTGGCTGCTTATTACACAGCATTGTTGTGGCAAGGATGACTGATACAAAAGTTGGCTGATTCTATTCCTTGGAATCTGCCTTGAGAAACAGATCAGCCAACAGGCAAGGGGAAGCACGCTTATTGGGCCCACTGGACCCCCTTAAAAACCCAGCCACCAGCAGTGGCCTCTCTCACAGTGAGATTCTAAGCAATGGAAAGGGCAAGGCTAATCCACACAGGGTGACACAGGAAGGCTCCCAAGAGATCCTAGCATTGGAAAGGCAAGCTGGAGAAAGACAGACAGCCTTCTGTCACACGTGTGAGACAGTTCCCGTGGGGTTAGGTTGGCAGTGTTATGAAGAAAGACCTCTAAAGAAAATAAATGGCATGTGGAAAGGAGCCTCGATGTATACAAGGGCCTCCAGAATCTTCACAGAGTTCTTCCATGATTTTATAAAGTGAATGCACTTATACACATCACTGATGTCACCAAGGAGCCAGGCTCCAAGCTCAGCCTGTAGGAGTGGGGATAAGGTCCCCTAACCCCCCCCCCAGTGTCCGCAATCTCCTCAGAATACGGGAGACTTTTTTCATGACCCTCTATATTTCAGTTTTAAAATCCCACAAAATACCAACTTATTAAAAGGTACTTAACATTTTTAATCACCAGAGAAATGCAGATTAGAACCACAGTGAGATACCTTTATGCACTGCCTAGGGATGTGGAAGATGAGCTGACTACAATGTTCAGCACTGCCAAACTAAGAGAAAGATGGCACACTTGCTCTGGTCAAAGATTTTATACAACTAAACATGCTTACCATGAGCCCCAGCAACTCTGTTCCCCAGTATCTACCAGAGAGAAGTAAAGAACCACATTCACCAAAAGGCAGAAACAACCTAAAATATTATTAATAGATGAATGGATAAATGAGCATCACATCCATACAAATGGAATATTACTCAACTATGAAGAAGACACCCTTGACACTTCAACAACACAGCTGACTCTCAGAGGTCTTGGGACCATAGTCTGATACAGAAGTCCATCCCATCTATCCAGTCCATTCACCGAAGTTATGAGAATCCTGGCAGTGTGGGAGGTATACTGCTGGCTGGCCAGCAGGTGGGTGCCAACAGATCCAGGCAGAAGCAGCTTTCCTGGAAATGCTTCGCATCTTGATTGTGGTGTGGTTTTATGGGTTATGTGTTTATGTGGCTTTATCCAAACTGTGAATTTTATTGCATGTAGATTCTATCTCAGTCAAACCCAGAGCAGGAGGACAGCTCAGTTCCTTCCAGCCAGACCCCTGGGTCCCTGCTGCAGCCTCTGCCTCCTTATCAGCTGTGAACCAGCCCAGCCTCTCCTCTCCTTTCTTGGGCTCCCAGCCAGGCTCCCAAGACAGTGAGTAATTAGCATGCAGGGGTGTTGGGTATGGAGCCAAAACCAACAGCTGGATCAGATCAGATGCCAAGCCGTCTCCAGCTAGGCCCGCACTCAGCAACCCCACACCCATAGCCCAGCTTCCCAGAAGGAAAACAGCTCAGCCTGGTCCCCACAGTCAGGGC
Source organism: Rhizomys pruinosus (assembly GCA_009823505.1). NCBI lineage: Eukaryota > Metazoa > Chordata > Mammalia > Rodentia > Spalacidae > Rhizomys > Rhizomys pruinosus. The sequence goes on from VZQC01005840.1 coordinate 5,786,425, forward strand.
TCCCACCCCACAGGCTCCGGTCTCAGCTGCACAAGTCCCTGGGGCTGCTGACACCATAAGCAGCATGGACGCTCCCTACGCATGTTGTCCCTACAATACTGGACACCGTCCATGCCTCAGGATGACCACTATCTCTATGTTATAGATGGGGAAACTGAGGCCTGCAGGAAGTGACAGGAGTCCAGAGCACGTCTCTCTGTCTGCCATCCTCCCACCGCATGCACTTACAGTCTCCAAGTCACCCTCCTCTTTCCTTCCTGATGGAAGGGGCCACACCCTCCCGAAACAGTACTGCTGGGCTCTCACGCAACCATCTGATTTGAGGGGCCAAGGAGGCAGAGACACTGTGCGGACTTTCAGCCATGAAAGAGAGGGTGGTACGCCTTGGCCTCTGCAGGAGGCCCTGAGTTTGGGGTCTGGAAGTGAGGATGGCGGATGTGCAGCTGCAGTTTGGAACAGTGGGCTTTCCTGTTGAGGGGGCGAGGGCTCCTGGGGATTCCCAGCCTCCAGAGTGTGTTTATCTGTTGTCTACTCAGACGCTCACCAGATCCTCAGCATAACCAGGAACCTTACAGGCCCTGGGCTGAAAAAGCTCTGGAAGAGGCCCTGTGTGATGTACGGCTGGGATGTGTAGCATGCTACCCCACACCCTCCCACAGCACCCCAGATAGACAAGAACCCTGTGATCGGACCTCCAGATGTGGAGATCTAGAACTGCCTGTCTTTGGGCTCCTTGCTCAGTCTTGCTGGTCTCTGAAAATGTGCATGCTAATAGGACCCAGGATGATGCCACACCTGGTTAGGATCCATGAAAGTGCAAACCAATAGGACCCAGGATGATGCAGCACCTGTTAGGATCCACGCAAGTGCACGCCAATAGGACCCAGGATGATGCAGCACCTGTTAGGATCCACGCAAGTGCACGCTAATAGGACCCAGGATGATGCAGCACCTGTTAGGATCCACGCAAGTGCACGCCAATAGGACCCAGGATGATGCAGCACCTGTTAGGATCCATGCGCCTCTCTTGGTCCACACAGGTGAATTCCTCTTCACTTGACAAGGCTTAACCAAGAGTTTTCTTCTCTAGTGTCTCATTGACACCAACCCCATTAGGCTCCCCGCTGTGCTGGATGTGGACAACCGCCACTCTGGGCCCACACTTGCCAACTACCTTAAGCATCAGGGACTGGTGGGGTCTCCCAGTGCTCCTGCAGACACTAGTCCTGGGAGAGAGTCACCAGCCTCACCAGCCAGCTCTTCCAATCCCTGCCTCCCTGGCACCCACCCTCAGTGGGTCCCCTACTAGGAGGAAGAAGAGCCCTCAGAACAGGGGTCACGAGGCTCTGGCACCTGAGCCTCATAGTTTCTGTGTGTCAACTTAGCAGTTGGCTTGAAGGAGGCCTGCTGGACGCTGAGGAGTGAGAAGAGCAAGCTGACCATGAACACCCACTCTGACCCTTCGCCCGTGTCCAGGGCCACACTGACAGCTGGAGAGAAGCATTGGCGTGTCAAAGGATGTTCAGCTCAGGCTGGCCTGCTGGCAGGTGGAGACACCCAGCTGATTTAAGATGACTTAGTCTGGCCTAGCCAAGCACCCAGAAGACTTAAGATGACTTAGTCTGCACCCGGCACAGGGCTCCCATTACCTCCTCTGCCAGAGAAGGTCGAGATTAGACTAAATCTGTAAGAGACTGGGAAGGGGAGCTGGGCTGTCACCTGGCTCTCTGCTGTGGGCTCCTCTGAGAGCAGTGACAAGCCCTGGGGACAGGTCACACACAGACCACAGGGAAGATGGGCCATCTGCTTGGGGAGGCAGCACTGGCCCTGGGGACCAGGGGTGGCCAACAGCATTCTCTGACTGGAGGGTTGTCTGGAGTCCCTTTGCAGGGAGTCTGGGGGTGGGGAGAACAGCTCACAGTGGAAGGGGACTTGCTCCCTGCTCCCCTTTGCAGGACCAGGGTCATCTGAGGAGTCGTCTTTGCTTCTTCTCTGGGTCTCTGTAGGCACTGTGCTACCCCAAGACCAGCACCCCAGATAGATGAGCCACACTCTGTCCTCTGCACAGTAGTCCTTACCCACCTTCACTCTTCACAGAGCTCACGAGTGTCCTGATATTTATCGACTTAGTGTCTATCTGCTTTGAATGACCTTCTGCCCACCCCCCCTGCATCATCATCCAGTGGGTGGCACGTGGCAGGGACTCAGCAAGGCCTAGTGATGGGTGACATTTAATGTTCCATGGCCACCTCTGCCTGCCTAGATAAGCTGCATATCTCCCTGGTGGAGTGGCTCACCCACGATCACACAGCTGGAACCAGGGTTCAAACCCACTCAGGGCGAGAACTCAGAGCCACTGTTCTGACAGGATCTGGCTGTGGACTGGCCAAGCACAGGGCTACCCATGATCCACCTGGGTATGCTGGAGGAGGGACCCATGATCTGAGGGGAAACATCAAAGCACTTGTGGAAATGTCTCTCAGGGACAGTGACTACCAGCAGGGAAGCAAATCACAGCTGTACAGTGAGGTTCCCCAATGAGAGCACCCAGGCCTTCCTCATCTTCCCAGTGACCCAGGCACTATATCTTGACCAAGGGGCAGGTATGGTTTTCAAGGTGTGCGGTGGAGAAGGCGAGGCAGCAGAAGAGCAGGTAGTGATCCGGGTCACTAATTTGTAGAGCAGCCGGGCTCTCACTGAAGCCTTAAGTTCCTGCCCCTTCCGCATCCGCTGACCCCACATACACAGATTGAGCTAATATCAGGTGAAAACATCTGAAGAAGAAATTGCCTCTGTGCTGAACACAGCAGGCCTTTTCTCAGCCTCATTCCCCTAGCAGTGTCATCTAGCCACTACCCAGACGCACTTGTATCACCGTAGGCGTTCAAAGTCAGCCAGAGGTGGTTAGAGAATGTAGGATGGTCCACACACATCCACACACATCCAAGGGGGTCCTGGAGCCTGGCCGGGGTGCACAAGGCATGCTTGAGCTATGTCCTTCCAGCCTTGAAGTTGTAAGTCTCCAAGCTGCCTGGTGCCTTTGTCAAGGGCAAAGCAGGGTATGCTCAGCACAGGTGGCACTCTGTGACAATTTGCTGGCTAGCTGGCTGCGTGAACACGCAGATGAAGGAAGGAAAGTGTCATGTGGGAAAGTGGGAACCGATTCTAGCTGGATACCCCAAGTGAAACCCAGGGCATTGTCCCCAAAATACCAAGACCACAGCCTGCCCCTTCTGTCCCCACACAACTCTTCTACTGTCCAGATTCCTGGCCTGTCCCAAGCCAAATGGCTGTGGGATCTACAGGCAGGAGACTTGGCTCTGTGAGTGACATTGGCAGTGTGACTGGCACAGCATTGGCGGCAAGTGCTATTTTCTCTGGATCTCATGGGCCCCTAGAGAACAGCAAATCCATTTGTATTTACTCTCTGTTTTGTTTTGCTTTTTGAGACATGCAATCTGGATCTCATGTAATCTGGGCTGGCCTTGAACTTGTTCCTCCTACCTCTACCTTTGAAGTTCTGGGATTATGTGATGGCTAATCCTGGGTGTCAATTTGACTGGATCTGGGATTAACTAAAATGAGAGAGAGGCCTTCTGATTGGATCATTTGAAGCTAGAAGACCCACCCTAAATGTGGGTGTTACTGTCTGGTGGCAGCCAGTGTAAAAGGCCAGGGCAGAAGCCAGCTCTTGCTTTTTGCCGCTTGCCTCCTCTCTCTGGTGAGCTCATCTTGCTGCTGTGACCAACTTCTAGGATTCCAGCATAGACTGAAGACTAGCAGATCTCCTGGAATCCATCAGGCCTTCAGCACCAGATTGGGACTACTGAGACATCCAGCCTTGTGGACTGAGCAACTACTGGATTCTTGGCCTCTCCAGTGTGGTACAGCCATTGTCGGACTACTTAGACTCAATCCTGTAAGCTAATCTAATAAATCCATATACATTCCATATACATATATATATATATATATATATATACACGTGTGTGTGTGTGTGTGTGTGTGTATTCTTTCTACCAATTTTGTTTCTTTATAGAACCTTGACTAATACAGATTGTATTTGGGCATTCAAATTTTTTTTTTCCTTTTAGACCAGATATTGTGGCTCATACCTGTAATTCCAGAACTCAGAAGGGTGAAGCAGGTGGCTAGCCACCAGTTCAAGGCCAGGCTGGGCCACATAGTAAATTCCACAGCAGCTTGGGCTACAGAAACACCAATAAAGGAAATCTCCTTTTAAAACAACGTCCCTTGTTCAAGTTAAACCCTATTATAATCTACATATTAAAACACATAGAAAGCACCCCTTCCCTGGGGTGTCACCAAGGAAGCCAGTGTGTAAACTGCAAATCTGAGCTATGACCCTCATTTCAAAACAGGAGAAACTGAGGCTCTGAACAGAGAGGGTCCAGGGCACATAGCATGTCAGCAGTGGAATTTGGGGCAGGTGGCACTGCTGGGCACAGGTGGGGCATCTGATCTCCCGCACAAGTGCCTGGACAAATTGCAGAGGCAACATGGCTCCAACCAGTGGCTCTGTGGGGCCGTCAGTCCTTCGTTTGCTTCATTTACACCTTACTGCACCCTGCAGGGAGGGATTATCACTTCCATTTGGGGGGGGTAAGTAAAAGAGGCACAGAGAGATTGAGCATTGTGACCAAAGGCACACAGCTACATAGAGAGAGGGTTGCTATGGGACTCCAGAACGGCTCCCTTTGCTGCACCTCCAGCTCGCCACCCCCAAGAGCAGCTTTAACTAAGTTGTGGCTACTTTTGCCTCCTCCATTCTGACTGAACCCTTCTCCTGCTCAAACACCTGTAGTGGCCCTTCGAGGACCCCCTGCTCTGCCATGCACTCACCAATGCCTCCCCAGCTTTCTTGGCACGCACCCGCTCCGGGGTGTTTTCTCAGCAACCTCTCAGTAGTGGTACCTTTTATTAGAAGTATCACCTGAACCTCTGTACTTAGTGAATACATTTACAATTAACTCAAATAAGTGAAAAGAATAAAAGTCGAGGCAAAACAGTCCAGAGGAGTTTTCATGATTTCCTCCCACGCCCAGGCAGTCACCTGGTGCCATGCTAGAAGGCTCCTGGCTCCTAGACTTTTCATCTCTTCCTTCTAGGCCAGGCCAGACTGCACCCATGCTCCTTCTAAGGAGTCTTTGCTGCTCTGAGTCATCTGAGCCACCTGAGCCACGTGGCCTCATTCACCCAGCTAGCAATACCAAAACTCAAGTGTCCCATGTCCCTCTGCCCAAACCACATGTGCTCTCCATGAAGCCAAGGCTGGGGCAGCTTCGTACATGGCTCCGACTCCCATCATAGCTACCGAGCCCTGATCCTGCTCACATAGATACATGTCTTCGCTTTCTCTCCATTGTCCTCTAAATCCCCCTCTAACTGCAAACCAACCCTCAGCTTGCTGCTCCCTGGACTCCAGCCACACTGGCCTGAGGCACTGACAGACCCATCACTGACTAAATGACCAGCACGAGCCTTGGTACATGGTGGCTACTGTAGACTCTAACCCAGAGGCTTGCACACATGGGCACCTGTTGGAATGTCCCTCTAGTCCTTACCACACAGGCTATGGGTCCCACCCCAAGTCATCTGACTTGGTAGGAATAATGAGCGGTGTCCTGCTGACCGCCCAAGTTCCTGTGCTGAGTTCCTGGTCTCAGTTGGTTGTTCCTGGGGTGACATCCCAATAAGCCCAACCTAAATGGACTTGCATGGAACCTGCTTGGCTCAGGGACCTCCCAGCTCTGTGATGGCACTGGGCATGGCAGTGGTGATCTGAGAGCTATGGTCAGTATGCTGTCCTGCCCAGCATGCCCACAGGAAAAGACCCAACGCTAATCACCATAGCACAGCTCCCACTGGGTGCTCCCCTCCCACCAGTGTGAAGTCACAAACCTGTTAAGCTGAACCATCCTAGCTGGAGCCATCTGCAATCTCCGGGTTAACCTTCCAGAGGCAGCAAAGGCAAAATGAAGTCCTTAGGGTGCCCTCACCCAGTACAAGAAGTTAAGCACATAGGCACAGTGCACCCCAGCTGACCATGGGAGACACAGTGGCCCTGTGACTACCTGTCTTCCAGCTAAGCATACAGACCTCAGAAGAATACCAGCCTGCCTGTGCTTCTACCCTAGACGTCCTTCCTCCAGACACACATCGCTTTTATCAAGGAGACACACGTCACTTCACCTAAGTACAACCCCCAGGAAGGATCAACCCCTTTTATGGAAACTTGGAAAGTAAGGCTCAGAGAGATGGAGTTACTCAGTACCTCGAGCTGGAGATGAAACAGATAGGATTCAGCCTGGCTACCAAGCCCATCCCCATGAACACAAGTAGCTGAGGGCTGGTCCCAGTGCAGGAGCCATCTAAGAGGTGTTTGTTCCATTGACTTAGTGAGTTAAAGCCCCTGTCAGTTCTGGAAGAAGGTTAGGGGCACTTACTCATCCCAGACCTTCTCACAGTTAGAGGCAGAACATCAGGGCCACCCCCAGCTATACCTGTACCAGTTTCAGCGGCTGAAAAGTCCTAAGTAGAGCTGGCCATGGGACGAGGCCTTGTGAGTAGGGCATCATCTCTAGCTGACAAGTGAATAACCAGTGCTTGCTGTGTCCTACAGGCTACGAACACCACCTGCCCCTCCACAGACATGGAACGGAGGCTTGGGCTGAGAGCCCAAGGCTTCCCTGCTATGAGAAGCCATGGTCTGCAAACAGGACCCCAGTTGGATGTAGCCCTAACCCTGCTGATACCACATCAAACCTCCAATCCCCTCACCCCCTTCTGGAAGCAGGGTACTTTGCTCAGATGGAAGAGAGAACTGTCTCCCAAAGCTTGGAGCCGAGATACTAGAGGTTAAGAGGGTTAAACAGCCAAGGTCAAGATCTTTTCCCGCTAAGTCCTGTCCTAATTGGACAGAGACTCTCACACCCTCTGTCCCATACCACTGATCCTTTAAACCCTTGCCCAAGCCCTCTCCCAACTGGGGTGCCTCTTCAACAGTGCAGCTCATCCCCAACCCCAAGTCTGTAACTTCATGGCCTGTCTTCTCTACTAGATGACATGAAGCGGGGCTATTTGGGTGGCAAAGGCCCAACTCAAGCTGAAGCCCAGGTGGGCATTTACCAGCTTCTAAAGCTGACAAGTCCAGGGGCGAGCTGGTCTGAGACTCATCCCTGTCCTCCGGACCAGGAACCCCTGCCCCCTGCCCCCTCCTGTCGACTCCAGATTTGAAGGCACTGGGGGCGGGGGGTAGAGTTGGCAGACAGCAACTTGACCCTGGCAAGCAACTGGATGGCCCGTCAGATGCATTCTTGTGAGCTGAGCCACTCTTCTGAGCAGTCATCAGGGTCTGCCCCCCCAGGGTGGTCAAGCCTGAGTCACAGGAGCAGGTGGGCCCTATTTCGAGGAGGGAAAGTGGAAGTTCTGGTGTCAGATACGGAACAGAGACGGATGAGCAGGTGTGAAAATCCACTCCCGGGAACTGTACCCGGCTTCCAAACTCTTCACTGTGTAACCTTGGATAAACCACTTCCCTTCTTGAACCTCCATTTCCTTATTTGCAAAATGGAGTATTAACCCAACTCTGAGGCATGTTTGAGAGGATTCAACAGAGGACGCCGATCTGAAGTGCACCCCGTGACTGATGCGATACCCTATGGTTCTGAACAGCGTGCTGATCGTGTGGATGGGCTTTATTCAAGGCTTCCCTACATGAAGGTATCTTCTCATCTCTCTTGAGGCTATGGGGCTCTTGGTAGAACCCTAGAAGCCCAGCCACATGCCCTTGTAAACATGCCCACACTGCAGCACCCTCTGTGGCACCTCCTTTGTCTTCTGGAGAATGACAAGGTAATGCCAGCTCATTGATGCCCTCGAGCATGACTGACCTTCACCGTGGAGGAAGTGGAGGCCGAGGGTGCGAAATCCTAGCAGGGGAGCTGTCTTCCCGTGAGAGGCAAGAACTCTCTGTATGGTTTCCCTACTCCTCCCTGAGGTCAGGAGCCAGCCTCACACAGAGCTGCAGAGAGGGCTATGGGAATGACAGGCTATAAAAATCTCCCGGGCCATCTTCCAGGAGGCTAAGGAGAAGGGGAAAAAAGACATCCCCGCGAAAAAAGTCAGCCCGGGGTCTGGAGCGAGCTGCCTTGAGTCCTTACATGGAAATCCACATTCACTGCGATGCGTGATGGGGAGGCGTGGGAGCCTCTGCTACAGAAACCAAGAAAACAGGCAGTTCATGCCCAGAAACCAAGCCAACGAGAGGAGCCAGTTCCAGGGGATCAGCTGAGCTGTCACCAGGCCTAAACCCTCCTTGTGGGAGAGCTTAAGGTCCACAGATAAGAATACACGCTCCCGGGGCCGGAGAGAGGGCTAGCGGTTGAGAGCGCCGACTGCTCTTGCAGAGGACCTGGGTTTGATCCCCAGCACCCACACGGCGGCTGAGAACAATCCAACACCCTCTTCTGACCTCCAAGGCATTGCATGACACGGGTGCGCAGGCAGTACGTTCATACACATAATAAAATCAATAAAATTAAAAAAAAAGAATACATACTCTCTCCTCAAGGCGATCTCGGCACCAGCCCTGTCAGCAGGAAGGCCTGGGCCAGGTCCCCTAGCTCCAGTTCCTGCAGAGACGCCCAGCGACACCCAGACAGTGACGTGGGAGCCCAGCAGAGCATGCCCGGCCAGGGGCCTCCGAGCAATGACTTGGTCTTTGAGCCTCAGTCCTGTCACCCTCAGAGTCGGGGTCACACGTGTCCTCCACAGCAAGGAACAAATGAGCTGCTACCACGCCACACTGCAGCAGGGGAAACTGAGGCTGAGTGGCAAAGGTAACAAAGTCACACAGCTGGTCAGTGACTCAGAACTCTGGTCTGTCTGAGGGTACAAGAGGCCTCTGTCCCCTTCACCCAACTCACAGGAGACGTCTACTGATGTCAGGCACCTACCCCGCACACTTTGAGTCTGGCCGTGTTGGGTTTAACTTTGCACAGGCCATGTTAGGGGCTGGTTCTGACCAGGTTGACAGTGTCTGTGTCCTGGTATGCTGTGGAAGGCAAGGATTCAAATACACTTGTGAAGCCCAAACAAATGCATTTATTAATAGCCTGCCATCAGCCAGAGCCCATTAGCTGAGCAGACACAAATGCTAGGCCTTCCTCAGCCACAAAGGAAACAAAAGGCCCTTTATTGTTGACAACGGCGGGCACTCTGCTCTCAGAGGACAGGCATTCCTGGTGGACAGCCGTGGCTTGGACATCTGTTCAAGACAGGATCAGATAGACAGTCTGACTGCACCCCGGCCTCACCCTTGTGGCAACACACACACACACACACACATACACACACATACACACACACATACACACATACACACATATACACACATATGCACACATATGCACACATACACATACACACATATACACACATATATACATACACTCACATCCACACATGCACACATACACACACATATACACACATACACATATTCACACATGCACACATACACACATACACACACATACACACATATACACACATGCACACACATACACACATACACACATGAACACATACACACATATACACACATACACACACATACACATATACACATACATGCACACACATACACACATACACACACATATACACACATACACACACATATACACACATACATATGCACACATACACACATATGCACACACACACATACATGTATACACACATTCACACACATGCACACACATGCACACATACACACATATGCACACATGCACACACATATACATACACATGTACACACATACACACATACACATATACACACACACACACATGCACACACTCTCTTTCTGCTGCCTGACTTGCTTATATGTGAGGGCGTCAGAGGGCCAGCTGCCAAGGCCTGGAGAGGGAAGGCACCAGAGGACTGAAGGGCAGAGGCTGGGCACGTGTTTCTCTTCCCTCATAAGAAGCCATGAACCCCAAAGCAGAACCTTCATCTCCTGAGGCTCAGGATGGTATATTAGCAGGGAAAACAGAGATGGAGCTAACCTGGGCCAAGCTTCCAAGAGGTACAAAGTTGATAAGCTACTTCAGTTTCCCCATGGTGGGGATACTTAAGGCAGCAGGTCCAAACTTGAACGACTTCCTGGCTTCCTGGCTACTGCTATCTGTCACCTACCCAATGGCCCCTGGCAATGCAAGGCTGGCTCTCTTTGGAAGAGGCATCGGGCTGTCAGAACAGCTTAGGGGGAGCCACCCCTTCTGAGGTTGAGGCTGCAGGGGTGCATTCTAACCGGCCAGTGTCCAGCTTTGCCCTTGAAAGTTCCTGATGCCCTGCAGTCCTGAGTTCTGATCCCGCTTGGCCCCTTCCTCCCTGGTGCCCTGCAGTCCTGAGTTCCGATCCCGCTTGGCCCCTTCCTCCCTGGTGCCCTGCAGTCCTGAGTTCCGATCCTGCTTGGCCCCTTCCTCCCTGGTGCCCTGCAGTCCTGAGTTCCGATCCTGCTTGGTCCCTTCCTCCCTGATGCCCTGCAGTCCTGAGTTCCGATCCCGCTTGGCCCCGTCCTCCCTGGTGCCCTGCAGTCCTGAGTTCCGATCCTGCTTGGCCCCTTCTTCCCTGGTGGCTGTGGCCATGCTTCCTTATGCTGAGCTTCCTTGTAACCATCTGTAGAGCGGCTTTGAGATACTAGACACTACATGTGCAGGGTCTGGTGATTGCTGGATAAACACAGGACTTTAGAATGCTGTCTCCAGAGAAGAGAAAACCTTGTCCCTAGACACACTAGAAAGATTTGAATTAATGACGCCATACCTGTGTCACTGGCCCCGCCCTCTCCCTGACATAGGCCTGTCCGTCTTGCTTCCTGGACGGTCCTGGGTTACAGGATGTTCATAATCAGCTTCCACTAGACAGAGAGAAGTTCAGTCTTGACTTTGTCCCCTACTCAAACCTACTCTTTCTGCTCTCTCCACACAGGAAGCAGCCGCTCTCCAGCTTCTCTGACCAAGAATCTTGAGAGCATCCTCAACCTTTTCTTCCTGCCTCTTGGGCCTTCAAAATGTATCCGGATTCCAGCAGCTTCTCACCACTGTTACAGTGCTACCACACCGGCCCCAGAGTCTCTGTCTACCCTGGAGATTGATTCATGCAAAAAGCCTCTTAAATGGCCTTTCCACTTCTTCCCAAGACCCCCCTCCAAAGGCTGTGCCTTGCCCTACAGATGGTGTCCTGCCATATAGACTGTGTGTTTCTGTGCTAGCTAGTTTTCATCAACTTGACACAACTAGGCACACCTAGGAAGAAGGGAGCTCAATTGAGAAATTTCCTCCAGGCCTCTGGGGATGCCTTCGGGACATTTTCATGATTGTTAACTGATATAGGGGGCCCAGCCCACTATGGGCAGCGCCCTCCCTCAGCAGGTGAGCCTGGACTGTATAAGATAGTAGCCAAGCAAGTCAGGGGAAGCAAGCCAGTAAGCAGGATTCCTCCATGGACTCTGCTTCATTCCCTGCCTCCAGGTTCCTACCTTAAGTTTCTGCCCTGCCCTCCCTCAGTGATGAACTGTGATCTGGGAGGCGCAAGATGAAGTAAATCCTTTCTTCCCCAAGTTGCTTTTAGTCAGAGTAGTTTATCCCAGCAACATAAAAAGTGACAAGAACATTTGCCAAACTGGAGGGATCAGTATAGGTATGCTGCTGCTGCTATAACAAGTTTCCCTACTCCTTGCAACACAGATTTATTCTTATTGTCGTGGAGGCCAGAAGTCCCAAATCAGATTTGCTGAGCTAAATTGAAGGTGAATGGAGGCCTAGGTCCTTCCTGAGCTACAGAGACTCTAGCACTCACCGTCTCTGGTTTGGGGAAGCCTTGTACTGCATAGCCTACAGCTCACCAGCATCTCAATTCTAGTGTCCCTTCCTGGAATGATACCTGGGGTTCTAGCTGTGGACCCACCTACATGAACCACGCACTATCTCCCTCTCCATCCTCTCATCCTTGGACTTCTTTGCACTATATAAAGCCCCATTTTCTCAGGGTCTGGAGATCAGTTGTACATACCTTGGGGGTCTATTTTCAGCCTATCTCAGGATCCATTTGAAAGACAAGTTGGAGCATGTCTCCACTGTGCTCGACCACTCTAGAACTGCCCATGGAAAGAAAAAGCCACGTTCTATCTGCTCTCGAACCTGAACCCACCTCTCCACTCCCCTCACTCAGAGTGCTTCTGCCTCAGGGCCTTTGCACTGGAAATTCCTTCTATTTAAAAAAAAACTGAGAGAAATATGCAGGACACTTATGGCAGAATGCATGATCTCGGTTGGGGTGGGGGTGGGGGGGAAAGGAAAGGGAAATATGCCTGAAGTGAATTGGAAAATGATGTGAAATGCACAAAGCATCAATAAAAAAAAAAGAATTTATGTCCAATAAAAGATTTCTCTTAAATGAAAAAAAAATAAAATAAATAAAATACTTAGCCTAGCCCAGCCCCTGGCATCTCTCCAGCCCTTGCTCAGGTGACGTCATCATGGAGGCCTCCCTGGACTCTGTACGAGGCCCCACCCCCTTCCCCTTCCGTTGCTTCTGTGCTCCTCCGGCCCCCACCTGCCTGCTCTATACTAATGGTTCACTTCACTGCTTTCCTGCCAAGAGCAGGAATCACTCACTGCTCTGTTCTCAGTGCTGAGGTGAGTGCTGGGCACAGCAGGAGCCAATGGACACTGCAGATGGTGAGCCTCCCAGCTGTACCCCTAGCTCATTCTGAAATGACTGAGCCCTACTGCAGCAAACTGTGCTCATTCCTGAATTCTCCACACTCACCTTGCCAGGCACAGTACAAACCCCACTATGAAAACATAGAATATGATTCTGTTAGAAGGGGCCTGGCCCTCTGTCTTCCCTGGGCTCCTGGCTGGGCTGGGCCTCTGTCACTCTGTCACGTGCGCACCCTGCCTCTCCACCAGGTAGTGCTGGCTGGTGGCTGCTGAGGGTCCGTCCCTCGTGCCATAGGTGTGTGTTGACACTTCTGTCCTCAGTGCAGTATTGGGAGCAGGTACTCTTATGGTCCTCCTCATTTCATAGCTGGAACTTTCTGTGGCTAAGACCTTCCAATGTTTGACCTCACAGGCTGGATGTGCTCCACCTCAACTAGCAGTGTGCCCTGTTCTCCAGCAGAGATGTTAAACCTTGTATTTTCCACATCCTGGCCTTTCAGACCCTACACTGCACACTTCCTGACTCATGCTTCCAGCCGTATCCACAGCTTTCTGTGACACGTATCGGTATTCTACTTCACAGACAGGGGAGCTGACACAAACAGCGGTGAAGTCAGGGCTGGAGAGATGGCTCGGTGGACAAGACTATGTTCTATGCAAGCATGAAAACCTGAATTTGGACCTCAATACCCAGATAGAAAGCTGGGTGTGACTGTGCTCCTGCTTGTAACAGCGGGATGGGGGTGGTGGAGACGGCGTCGCTGGGGCTTGATGGCCACCAGTCTAGCACCAGGTTCAGTGGGAGACTCTCTCTCAAAGGAGTAAAATAGAGAGAGAGCAAGTGGGACACCTGACATTGTTCTCTGGCTTTCACATGCATGCACACACACACACACACACACACACACACACACATACGTGTGCTCGCCTAAGGATACACAGCTCAAAGAAAACTCAGGAAAAGATCCCGGTTCCTTGCAAAAGCTCCAGAATGTATACTCTTAACCATTTCACTGAGAAACGAAAGCCAGAGTAGGCCGCAGGCAGCCCACGAACTGTGAGCTTATTATTAGTGACGCAGCGTGCACAGTCACACTCAAGGATGGACGTTCCTGTGTTCAAGGACTTTATGAACCATAATGCTGGCACATGATTCAAGCACATGCCTCCTCCTGAATGAGTGTTTGCCGTTTGCATGCCCCAAGATGGCCGTCTAGAGACACATGGCAGAAATGAGGGTTCAGAGAGGTCGTAAAGGTGGGGACTCCATCCAAAAGGATTCATGTCCACATGCAGAGCCAACGGTTCTGTCTCCTGCTAGCACAGAGAAGAGGCTGTGAGGACACGGCCGATCCGTGCCTATCTCTGAACTGGAAACCAGCCCCTGTGGACCTCCACTGGCTCCTTCTGGCCTGCTGTGGAAGACTCCAGCTGCTGGGGGTCAGGTGCGCTGGTGGGGTCAGCTGTAACCACCCAGCGGACTAACACAAGCATGTTGATACATCTGTGTTGTGGGGTGTATGTCTGCTTTGGTGAGCATTGCTTTTAAAAAGAGGATTTCAATTGCCCACCCCCACCCCTACCCCTCAGCATTCTTTATCTTCCTGCTCCAGCCTGGGTCAGGGCTGGACGTCCAGCTGTGCTCTGCACTGGGCTCAAACCTTGGCGCAGCTGGGTACAGTGACACCACCAAGCAGTTTCCCCACAGGAGTCCTGCTGGAAGCCAGGCAACGGGGCAGCTCACCTGCTGCCCCCCACCTCCACCCCCGGCCTTCCTACCTGGCAGTCGCAGGCAGCTCCCAGGCTTCAGCTCAGTCCTCAAGGACAGGGTCTCACATACCCCACGTGGCCTCAGGGGACAGGTTCTCTGGAAACTGTCTCTTTGCATGGTGGTCCTGGCCGAGTCCAGCTCCAGAAAGACGCGGGGCTCCAGAGCAGCAGGCTGCTGCGAGGGCTCTGAGAGGCCAACAGCCCTGCGCGCCCACCCAGTGCACTGCCCAGGAGGGAAACCCAAGAGGGTAATCAGAGCGGCTGCAATGCCCAGGGGAGAGGGAACTGCAGCCATCTGGCCCGCGGAGCCCAGCTGCTTCCCACATCCCATCACAAAGCACAGGCTTGAGCAGGGGGCCTGGGGGACCTCGGCAGGTGCGGACTCTGCAGCTGACGCAGGTTGGGGGAGGACCAGGCAGCTCAGCCACACCAGAGCAGAAGAATGGGGCTTCACCTACAGCTCCTCATGGGTCCCATCCCTCACCTCAGCCCAGGACCCCAGGGTAGAGGTATGATGCTGATGGGGCAGCAGGGGAGAGCCCAGGATCAGGCGGGATGGAGGACAGCCCTGTGGGGTAGACAGAGTTGTAGCTCTGGCTGCTTGCCTTTGATTGTGCTGCAGAGATGAGCTTGGTATAGTAGAGTCAGGTCCTCCCTGGCTCTGGCTTCCTGTCTTGACAGAGGACCATTGCTACACAGCTCCCCCTGTGATACATCTGCCATGGGCCCTTCCCAGGGTCAACCCCATGGTCCATGTCTTTGGACCTCTAAATAAATAAATAAATAAATAAATAAATAAATAAATAAATAAATAAATCTTTTTTTCTCTATAAAGTACCCAGCATCAAGTATTTTGTTCCATCAATAGAAAATGAACTAAAACAAGTTTCTAGTATGTGTAAGTTACGGATTCCTGTCATAATCATCATGGGTGACATAGATCATGTACTTGGCAAAGGCTAAGGCCCTGTGTCTGACACTGCAGTATCTCACTTAACTTTCAAAGTGTCAGTGTACAGGTATTATTATGCTTGTTTAATGAACGAGGAACTTGATATTGAGAGGAGAAATAAAGCAACCCCAGGGTCACAAGCAGGTGAAATGGGCCGAGGCTCACGTGAGGCCTCCCAAACTCTGCTCCACATTGCCCAGAGAATGTAATACCAGTGTGGAGAGCAGGCGTTGGCCAAAATGGCGCCTTGGACGCTGGCCAGGTCTTATGATCGCCTGATTGTCGCCTGACTGCCCAGCTCATTCCCCAACCAATAAGAGAACGCCGAACCTGAGCCCTCATTAGCGTGTCCGCTGACTTCCGTGTATTGTGCATACCGCTTACAGACCAATGAGAGACTGCCATGGCGCTCGCACCCTAGCAGGAGGCGGGGTTGAGGGAAGAGATTATTAGCAGGGGACACTGGAAGGGAGAGGAGAATTGATGTAATAGTTGCCTGATTAAACTGCGTCTGGAAGAACAAGAGTGTGTCCTCTCCTCGGGAACAGAGAGACGAGGAGAGCGACATACCAGCAACAAAAGTCTATGCTTGCTGGATGTCAGGCAATCTTTTAAGCACTTAGCCTATTTAATTTTCTCCCAAGCAGCTAGCTCTTTTTTATTTTTTTAATATTTTTTATTTTATGTGTATGAGTGTATTGCTTACATGTTGGTAGCACATCTGTGTTGTGCAATGTCAACAGAGGTCAGAAGAGGGTGTTAAATCTCCTAGAACTGGCGTTCCGGACAGTTGTTAGTGGCCATCTGCCTGCTGGGAATTGAAGCCGGGTCCTCTGCAAGACCAGGCAGTGCTCTTAACTGCTGAGCCATCTCTACGGCCCTCAGCAGCTCTTTAAGCAGATGCTTCTATCTCTCCCATTTAATAGGTGGGAGACTAATGGTATAGTGGTTAAGTGACGTGCTCAGAGCTGCAGAGCTGAAGCCTGAAGTTAGGAAGCATGACCAAGGCTCACGCTGCAGTGCAGGGCCACCTCTGGCCTCCTGCAATCCTCATGGAATGCCCCAGGTGCCCAGGGATGCTTCAGAAAGTTACCTCACCAAAGCCACCTGGACGGCCAAGAGCAAACTGAGATTCGAACCCACCTCTTTCTTGCTATGTTTTTACTGGAGTGGTTTGGATAAGCGTTCCCCTGAGGTCCATGCATCAAAGGCCTAGTCACCAGCCAGAGATGTTGTCAGGAGGTGGCTGAGTTTTTGGAGGCATGGCCTGATGGGAAGAGTGAGGTCACCAGGGGAGCCATTAAAGAGACCCCAATCCTTCTCTTTCTCTCTTTTAAAATTTTACTTATTTTTATTTTATGTGTATGAGTACTTTGCCTGCATGTATGTACCCATGCATGCAATACCCACTGAAGTCAGAAGAGGGCATTGGATCCCCTGGAACTGGAATTACAGGCAGCTGTTAGCTGCCATGTGGGCACTGGAAATCAAACCTGGGTCCTCTTCAAGAGCAGCCAGTGCTCCACTTTCTCTTTGCCTCCTGCCTGGTAAGCAGGCTGCCAGGATCTGCTCTCTCACTGCAGGCTTAAAGCACCAGGGCCAACTGATCATGGGCTGGAGCCCCTGAAACCATGAGCCAAGATAAACCTTTCCTCTCTGTAAGTTGTTTAGGGTATTTTGTTACAGTTATTATAGCTGATAGCACTAACTCCTATAGTGATTACAGCTACTGGTCAACAAGCATTAACTACCAGGTTCTTAACCTAACTGCACTGAACCTTCACAAACATTCCCTTGGGAAGGAGAGATATGTATAAGTCAGGATAGACAAGGTTACGCTGTGGTAACAAAGAACACACACACACACACACACACACAATGTTAATGGCTTAAATCCAAACCAGTTTTTTTTTTCTCCTCACACTATCCATTTTATTTAGGAAACTTCTCTCAGACCCAGACTGAAACCCATTTTTGTAAGATTTGCCAGGGTACAAGAAGGGAAGACTAGACTGGAGCTACTAAATGCCCTGTCTAAACAAACACATGTCACTTCTGCCCCTAGTTCATCAGTCACAACTAGACATATGTCCCCACCCAATCACAGCAAGGCTAGGGTGTATATGGTCCTACTGTGTGCATGGAAGGCAGACCACCCATTTTCTCCCTCTTCTATAGAAGAGGTCAGCTGGGATCCAGCTGCTAAGGACAGCTTGCAGCCCAGTGAGCCTACAGCCTGTCTCAACCACACGAAGCCTTGGTACACAGAGACCCATGGGCTGCAATGCAGGCAGCTCTGAGGCTCCTGGGAGCCCTACCAGCAGCCTCTCCCCTAATTCACCGCAGCACAGAGCAGGAAGCCTCCCAGGTGTGGTCTTGTGAATTTTAAGGGCAGCTCAGGGTTAGGACTCTGTTCTGAAGGAAGCTTTCCTCCCTCTCAGTGCAGGACAAGGAGCCCAGCCCCCTTCTTCCCTCCCTAGTAAGACATGAAGGAACACAGCTGGCGTGTTACACTGTCTGAGAACCAGGAGGGCAGCAAGCCACACACACACAAGGTCAAGGGGCCTGGCTGTGCCTCAAAGCCTCCACTCAGGGCCAGCCAGGGCCAGGAACCCACCCCTCAGCCCTCACCCGCAGCCTCTGTGTGCTCACATCTTACCTCATGCTTCTCACCAAGCCATGACCATTTGGCCCATTTTACAGCTGAACAAATGGAGGCTCACAACCAGGTCAGTTGTGAACCTGGTCAGTTTGCTTAGACTTTGGGTTTGTCAGAAAGAAGGTGACCCAACTGTGCAAACATCCTGTTCTGCCTCTCCAGAGCTGTATAAGCAACTTAATGGCAGACCTCAGTCTTCTTACCTGCAAAGAAGAGACTTCATAGGGTCACTGTGAGAATCGGTTAACGTGAGAGACACAGTGCTTAGCACAGAGGAATCTCGAGGAAGGCCAGTCAGTGTTGTGCTTGTGAGGTTTTCAGTTTGAAGAGAAAAACAATTCCAACGTCAAATGAACGCTATGTCTAAACTAACAGTGATGGCAACACAGGAAACGTGTAAGTTCAACTGGATGACATCTGTGAATAGAGAAGGTAGGAATCACTTGAACTGTTGTTGGTTGTCTTGTTTCCAGCACAAGCTGTTGTTCACCCACTTTCATGCTGTCCCTTTAATTGGTTAATTTATTTATTTTTAGTTGACAGGTAAAGACTGTGTTATCTTCTTCCATTTCGCAAATGATGAGATGGTTCTCAGAGAGGCAGCATGGCTGCCTGACTCACTCAGGCCAGTCTAACTGTGAAGCCACACTCTCATCTTCCCAAACAACTTCCCTTCATGTAGAAATATCATAAGGTTAACATCTCTATTTGCATAGACACAGAGTATCTGTAAAAATACTCAAGCTGGTTGTGGTGGTGCACACCTTTAAAACCAGCACTCGGGAGGCAGAGGCAGGTGGATCTCTGTGAGTTCAAGGCCAGCCTGGTCTACAGAGCGAGCTCCAGGCCAGCTGGGACTAAAGGGAGACCCTGTCTCAAAAAGACCAAAAACAACAAACAAACAATCTCGTCAAATCCAGGAAAGGCAACCTAAACTGGTCATGTTGCTGGCCAGGCCAAATCAAAGCAAAATGATCAACTGAACTCCTGCACGCCAGTAGCAAACTACCAGGATCTGAAATCGTTTAAGGATTTTTAAAAAATTACATATCCAGGCATGGTGGTGCACATCTTTAATCCCAGCACTTAGGAAGCAGAGACAAGTGAAGTCCATGAGATCCAGAGCAGCCTGGTCTGCATATCAAGTTCTAGGCTACAGGAAAACTGTCTCAAAAAAATATTTTTGTATGTAGATGTGTGTTCCTGAGTGTATATATGTGTACCACCATGTGTGTGTAGGAGTGTATTAGTCAATTTTCTGTTGCTGTGATAAAACACCATGACCAAGGAACTTATAAAAGGAAGAGTTTATTTGAGCTTACGATTGATGGTTCCAGGGAATTAGAGTCCATTGTGGCGGGAGGCATGGCGGCTGGAGACTGGAGCAGCAAACCGAGGGTCACATCTCACAAAGAGCACAGGAAGCAGAGAGCAAGACTGGAGACCACGAGGCTTGTTAAAACTCACTAAGCCTGCCCCCAGTGACACACTTCCTCCAGCACAGCCACACACCCCAAGACCTCCAAAACAGCGCCACCAACTGGAGACAAACGTCTGAATACCTAGAGCCTATGGGGGACACTCATTCAAACCACCACATTCCACTCCCTGGCCCCCATAGGCTCCTGACCATATAAAATGCAAAATGCATTCAGTCCAACCCCAAAAGTCCCCATAGTCTCCACCAGTTTCAATGCCATTCAAAAGTCCACAGTCCAAAGTCTCTTCTGAGACTCAGGCCAATCTCTTAACTGTAAGCTCCTGTAAAATCAAAAGAACAAATTATCATTACTCCCAATGTACTAGTGAACCCGAATACACATTCCCATTCCAAAAGGGTTGAATAGAGCATAGTGAGGAATACTCGACCTAAAACAAGACCGGAATATACTCAGCAAGCTATAACTCCTATAGTCTCAGTAGCTCCATTGCTATACTTCTGGGACTGAACTCCAATGGGCTTGAGATGGGCTCAGCTCTTCCAGTTTGCTTTCAACATTACATCTCTATTTCTTAGGTCGTACTCCACTCCCTTTATGCCAGACCTTGCTTGGCAACATCTTCACTAGTGGTCTGCATCTGAATTCTCTTTTGGGTCTCCTGCTGCCCAACTAGGCTCTCATCCTATCTATCTATCTCTCTACACAATCTTCTATCAAGGCCTTTCTTTATCAGGATCATCCCCTGCTGCGACTCTGCCTGACCTTGGCAGCTCTCAAACCGTCGGAGGGAAGAACTGATGACCCCTTCACTCTGACTGCAAGTTCAGGATTGACTCTCTCCTACTTTTAAACCACATTTGCAGTTTTTCTTTGCCGTTGGACTTGCTGAGGTTTAGCTGGGTTTGTGGTTTGTGCCTGAAGGCACTGATTCTTTTGTTTACTTGTAACATCTCCGGCCTATCTTTAATCCATTTATTGTTTTCTCCTTATGAAAGGGAGCCTCTCCTTCACATGCCTTGGTCCCACCTTTAATCTTCCTAGTGCAGTTATCAGATCCAAACTGTACATTCTGCATTTCTTTCTGCCCCATTTGCTCTTTTTCACTGTAGATCTGTATAATATTCACCATTAAAAGCCATGCCACCATTTCTACATTAGGCTGTCTTGAAATATCCTCCGCCAAAGACATCAGTCCATTGCTTTTCAACTTAGCATCAGGCAGGCATCTGGAATGTGGGCTAACTGCTGCCAGACTCTTTATCAAAATATCCCAGTTGCTGCCTAAGTCTTTATTTTCCTCTAGAACTACATTTTTTGCAGCCATGCTTTCTTCCAGGCTTCTACTAAAATGGCCCCTTAAGCTCTGCTTACAGTAGTCAACAACTTTTCTAGCCCAAAGTTCCAAAGTCTTCCACATTTCTCCAAACATCCACATGGTCAGGTTCTTCACAACCAACAGCCCACTCTCTGGTACCAAATTACTGTATTAGTCACTTTTCTGTTGCTGTGATAAAACACCATGACCAAGGAACTTATAAAAGGAAGAGTTTATTTGAGCTTACGATTGATGGTTCCAGGGAATTAGAGTCCATTGTGGCGGGAGGCATGGCGGCTGGAGACTGGAGCAGCAAACCGAGGGTCACATCTTGCAAAGAGCATAGGAAGCAGAGAGAGAGACTGGAGACCACGAGGCTTGTTAAACTCACTAAGCCTGCCCCCAGTGACACACTTCCTCCAGCACGGCCACACACCCCAAGACCTCCAAAACAGCGCCACCAACTGGAGACAAATGTCTGAATACCTAGAGCCTATGGGGGACAGTCATTCAAACCACCACAAGGAGCTTGAAGAGGCTGAAAGAGGGTGCCAGCCTGATCAGCTGGAGCTAGAGTACAGGCAAGTTGTGAGCTACCAAGTAGATGCTGGGAACTGAACTTGGTCCTCAGCAAGAGCAGTACTTGCTTTTAATTGCAGAGCAATCAGTTAAAAACAAACTAACAACTATATCGAATCTTCCAGACCATGAACACTGCATCTCTTCTTTAGGCCTCCTTGGGTATCTGTTAATGCTTTGTAGTTTGATAGTTTTCAATGTATAGATATGGTATATATTTTAGTAGATGTTCTTCTAATGTTCATGTGTGTCAATGCTATTGTAAATTGAACCATTTAAACATTTTTTTTTTTCAAATTCTAGGGCTGGAGAGATGGCAGAGGACCTAAGTTCAGTTCCCAGCAAGACTCGCATGGCAACTAACAACCATCTGTAATTCTAGTCCCAGGGGATCTGGTGCCCTCTCTTGGTCTTTACAGGCATTGCATGTATGGGCACCCTTAAAAAATAAATATTGGGCTGGAGAGATGGCCTAGTGGTTAAGAGCGCCAACCGCTCTTACAGAGGACCCGGGTTCGATCCCAGCACCCATATGGTGGCCAAGAACCGTCCAAAACTCCAATTCCAGGAGAACTCCAGTTCCAGGGGAATCCGAGACCCTCTTCTGACCTCTGCGGCATTGCATGACATGGGTGCACAAACCTGCATTCATACACATACAGAAATAAATAAAATTAAAAAGTAAATAAATCTTTTCAAAAATAAAAATTAGGAACTAAGATTTATATGGGAAGACAAAGGAACAAAAATAGTCAAAACTATTTTGAAAAGGAAAACAAAATTGGAGAACTTCTGTTCACTAATTCCAGGAGTTCAGCATGCAACTTACCCATACGACCCAGGAAACCCACTCTTAGGTCTACACACAGAAACTGACAGGCAGGCACTTACAGCAGCTTTATTCAGAGATCAGAGCAGGAAACAACCAAATATTCACATCTTTTTGTTTGTTTGTTTTTTAATATTCACATCTTGAGATACGGCCACTCCATGGAATATTATTCAGCCCTAGTAAGGATGGCTTATTAATATAAACAGCATCATGGGCACATCCCAAAAACATTATACTGGTGAAGAAGCTCTGTTCAGAAAAAGTCTATTCATTTAACTTTCTGAAAAAGAAAATGATACAGAGATAGAAATCAGGTGAGTGGCTCCCAGGGGCTGGAAGTGGGGACTGCAGAGATTCCTGGAGGAGCTACACTTCGTGAATGTGACGACGGTTACATGACTGTGTCCACCTGCCGAAACTCATTAAACTCATTTAAAGGTACGACAGAGCCAGGCATGGTGGTGCACGCCTTTAATTCTAGCACTTGGGAGGCAGAGGCAGGCAGATCTTTGTGAGTTCAAGGCCAGCCTGGTCTACAGAGTGAGTTCCAGGATAGCTGGGACTATAGGGAGGCCTTGTCTCGAAAAGACCAAAATAAATAAATAAATAAATAAACAAATAAATAAATAAATGTACTACCGAAAGTGTTCATTTAACTTTACATAAACAACACTTCAATGAGCCTGACCTAAAAACAATTAGCCGGATGTGGTGGTGCACACTGTAATTCCAGCACTGGGAAGGTGGAGATAGATCAGATGTGGTGGTGCACACTGTAATCCCAGGACTGGGAAGGTGGAGATAGGTCAGTCTGGACTACAATATGAGGTCCTATCTAAAACAACAACAAAACGAAGTCCACTGAACAGAACATCTATTTAACAGCAAAATTTACTGAGTACCTACCATGACACGCCAACAGATGGATTTTTTCCACTTGCCCATGTGTGTGTGCTCACTCGCACACATGTGTGTGCACCTCAGTGAACATGCTTACCATTTTCATGGGGGAAGTCCCTCTGACTTCCTGCTCCTGTTTGCTGTCTGGCATCCTTAGACAGTTGTTCTAATATTTTATCTAGAGCAAGTTGCTGCTGCCTATGGGAGAGTTAGCCTGATTCACGCTGTCCCCACAGCAGCAGAACCAAGGTGTCAGTCAACACAAGATGCTGACAGTGCTGACCACAGAGGCCTGGCCAGGTTGGGTGCATATCCCTGCCCAGCACGCACTGCATGCCTGACAGTGGTCCCATCATTTCCCAGCAGGGCTCAACAATTCCTGCTGCCTAAGGTCATGGCCTGGCAGTGAGCATGATCCAAAGGGGCTCATGGAGACGCTGGTGTACAGACCTCGCTGCACCGTGTAGGCAAAGCACAGCTCACACATTCACAGTGCATAGTACTCGGTGATGAATATGAAGGCTGTTTGCCAGTTTGTTCATTTGCAGTGCACTCGTTATGTTAATTACTTCACTATGTCTTCCTTCCACTTGTTAAAAAAGTTTTCTTGGGGCTGGAGAGATGGCCTAGCGGTTAAGAGCACTGACTGCTCTTGCAGAGGACCTGGGTTCAATCCCCAGCACCCACATGGTGGCTGAGAACTGTCTTTAACTCCAGTTCCAGGGGAATCCCACACCCTCTCTGACCTCTGAGGCATTGCACGACACGGGTGCACCAACCTACATGCAGACAGTACATTCATACACATAAAAAATAAATAAAATTTGAGAAAAAAAGTTTTCTTACCTGACATGGTGGCTCATGCCTTTAATTCCAGCACTTGGGAGGCAGAGACAGGGGGATCTTTATGAGTTCAAGGCCAGCCTGGTCTACAGAGCGAGTTCCAGGACAGCTGGGGCTACAGGGAGACCCTGTCTCAAAAAGGCCAAAAACATTTTCCTGTATGGGGGCTGGGGAGGTGGCTCAATGATTAAGAGGCCTGGCTGCTCTTGCAGAGGAACCAGGTTGGATTTTGATCATCTCTTCTGATCTCCACAGGCATTGCACAACCTGGGTGCATTTACACACATGTGAGCAAATTTTATTTGTTTTTTTGTTTTATTTATTTTTTATTGAATTTTTATGTGTTACATAATTTTTCAATCAGTCTGAATCACCTTATACCTGCTTCTCCCTGGGCACCCTCCCCTCTTCCCCTCTCCTGGAATTCACACTGTCATTTGTGCTAGGGTCCATTTGCTCCAAATTAACTCTCCCCACCCACTTCTCAGTGCCAGTTCATCCCCCAGGCTCTAGTCAGCCTATCCAGAGTCTCTTTCCTAAAGAAGGCCAGGTCTTCCTCACGCGACCACCATCAGCTGCTAATATTTCTTCAGCCAAGGTTGGGCTCTGCGGCCCAGTTCTGTAGTTCTGTGCAGGTTTTGTCCAGCTGAGCTTACATGAGTCTTGTGCATACTGATACCAATGCTGTAGGTTCTTATGGACACAGTACCAGGAGCTTGTAGGATTTGTTTCCATTTGGTCTGCACCACCTCCCTGGTTCTTACAATCTTTCTGCCCCCTCTTCTGAAATGTCCCCTGAGCCCTGGGTGGATGAAGCTGAATATAGGCAGCCTGCCCATGGAACCACACTCTGTAGACTTCCAGTCTTCACGGTTTGGCCATTCAAGTCCTTTTGAGTTCCTGGTCTCCTGTTGCATGAAGGAGCTTCCTTAATGAGAGTTAAGAGGTAGTTAATGCCTTCTTGGGTCCTTGTTCTATGATGCTTTGGGCTCATGTGTAGAGGTTGCATTGTAGATGTGTCACCTATGCATGAGCAAGACACAGACCATGTCTGTGCGTGTCCAGTTGTGGGACTCTGTACTGTTCTCATCTGGTACAAAAGAAGGTTCTTATCTGAGTGGTGTCTGGGGATATTTGTCTGTAAATATAAGGTTGCTTCTTTCGTAGTTAGTAAGATGTTACCTTAGCCTAGGGGTGTGTCAACCTTGGGGATTTCTCTAAGATCTGTGATCTCTCCAGTTGTGTGCATCTGGCTATGTTTACAGTACCACACATGATTTTCCTCCCACTGAGTGGGCTTTAGGTCCAATTAGTTAGCCACTGACATTCCCCAAGATAGAAGTGCAGCTATTGCACTGATGTCGTATGCTCTGCTGGTCATTGACCTGGATATTTGGTCTTGAGGCTGATGTTGGGCCATCTATTGATGATCTCCCCTAGTGGCTTGCACAGTGCTGTCCACAGCTATGAGAGCTAACCTTTGGGGAAGGTGGCTTCCAGGTCAGATCCAGCTCCCTTGCTCAAGATCTGGTCTCTGAAGTACATCCCGTCTTCAGCAAAAGGGTCTTACATTCAGGTTCCGGGAGGCACTCAAGGGCCGTGGCAGTAGTCTGTGTGATTTTGGGAGTCCTTGAACTATCCTGGCCAGTGACTCAAAGGAAGGTTTCTCCTGTCTCGTACTGTTTCTTGCTACACAGCCTTCATCTTTGCACATTGACTTATGTAGAGATAGTGAATGTGTAATTTGTCAATAGATTGTTAGACTAATATGATTCTCTCAGGTTTTTTACCACAGAAAGACACTATTTATCTCTTCTCTCTCCCTTTACCTGTCTAGCCCTCCCTCCATGTCGTCTCCATTTAAAGTCTCCCCATTTCTCCCTTGATTCTACGAGTCTCCTAGGCCCCACTTCCCTTGGGCTCCCTTTTTCCCTTTATTCCCACCTTCCCTTCTACAACCCTTCCTTTACCCTCCCATTTAGATTTTATCCATTTCTCCCTTAGTAACACTTGTCACCTATTATGTTTTTGGTGTTTTTTTTTAATGTTATTTCTTATTTTTATTTTGTGTATATGAGTGTATTGCCTGCATGCGTGTAAGCAAACCCATCTTGTGCAATGCCCATGGAGTCAGAAGAAGGCATAGATTCTCTGGAACTGGAGTTATGGATTGTTTTTAGCTGCCATGTGGGTACTGGGAGTCGAACCTGGGTCCTCTGCAAGAGCAGTCAGTGTTAAGCCATCTCTCCAGCCTCTATTTGTTATTTTTTAATTTTATGTGTGAGTATATTGCCTGCAGGTGTGTAAGTACACCTGTGTTGTGCAATGCCCACAGAGGTCAGAAGAGGGTGTTGGATTCCCAGAACCGGAGTTACAGATGAATGTTAGCTGCCATGTAGGTGCTGGGAATCAAATCTGGATCCTCTGCAAGAGCAGCCAGTGCTCTTAACCACTGAGCCATCTCTCTAGTGGCCATAAAATATTTTTAAAGAAAGTTTTATGTAAGGCAGTGCACAAAGTTTCAATCTGAACTGTGCCCCAAGCTCGGGTTTTGAATACTCATTCTCAGCTTGCGGCTCCACTCAAGGCTGCAAAGCTTTCAGGAGGGGACCTGGCTGGCGGATGTAGGTCACCAGCAGCAGGTCTTTGAAGGTGGTGCCCACTCTGCTTCCAGCCTCCTGGTTCAGCTCTCTGTCAGTGAATATGAACAGCTGCTGCCTCTTGTTCCAGCCACTGTGGGCAGAGCCACTCCTACCACCTTGCCTGCCCTGCTGTGACGGGCACGACCCTCTGAAATGTTAATGTAGGCGGTAGCTCCTCCTCCCTTGCAGGGTTCTACCATTCCCTCGTGCAGCCCGTGCTTGCTGCTCTGGCTATGTAGAGGCCACGCGACGTGATTTCTAGACCCTCTGGGCTCAAGCATATTCACTCTGTGATGTTCCTGCTGTGACATGTCACCTAGAGTTGAATTTCTCAGAGCTTGTCCCCATTATGAAATGATGCATGATTCCAGAGTAATTTTGTGATTCGGACAGTTTTGTGTCTCATGACCTGCCTGTGATTCTGACGATGTGCCATATTGTCATGAAGTAGGAAACCAGGAGTCTGTCCCAGTTTTAACAAAAGTATTTGGGTTCTTATCTATTCTTTCATTCAACAAACAGGAGCTGGGGCAGAGATGTAAAGGGAAATGTTGGAGCCTCTTGTTCAGAGATTATTTTACAATTTGCTATATTGAGGTCCAAAGAAAAGTCCTTCCTCCACAGTCCCTTCCCATGCACCTTTCATGGACTCTTTGATGCAAAGAAACATGGAATTCTATAGTCTGAATGTACTGCCCATCCACGTGCTCCACCATTCTGATTTTATATGCAAATGTGGAGCAGTGCACACAAGCAGCATCGCTGAGATGGCACCATTTTCTCTGTGACTCATCTGGGGTGTGGGTGTGGGTCCCAAGTAGCAACAAGAGACATGCCAGGTGCAGAGAGCCCAGGAATAGGAACACTTCAGAGAATCACAGGTGTCAGAACGGCACCCTGTGTCCACGCACACTCCTAATTATGATCTAAGGGCTGCTGGGAGCCCCTTCTGCCAACCGCTAGGCTGGTACCACCTACCCTGGCCAGGAAAACCTCTCCAGGTTCCTCTCTTCTCCAGCCTGCTGCCTTCTGTCCATGCTAGCTGGTTCTGGGAACCTAGGCAGGATGGACCTTGGTCTAGACCTTGCTGGGACACAGCCTCTTAGGCCATACCCACTACAGGTCCATCCAGTGGCACTTAGCCCCAAGATGGGTTGTGAGATGGCACCAAAGTGTCTGTCTGACCTCACTCTTTGGGTACAGCTTAAGTGGAGGGCAGCAGTGGTCATGGGGTAGGGCAGGTGTAAGCAGAGGCCCAAATCCCCAGAACATACTCCCTGTCCTTTTAGAATTCATTTATAAAACAAAGCTAACAGACAGAATCATTAAGACTTTCAGGACAGGCTAGAGAGATGGCCCAGTGGTTAAGAGCCCTGGCTGCTCATGTAGAGGACCCAGGTTCCATTCCCAGTACTCACATGGCTAACGGCTATCCACAACTCCAGTTCCAGGGAATCCCTCTTCTGGCCTCTGTGGGCTTTGCACACACATAGTTCACTTACATATATGCAGGCAGATCACTCACTCATATACATACAATAAAATAATAAATAAAAATGTAAAGACTTTCAGGACAGTGAGGTGACTTTGTTCGTGGTGAGCAGAACATGGCAAGCATGATGGCCTGGCTGCTGGGAGCCATAGGTACTCAGAGGATGGGCTGTAGGCCAGTTTCTGGAGTGGAGTTTTGTGGAAAGTGGTGCTGGGCTAAAAGTTGGGTGATGGGGTGGCCAGGTGAAGAGATAGATGGCAAAGAAGCAAATCAAGTAAACACGAGTGACCTCATCCTGAGGTGGGAGACCACCCACTCACCAGAGCTGCCGAGGTACTGGGTCATCTGCAGGAAAGCCCAAATGGTCTTTTACTGTAATCTCAAACTCCTGGTTATTACTGTGGCAGGAGACACAACTGCCCAGTGACCCAGCTGGGCCATGCCATTGACAAGTCTGTGGTGAAGGGACCAGGAGTTCACAATTCTCCGCCTCCATTAATAAATGGGCCTCCAGGGACCTGGAGAAATAGCCAGATTGGTAAAGTGCTTGTCACAGAAGCATGAGAACCTGAGTTTGAGTCCCTGGGACTCGTAAAAGCCAGGTGCAGTAGCATGTGCCTGTGTAAAAGCCAGGTGCAGTGGCGTGTACCTGTGTAAAAGCCAGGTGCAGTGGCGTGTGCCTGTGTAAAAGCCAGGTGCAGTGGCATGTGCCTGTGTAAAAGCCAGGTGCAGTGGCGTGTGCCTGTGTAAAAGCCAGGTGCAGTGGCGTGTGCCTGTGTAAAAGCCAGGTGCAGTGGCGTGTGCCTGTGTAAAAGCCAGGTGCAGTGGCGTGTGCCTGTGTAAAAGCCAGGTGCAGTGGCGTGTGCCTGTGTAAAAGCCAGGTGCAGTGGCGTGTGCCTGTGTAAAAGCCAGGTGCAGTGGCGTGTGCCTGTGTAAAAGCCAGGTGCAGTGGCGTGTGCCTGTGTAAAAGCCAGGTGCAGTGGCGTGTGCCTGTGTAAAAGCCAGGTGCAGTGGCGTGTGCCTGTGTAAAAGCCAGGTGCAGTGGCGTGTGCCTGTGTAAAAGCCAGGTGCAGTGGCGTGTGCCTGTGTAAAAGCCAGGTGCAGTGGCGTGTGCCTGTGTAAAAGCCAGGTGCAGTGGCGTGTGCCTGTGTAAAAGCCAGGTGCAGTGGCGTGTGCCTGTGTAAAAGCCAGGTGCAGTGGCGTGTGCCTGTGTAAAAGCCAGGTGCAGTGGCGTGTGCCTGTGTAAAAGCCAGGTGCAGTGGCGTGTGCCTGTGTAAAAGCCAGGTGCAGTGGCGTGTGCCTGTGTAAAAGCCAGGTGCAGTGGCGTGTGCCTGTGTAAAAGCCAGGTGCAGTGGCGTGTGCCTGTGTAAAAGCCAGGTGCAGTGGCGTGTGCCTGTGTAAAAGCCAGGTGCAGTGGCGTGTGCCTGTGTAAAAGCCAGGTGCAGTGGCGTGTGCCTGTGTAAAAGCCAGGTGCAGTGGCGTGTGCCTGTGTAAAAGCCAGGTGCAGTGGCGTGTGCCTGTGTAAAAGCCAGGTGCAGTGGCGTGTGCCTGTGTAAAAGCCAGGTGCAGTGGCGTGTGCCTGTGTAAAAGCCAGGTGCAGTGGCGTGTGCCTGTGTAAAAGCCAGGTGCAGTGGCGTGTGCCTGTGTAAAAGCCAGGTGCAGTGGCGTGTGCCTGTGTAAAAGCCAGGTGCAGTGGCGTGTGCCTGTGTAAAAGCCAGGTGCAGTGGCGTGTGCCTGTGTAAAAGCCAGGTGCAGTGGCGTGTGCCTGTGTAAAAGCCAGGTGCAGTGGCGTGTGCCTGTGTAAAAGCCAGGTGCAGTGGCGTGTGCCTGTGTAAAAGCCAGGTGCAGTGGCGTGTGCCTGTGTAAAAGCCAGGTGCAGTGGCGTGTGCCTGTGTAAAAGCCAGGTGCAGTGGCGTGTGCCTGTGTAAAAGCCAGGTGCAGTGGCGTGTGCCTGTGTAAAAGCCAGGTGCAGTGGCGTGTGCCTGTGTAAAAGCCAGGTGCAGTGGCGTGTGCCTGTGTAAAAGCCAGGTGCAGTGGCGTGTGCCTGTGTAAAAGCCAGGTGCAGTGGCGTGTGCCTGTGTAAAAGCCAGGTGCAGTGGCGTGTGCCTGTGTAAAAGCCAGGTGCAGTGGCGTGTGCCTGTGTAAAAGCCAGGTGCAGTGGCGTGTGCCTGTGTAAAAGCCAGGTGCAGTGGCGTGTGCCTGTGTAAAAGCCAGGTGCAGTGGCGTGTGCCTGTGTAAAAGCCAGGTGCAGTGGCGTGTGCCTGTGTAAAAGCCAGGTGCAGTGGCGTGTGCCTGTGTAAAAGCCAGGTGCAGTGGCGTGTGCCTGTGTAAAAGCCAGGTGCAGTGGCGTGTGCCTGTGTAAAAGCCAGGTGCAGTGGCGTGTGCCTGTGTAAAAGCCAGGTGCAGTGGCGTGTGCCTGTGTAAAAGCCAGGTGCAGTGGCGTGTGCCTGTGTAAAAGCCAGGTGCAGTGGCGTGTGCCTGTGTAAAAGCCAGGTGCAGTGGCGTGTGCCTGTGTAAAAGCCAGGTGCAGTGGCATGTGCCTGTAACCTCAGTGCTGAGGTGAGAGTCAGAACGATCCCTGGAGCTTCCTGGCCAGTCAGCCCAACCACATTAGTGATCTCTGGTTCAGTCGGAGATCTTGTCTCAAAAAATAAAATGGAGAGTGATTAAGGAGACACCAGGGTTGACCTATGACCTCCACATGCATACATACCTGCACCATACTATCACATATTCGTACACACACACACACACACACACACACACACACACATACACTCACAAAGAAAAAATGAAATAAATGGACTGTGTTTAAACAGAACACTGAGTAGCCACCCTACCCCCCTGGGTTTGGTCACCAGGTGCCCCCAGGTTAGGGCCAGGTTCTGCCCCCCGCCTCCCACACCCTACTCTTCAGTCACCCGGGCTTTCTGTTCATATGACCTCCTCCCATTCACAGCCTTCTGCAAACAATGTCTTGCACGCCTGCAAATGCACAGCCTTTGAAGACGCTGACTCATTCTTGCAGTCTCACTTGTGGACGCATCCTCTCCAGTTCTTGCACAGCCCACCTGCTGTGACTGCCTCCTTGCAGTACCACAAGGCAGCAGCTAGGTTGCAAACGCCCGCATAGTCAGAAAGTCCTGAGTTCAGATCCACTGAACCCCAATGAGCTCCAACTTCTCCACTCATAGCATGGGAAGTGCAGCAGCCATCCCCCAAGATCCCGAGGACAGTCAGGGTGTCAGGCAGGTGACTGGCACACGATGGTCTTCATTACTATGTGCACCCCATCTTTGGTGCTTGTCTCCTAGGTGCCAGCCCCTCACAGGAGGCTGTATCTAGATGGAGGCCATGACCCGATCAGAGCCTAGAATCACAGAAGCAACTGAGAGGAACAGAACGAACCAGCGGAAGCCAACGCTCCGTGCTGGAAAGCTGCCTGCCTTCTACCGACAGGGAAAGTGGGACGTTTGTTTGTTTGTTTGTTGCATTCTCACTTCTTTCTACTTTGTTGGAGAAGTTGCTGCTTGTTCTGAAGTGAGGTAGAGAATACAGGGAGATGGGAGGAGAGCTAGGACGGGGTGAAGGCTGCCCTCCACTCGGAAGCCTAAGGCTGACGACTCCCAAGGGGACATCTGTGAGTTCTTCCAAGATACACACCCCCACACCAAGTGCTCAGTCCCTCTTGTGGTACATTGCTTCTCTCTATACCCTTCAATATCAGCTGCCTCTCCAGCATCTAGCATCTCCTCAATGGTCCTTTGGACATATCTAAGATGATCTTGCTCCACCCATCTTGACCACGTGACCCGCACTGAGTGCATGGGAAAACCTTTCTGCTTCACTTTGGATCTTTGGTATCCTCTGTCACGCGCAGCAGTCTCGCCAGCAAGAACTTCACGCGGACAATAGGATTCTTCTGCAGCAAACTTTATTGTGTACAGCTCTCTTGTGAGAAGGACCCCGAAATGGGGCAGAAGCACTGCTTATATAGCAGTCTAGAGGGCTCGTGCATGCTCTGGATTGGTGCACCATCCAATGCCTCATTTGCATACCAAAAGCGTGGGCTCGAACATCCTGTGGTTAATGAGCATCCTGTTTATCTTACGAGGAGGAAGTAAGGAGGGGAAGGGCAGGATGAAGATAAGCCTGGAATGTCCTGTGGGCTGGAACATCCTGAGGCTTATCTTACGTGGAGGAAGTAAAGTGAAACTAGCCTTCCTTGCTCGATGGGCGGGAGTGAGTTCACAAAACTCTAGCACAGGCTTTCTTTAATGAAGCAGGCTACCAACAATCCTCTAAAGGCTGTGTGGTAAAAGCTTGGTCCCCAGAGTGACACCACAGGGAAGATGGAGCCTTTAAGAGAAGGTGCCTGGAGGAACGTCTTCAGGTCACTGGGATGTGCCTTGGAAGGGGGTAGAGGAACCCCAGTACCCTCCTCACACTTGTTGGGCACAAGGGGAGTGGTTTTGTTCTACCACATGGTTGCCTGCAGCTGTCTGTGTGAGCGATGGAGCCAGGGTTGCTGTGAAGGGCTTGGGAACTGGCATTCCAACCTCTTGTCTCTTTCCCAGGCCACTAACCAGTTCTTGCCATTTGGTGTTCATCATGGTCTGCTCTGAACCTTGTTCTGGTAAAAGTGGCAGCCTTGCCCCTGTTGAATCTACAGAGCCCCCAATGGTACTGTTTAGGGAGTTTGTAGACCCTGTAGTTGTGGGCATAGCTGGGGCAAGTGGATCCCTAGGGATGAAACTTTGAAATCTGAATCCACTTCTGGCTCCAGGCCTAGGCTCTCTCTGCTTTCGGGTCTGCCACAATGTGAGCAGTCCGTGCCACACTCTCCGTGCCACACTCTCCCACTGCCATGAACTCCACCTTGCCTTCCTGCCTTGATGGGCTGAATCCCTTCCAAATCATGGACCAAAAGAAATATTCCCTCCCTTAAGTTGTTTCTGTCAGGTATTTGGTCCCAGCAATAGGAAAAGAATCAGTCCTTTCCCCAGCATCCTTGCCTCTTCCTGTTCACAGAGAACTGCTGAAGTTGAATTTGTATCTAATCCACCACCTCAGCCTGGAACCAGCCCCTGTGTTCTGGAAGATTCAGGGCCCCAGAAGGTACATGGGAATGTGTTCCCCTCAACACTCACCATCTTCTAGGATCTCTCAGGTGGTCCTTTATGGAGTGTGACATTTGAAGCACCAGATGCCAGAAGGGCAGCCACAGTTGGGGCAAGAGGATCCAGGCTGCACTGCTCCTGGTAAAGACAAAAGCCCACGAGAGCCCACAGCTCCTCACCTCCACACTCTCCGATGTTGCCGCCTGTGTCCCATCATGGCTGGCAATCCACAAATCACATCTCCCAGGCTCCCTTGCAGTGGCTTCCTGTGAAGGCGTGACAATGGACACTTTGCTTGAATTCACAGGTGAAGGAAGGGTGTGGTCATTTCCTTCTGGCTATTAGCAATGGTTTTCAGGTAAGCCTCTGATCCTTGCTCCGGAGGACTTCTAGCAGCTGCAGCTACAGAGGCACACCCTGGGGTCCCTCTTCCACAGCCTTGGGGTTCTGACACTTCCCGAGGCTCTGTGGGGCTCCAGTACGCTGAGATGGCCGCTTCCCCTTGCCTTCTCGCACATGGCAGCCGGCTCTCCTATCTTCAGCCTTTCCGACATCTTTATAGCCAGTCCTCTATATTAAGTGTCTGTTATTTGGAATAGCTAGTGTGGAATTTGAAGCTGATGGCATTTTGTATCCTGGCTCTTGGTCCTAAATCTGTTTGGGGCTCTGCCCCTCTGTGGGCCCTGAACTACCACCTCCACCCCAAGCAATTGTTCTCTTTAAAAGTTAATTTCTATAGCTTCCCATCCAGAATCCTGACTCTTCAACCACTGACTTGATTTCCACTTGGGGCTTTACAAAGATAATAGCAGACATTAATAGACTAATATTTTATATTAGACTTTCCTGACGTCGCTCACTCACTGTCCCTTTTCTTCTTCTCCTGTCAGCAGCGGGGGTGTTGAGCGGTAGATGGTCACACTAGCACCATTTTGTACACAGGAAATGGAGACTGCAGCAAAGTTAAGTCCTGTGATCATATAGCTAGAAACCAGTAGAATCAGGATGTGAACCGAAGTCATCCAATGAAGGAGAGCTCCTCTTCAGCTAAAACAGTCTATTGCCTGGTAACACATTAAACATGTACTTTGATTCTAAGATGCATTCTAATTTCAGAAACACAACTCCCACGCCATTCTAAAATATGTATATAAACGCTAAAGCTTTTCACTCTGGAAATTTGCTAGTGGGTTATCAGCGCAGAAAAGATGCACTCCTTTTTAAGCCTAGAAACTGTTTTTTCCTAAGCCAAAAATATTTCCATCGAATCTTTTATCGTGCCTAAAGTTCCCATAGTTCCCTTCCTTGCATTAGGGCACTCTGTCCC
This sequence comes from Rhizomys pruinosus, assembly GCA_009823505.1. Classification (NCBI taxonomy): domain Eukaryota; kingdom Metazoa; phylum Chordata; class Mammalia; order Rodentia; family Spalacidae; genus Rhizomys; species Rhizomys pruinosus. The sequence continues at coordinate 5,821,054 of VZQC01005840.1, forward strand.
CAGAAGTCCCTTGTGAAAGGGGAATCGCTTTATTCAGTAAGAGACTACAAATGTATTGTCTCCAGTTGTCCAAAGGTAACAGGTCTAACCTCTACTTCCTCTGAAGTAAGGACACGACTCAGTCTTTACCAATCATAGTATCCCAGGCCTCTGGTCACTAATTTGCCCACCAGAGTATATGTGATCTGGAACAAGCCAGAGTTCTTCTCTGGAGCCTTCCGATAGGATTTACTAGGGAACTTCTTGGCCCAATGGAGATGGAAAGTTGTGAGCCCACAGAGCACAGAGCAGAAGAGAAGGGTAATGAGGAGATAGCTGAAGCTGGGTGTCACGCATGCCTAGAAAATCCCAGCACTTGGGAGTTGGAGGCAAGGGGATCGTGAGTTCAAGGGCAGCCGAGGCTATGTAGTAAGACCTGTCGAGGAGAAGAAGAAGGAGAAGGAGAAGGAGAAGAAGGAGAAGGAGGAGGAGAAGGAGGAGGAAGAGGAGGAGGAGGAGAGGAGAGGAGGAGAGGAGAGGAGGAGGAGAAGAAGGAGAAGGAGAAGGAGGAGGAGAAGGAGGAGAAGAAGGAGGAGGGGGAGGAGAAGAAGGAGAAGGAGGAGGAGGAGGAGGAGGAGGAGAGGAGGAGAGGAGGAGAAGCAGAAAAGGAGGAGGAGAAAGAAGGAGGAGGAGGGGGCAGAGGGGGAGGAGTGGAAGAAGAAGAAGGGGAGGGGAGGAGAAGGAGAGAGGAATAGAGGGGAGGGGGAGAAGAGAGGAAAAGGAGAAATATTATAAAAAGAACAAAGGAGAGGAGTACACGAGACTCTAAAATACCCCCCCTTAATACCCCTTTAGCTTGGGAAAAAGGCTCAGTGGGTAAAGTGCTTGCTCCATAATGTGAGGACCTGAGTTCAAATTCCCAGAACCCACATAGTGCTGGGTGTGGTAGCACTCACCCATAATCCCAGTGCTTCTATGGCAAGATACAAGGTTTGAGACAGGAGAGTCCTTGGAAGCCCAGGGACCAACTAGACTGGCATACACAGTAGCAAACATCAAACCAGGAGGAAGACGAGGACCAGAGCCTGGGGTGGTCCTCTAACGTCCACGCACACACCATGACACTCATGCGCCAGGGTGTGGCACACACACATACACACATACCTCTACCCTTGGCCTTTCTTCAGATGCATGTGAGGAGCTGGTTGGATCTCTTTGCAGCCTACTCCCAAGCAGGCTTGCTTTCTCCAGGCACAGCTCACTGTCTTTGTGTCACTTTGCCTTCACTGACATCTGGGCAAAGATTTGTTACCCAGAGAAGATGATAGAATATCAGACAGAGAAGTTTGGGCATGCACGGAGGAAACAAGGAGCTTGCCGCCCAAACCACCCCATTCTACCTTTCAAGAAGTGTGGATTGGGCCACCAGGCTCCAAGTTGGGAGGTACAGCAGTTCCTGTCAGCTGAGCAGAATGGCCTTTTCAGTGTGAACACCTGCATGCGGTCCAGGGTCCCATGGACATCCCTACAGAGAACAGTGGTTGGCACATGCTAACTTTATTCCTCATGAATACCATATGAAACCAGCCCTACCCACTGGCTAGGCTGAGTCCTAACTGGATACCTACGACTGGAAAGGCCTTGAAACGAGAAGCACTAACCTGTTCACAGGAAACTTTGTCTCCTAAAGCTTTGTTTCATGCACAAATTGTTTACAAAGGCTATATAAGAAGCCATCTCCAAGTTATGTGTATAAAACGTAATAAGACAAACTTTACATTTGGACTCATTTGGACTCAGGGCCTTTCCCCAATATGTGTCACTATGTACATGAAAATATTCCACATTTCACAGAGATTCAATAAAACATTGGCTTAAAAAAAAAGAAGAGAAAAGAAAAGAAAAGCCGGGCGTGGTGGCTCATGCCTTCAATCCTAGCACTTGGGAGGCAGAGGCAGGCAGATCTTTGCGAGTTCAAGGCCAGCCTGGTCTACATAGTGAGTTCCAGGACAGCTGGGGCTACAGGAAGACCCTGTCTCAGACAGAAAAAAAAAGAAGAAAGAAAATATTCCACATTAAAAAAAAAAAAAAGAGCTATGAAATCTGAAACAGTTCTGGTCCCGAGCATTTTGGATAGGGATGTTTAGCCTGGCCTCTCGTTTAACAGGTAAGCAACCAAAGCTAAACCTGCTGTCTTCTTTGTGCTGACACTGTGTACATTAAGAACTATTTTATTAGCTGGGCATGGTGGCGCATACCTTTAATCCCAGCACTCGGGAGGCAGAGGCAGGCGGATCTCTGTGAGTTCAAGGCCAGCCTGGTCTACAGAGCAAGATCCAGGCCAGTTGGGACTAAAGGGAGACCCTGTCTCAAAAGACCAAAAAAAAAAAAAAAGATTTTATTGAAAGTGTTTATTTTGTGTGTATGAGTGATTTCCTGCATGTATGTAAGTGCACGTGTGTTATGAGTGATTGCCTGCATGTATGTAAGTGCACTGTGTTATGAGTGATTGCCTGTATGTATGTAAGTGCACTGTGTTATGAATGATTGTCTCCATGTATGTAAGTGCACTCTGTGTTATGAGTGATTGCCTGCATGTATGTAAGTGCATTGTGTGTATGAGTGATTGCCTGCGTGTATGTAAGTGCACTGTGTTATGAGTGATTGCCTGCATGTATGTAAGTACACTGTGTGTATGAGTGATTGCCTGTATGTATGTAAGTGCACTGTGTTATGAATGATTGCCTCCATGTATGTAAGTGCGCTCTGTGTTATGAGTGATTGCCTGCATGTATGTAAGTGCATGTGTGTTATGAGTGATTGCCTGCATGTATGTAAGTGTACTGTGTTATGAGTGATTGCCTGCATGTATGTAAGTGCACTGTGTGTTATGAGTGATTGCCTACATGTATGTAAGTGCACTGTGTGTATGAGTGATTGCCTGCATGTATGTAAGTGCACTGTGTTATGAGTGCCTGCATGTATGTAAGTACACTGTGTGTATGAGTGATTGCCTGTATGTATGTAAGTACACTGTGTTATGAATGATTGCCTCCATGTATGTAAGTGCACTCTGTGTTATGAGTGATTGCCCACATGTATATAAGTGCACTGTGTGTATGAGTGATTGCCTGCGTGTATGTAAGTGCACTGTGTGTTATGAGTGATTGCCTGCATGTAGGTAAGTGCACTGTGTTATGTGTGATTGCCTGCATGTATGTAAGTACACTGTGTGTATGAGTGATTGCCTGTATGTATGTAAGTGCACTGTGTTATGAATGATTGCCTCCATGTATGTAAGTGCACTCTGTGTTATGAGTGATTGCCCGCATGTATATAAGTGCACTGTGTGTATGAGTGATTGACTGCGTGTTTGTAAGTGCACTGTGTGTTATGAGTGATTGCCTGCATGTATGTAAGTACACTGTGTGTATGAGTGATTGCCTGCATGTATGTAAGTGCACTGTGTGTTAGGAATGATTGCCTGCATGTAGGTCAGTGCACATGTGTTATAGGTGATTGCCTGCATGTATGTAAGTGCTGGTGTGTTATGAGTGATTGCCTGCATGTATGTAAGTGCTGGTGTGTTATGAGTGATTGCCTGCATGTATGTAAGTGCATGTGTGTTATGCAGTGCCCACAGAGATCAGAAGAGGGCATTGGATTCCCCTGGAACTGGAGTTAAAGATGGCTGTTATCTGCCATGTGGGTGCTGGGAACTGAACCTCGGTCATCTACAAGAGCAGCCAGCACTCTTAACCACTGAGCCATCTGTCCAGCCCTGACACTGTGGTCTCTGATGCCATGGATCTTGTATCTCCTGATCACAGGGCTGTGCTGATTCTTCTCTTGCCCTCAGTTCCGAGCCTGCAGGCCGTGCACCGTGTGAGGCGTGCTCCTTGCTTTCTGTCTGCCAGTGTCTGCGCTCCTTTGCCAGGCTTGGATAAATGGTCACTATGAGCCCTCTGAGCCCCAGCTGTCTGCTGGGGCCAAAAAATGTGTTTTCCTGGACCCTATATTTCACGTAGCCTGACAAAGACTCCATCCGGAACCCAAGCTGGGTAAGAGAAGCAGAAAGCCTCCCAAATTCACGTCATCGCTAGAGCGGTGGCGCTGGAGCCGTCAGTGCTGAGCAGCGATGATGTGGAGTTGAGGACCCAGTTGTCCAGGAGCCTGTAGCAGCCAGGGTGGCAGCAGCGTTCCAATCAGGCCGTGGCACAGGGATGACCTGACTGTGCTCCTGGCCGCCCCCTTCAGCCCTCCATCATTCCGCACTGCCATCTGCCAGCCCAGGGGCCTTGCAGATTTCCCTTTTCTGCTAAGAAACTCGAGAATTGGCCCAGTTGCTTGCAGCTTAGCTCTCTAGTAGAGATGAAGGGCAGATACGGCAAGATAGAGACTAGGGAGGGCAGAAAGGAGTGAGAAGGGAGGACAGGTTGTCAGGAGACAGAGCAGCTGTGCTTTCCCTCACCTGCAAGAATCACAGGGCCAAGTGACAGGTCCCCAGCAAGTTCCACCCTTGCCATATCACACATTGGGGCTGATCTGCAAATAGTGGAGGAGAAGCCCCCACTGTGCAAACTCCCCAAGGGGCAACAGATGTGGCCAAATCAGACATAGGAGAGAGCACTAGGTGGAGAGGAACAGAACTGAGCCAAAGTCACCATTGGAAAACCCAACTTCTGCTGAAACTACTCTGTGCTGACCTAATTACAGAAACAGCCTGAAGGTCCCTGTGCCTCATGTATTCTTTTTTTATTCTTTTTATTTTATTTTATTTTATTTTGCTTTTATTGATGTTTCATGTATTTCAGGCATCATTTTTCAGTTCAGTTTAGGTATATTCCCCTTTCCCTTCCCCCCACCCCACCCCACCCCAGATCATGCATTCTGCCATAAATGTTCCGCATCTTTCTCTCAGTCTTTTTTTTTAATGTTTAGGAGTTCACATTTTACTCCCTTAATTTTTATATTGCTCTAAAATATGGATACATACTTTCCACCCATATACAGTAATTACAGTGTCTGAAAATAAGTGGTGGGTGGATCTAGAGCCCCTTGAGAGATTTACATTATAACAACATAGCTGCTTTCAGATAAAAGAAATATAGCAATAATGTTGTTCAGCTTGCCTTTCATCTGGAGATTTGGTGTTAGCATCCACAAATGAGGGAGACCATTAGCCTTTTGTTTTTCTGGGACCGTGTTACTTCACTTAGCATAATAGTTTCAAGTTCCATCCATTTACATGCAAAGTTCATGATGTCATCTTTCTTTACTGTTGAATAGTATTCCATTGTGTAGATGTACCACATTTTTGTTATCCACTGTTGAGGGGCATTTGGGTTGGTTCCAGCTCTTCACTATTGTGAAGAGAGCTACAATAAACATGGATGTGCATGTATCTTTGCAGTAGGATGAGTTTTTTGGGTACATACCCAGGAGTGGTATGACTGGGTCAGGTGGTAGGCTCATTCTGAGTCTTTTAAGGGTTCTCCACACTGCTTTCCATAATGGTTGCACCAGTTTACATTCCCACCAGCAGTGGATGAGTGTTCCCCTTTCCCCACAACCTCTCCAGCATTTGGTGTCTTTTGTTTTCTTTTTTTTTTTAATTTTATTTATTTATGTTTCTACGTGTCTGAATGTACTGTCTGCATGTAGGTTGGTGCATCCGTGTCGTGCAATGCTGTGGAGGTCAGAAGAAGGTGTTGGATTCCCCTGGAACTGGAGTTAAAGACGGTTCTCAGCCACCATGTGGGTGATGGGGATCAAACCTGGGTCCTCTGCAAGAGCAGTTGGCACTCTTAAGTGCTAGGCCATCTCTCCAGCCCCCATCTTTTGTTTTCTTGACTTAGCCAGTCTTACTGGAGTGAGATGATATCTCAGAGTGGTTTTAATTTGCATTTCCTTAATTATTAATGATGTTGAACAGTGTTTTTTTCTTTTCGAGACAGGGTCTCCCTGTAGCCCCAGCTGTCCTGGAACTTACTCTGTAGACCAGGCTGGCCTTGAACTCACAAAGATCCGCCTACCTCTGCCTCTCAAGTGCTAGGATTAAAGGCGTGTGCCACCACACCCCGCTCTTGGAGTTGATTTTTGTACAGGGTGAGAGGTAGGGGTTCAATTTTTTTCTTCTATGAATGGTGATCCAATTTTGCCAGTACCATTTGCTGAAGATGCTATCCTTCCTCCATTGAGGTTTTTTTTTTTTGCCCCTTTGTCAAATATGAGGTGGCTGAAATTGTATGAACTCAAGTTTGGATCTTCAGTTTTGTTCCATTGGTCAACAGGTCTGTTTTTGTGCCAGTACCAGGCTGCCTTTATGACTATGGCCCTGTAATATAGCTTGAAGTTTGGTAGAGCAATCCCCCTGTATTGTATTTTTTACTCAGGGTTCCTCTAACAATTCGAGGCCTTTTGTTTTTCCATATGAATTTAAGGATTTTTTTTTCCAAGTCTGTGAAGAATCTCATGGGGATGTTGATTGGGATTGCAATCTGTATATCAATTTGGGTAAAAGGGACATTTTCACTATATTAATTTTTCTAATCCATGAGCATGGGAGGTCTTTCCATCTTTTGATGTCATTTTCAAGCTCCTTCTTCAGGGGCTTGAAATTTTTGTTGTAGAGATCTTTGGTTATGTTTGTTCCCAGGTGTTTTATTATTTTTGAGGCTGTTGTGAGTGGAAAGGTCTTATATTCCTTCTCCACTTGTTTATTGTTGGTATAAAGCAAGGCTACTGATTTTCCTAGGTTAATTTTGTATCCCACCACTTTACTAAAACTCTTAATCATTTCTAGAAGTTTTCTGGTGGAGTTTTTAGCATCCCTTAGGTAAACTATCACATCATCTGCAAAAAGCGATAGCTTAACTTCCTCTTTCCCAATTAGTACTCCTTTAATTTACTTCTCTCGTCTTATTGCCCTAGCAAGTATTTCAAGCACTATGTTGAAGAGAAGTGGCAATAAGGGGCAGCCTTGCTGGGTTCCTGCCTTTAAGAGAAATGGTTCCAATTTTTCTCCATTTAGGATGATGTTGGCAGTGGGTTTGCTATATGTGGCTTTGATCATGTTGAGGAATGTTCCCTTCAGTCCAATTCCCTCTAGGACTTTAAACATTAAAGGATGCTGGATCTTGTCAAAGGCTTTTTCTGCATCAATTGAGATGATCATGTGGTTTTTGTCTTTCAGTCCATTTATGTGTTTTAAGATATTTATTAATTTACGTATGTGGAAACATCCCTGCATCTCTGGTATGAATCCAACTTGATCATGATAGATGATCTTTTTAATGTGGGTCTGTATGTGATTTGCAAGTATTTTGTTGAGAATTTTTGCATCTATGTTCATTAATGAGATGGGTCTATAGCTTTCTTTTTTGCTTATAACTTTGCCTGGTTTTGGTATTAGAGTGTTGCTGGCTTCATAAAAGGAGTTTGGGAGAATTCCCTCTGTTTGTATCCTTCTGAACAGTTTGAGTAGTAATGGTTGTAGGACCTCTTTAAATGTTTTATAGAATTCTGCTGTGAAACCATCTGGACCCAGGCTTTTTTTTAGTTGGGAGGTTTTTAATTACATCTTCAATTTCCTCAAATATTATGGGTCTGTTTAAACTGTCAGTCTCTTCTTGGTTAAGCTTTGTTGGTTCCCAAGATTTCAGATATTCATCCATTTCTCTTAGGTTTTCAAATTTAGTGGAATATGGGTTTTTGAAATATTCCTGTATGATTGTCTGGATCTTTTCTTTGTCTGTTGTGATGTTTCCCCTTTCATCATGAATACTATTGATTTGGAATTGCTCTTTTTTTTATTAACTGGGCTAGAGGTCTGTCTATTTTGTTTATCTTTTCAAAGAACCAGCTTTTGGATTCATGGATTTTATGTATTGTTTTCTTTGTTTCTATTTCATTGATTTCTGCTCTGATTTTTGTTATTTATTCCTGTCTGTTGGTTTAGGGTTCATTTGTTGTTGTCTCTCAAGTGTTTTTAGCTGCAGTGTTAGATCGTTTATTTGTTTCCTTTCTGTTTTTTTTTTTTTTTTTTTTTTTT